>JASHHO010000016.1:12500-15000 GCA_039763685.1 Aspergillus micronesiensis
ATCGGCAGCGCAGATTTTTCGACGAACACGGGCTGGAAGATGGACTGTCCAGGCCAGGCAGGGAAATTCCTCAAGGGGACACGCTGACGAAACAGCGCTGGTTTAGACACGGTGGGTGCAGTGTTGGAATCGGCAGCGCCGATGAAATCGGCAAAGTCGGCAGAATCGGCAAAGTCGGCAGAATCGGCAAAGTCGGCAGAATCGGCAGCAGGTGCTGGCGATGAGTCTGGACGATTTATAGTCCAGGGCTTGATGGAAAAGACTGTTGGTCCAGACAATGGGGCAGTGGCAGCGCAGATTTGTGCAGCTGCAGGTTCGTCGGGGAAAATCGGCAGCGCAGATTTTCCGACGAACAGGGGCTGGGCGCTGGACGGGCCAGGCAGGAAAATTGTCGGGGGGGCACGCTGACGAAAGTAGGCTCGTCGGGGAAAATCGGCAGCGCAGATTTTTCGACGAACAGGGGCTGGGCGCTGGACGGGCCAGGCAGGAAAAATCGTCAGGGTGGCACGCTGATGAAAGTAGGCTCGTCGGGGAAAATCGGCAGCGCAGATTTTTCGACGAACATGGGCTGTCCAGGCCAGGCAGGAAAATTCGTCGGGGAAAATCGGCAGCGCAGATTTTTCGACGAACATGGGCTGTCCAGGCCAGGCAGGAAAATTCGTCGGGGAAAATCGGCAGCGCAGATTTTTCGACGAACAGGGGCTGGACCGGCCGGGCCAGGCAGGAAAAATTGTCGGGGGGCACGCTGACGAAAGTAGGCTCGTCGGGGAAAATCGGCTGCGCAGATTTTTCGACGAACAGGGGCTGGACGCTGGACCGGCCGGGCCAGGCAGGAAAATTCGTCAGGGGGGCACGCTGACGAAAACAGGGGCTGCCGCGTGGAAAATGGCAGCCTACACGCAGATGCGAATTCGGCAGCACGCGACGGCTTGTGCAGGTCATGGGTTCGACTTGGCGCGATCTGAAACCTGGACGAGCCAGCGCGGTGGGGGGGCCTGTCGCGGAGACAGCCCTCGCGGGCTCGACAGCGCAGGCCAGCGTCCCCGACGTCGCTGGCCCGGCAGGCGAGCTGTCTGGGGTTCCCGCATTCGCACAAGAAAACGTCGTGCTTTCCACATGAAACCAATCCAGTAAAATCAGCCATATTTTTATGAGGCTGCCCACTGAATTTGGGGTAATTCCGGGCCGGTTCCTATTTTTGCGGATTTACTCTCGATTTCTAATGGTAGGAAAATTAAAACAAATACTTCGCGGCCTCGAAAAAATCCGGAAAAATTAATAAAGTTGGATTGGATTTTTTCCAACCTCTGTGCAAAATTTCAGCTCAAAATACCAAGAAATGAATTTTTTAGAGGGGGTGACAGCTGGGACCTAGTAGTGTCTACCCCTGCCAGAGCTGAAATAACACTTATTGCTCTTTAGGGAGCCTCTACGTTCGGCCACCAGGCCGGCGCCCGGGCAGCGCCCCTCAAAGACCACACGCGCGCGCGCGCCCGCCCGCGCTAGGCGCTGGGGCGCTGGGGCCTGAGGGCCTGGGGCCCTTGGGGGCCCTTGGGCGCTTGGGCGCTTGGGCGCGCGCGCGCGGCCCCCGCAGCCATGCCGCGCTGCGCGACGCGCGGACAGCCCCTGCTGGCTTGCTCTCTTGCCCGCGGGGGGGCTGCCTTCGGGCCCTGGCCCCCCGCGTTCTGGCCTGCCCCCTGCGGGGGAGAGGCTAGGCGCTGCAGGGGCCAGCCCGACGTCGCTGGCCGCGGCAGGCGACAGCCCCTGCTGGCTTGCTCTCTCGCCCGCGGGGGGGCTGCCTTCGGGCCCTGGCCCCCCGCGTTCTGGCCTGCCCCCTGCGTGGGAGAGGCTAGGCGCTGCAGGGGCCAGCCCGACGTCGCTGGCCGCGGCAGGCGACATGCCGGGGTTCCCGCATTCCTACAACAAAACGTCGTGCTTTCCACATGAAATCAATCCAGTAAAATCAGCCATATTTTTATGAGGCTGCCCACTGAATTTGGGGTCATTCCGGGCCGGTTCCTATTTTTTCGGATTTCCTCGATTTTTAATGGTAGGAAAATAAAAAAAAATACTTCCCGACCTCGAAAAAATCTGAAAAAATTAATAAAGTTGGATTGGATTTTTGCCAACCTCTGTGCAAAATTTCAGCTCAAAATACCAAGAAATGAATTTTTTAGAGGGGGGGTGACAGCTGGGACCTAGTAGTGTCTACCCCTGCCAGAGCTGCAATAACACTTATTGCTCTTTAGGGGGGTGCCCCCTGACTGGCCCTGGGGCGCGCTGGCTGGCGCCCATAGGCCTGCCGCGGGGGATATGAGGGCTGTTGCTACACTCGGACTAAAGTGGGGGGCCTCATGGCCCGAAGTATTGCCGGCATCGATGACCCGTTTTCCGGCCGGCGACGACCCGATTCCGGCCACCGTCTTCGGGACCCGCTCCAAGCCGTCGGGCGCGTTGGGGCTGCTTATCTGCGGCGTGGGCGTGGCATTCATTTGCCGTG
>JASHHO010000016.1:25000-27500 GCA_039763685.1 Aspergillus micronesiensis
TGTTGGTCTGGACATTGGGGCAGCGGCAGACATGCCAACAGGGGGGGAAATCGGCAGCGCAGATTTGTGCAGCTGCAGGTTCGTCGGGGAAATCGGCAGCGCAGATTTTTCGACGAACACGGGCTGGAAGATGGACTGTCCAGGCCAGGCAGGGAAATTCCTCAAGGGGACACGCTGACGAAACAGCGCTGGTTTAGACACGGTGGGTGCAGTGTTGGAATCGGCAGCGCCGATGAAATCGCAAAGTCGGCAGAATCGGCAAAGTCGGCAGAATCGGCAAAGTCGGCAGAATCGGCAGCAGGTGCTGGCGATGAGTCTGGACGATTTATAGTCCAGGGCTTGATGGAAAAGACTGTTGGTCCAGACAATGGGGCAGTGGCAGCGCAGATTTGTGCAGCTGCAGGTTCGTCGGGGAAAATCGGCAGCGCAGATTTTCCGACGAACAGGGGCTGGGCGCTGGACGGGCCAGGCAGGAAAATTGTCGGGGGGGCACGCTGACGAAAGTAGGCTCGTCGGGGAAAATCGGCAGCGCAGATTTTTCGACGAACAGGGGCTGGGCGCTGGACGGGCCAGGCAGGAAAAATCGTCAGGGGGCACGCTGATGAAAGTAGGCTCGTCGGGGAAAATCGGCAGCGCAGATTTTTCGACGAACATGGGCTGTCCAGGCCAGGCAGGAAAATTCGTCGGGGAAAATCGGCAGCGCAGATTTTTCGACGAACATGGGCTGTCCAGGCCAGGCAGGAAAATTCGTCGGGGAAAATCGCAGCGCAGATTTTTCGACGAACAGGGCTGGACCGGCCGGGCCAGGCAGGAAAAATTGTCGGGGGGGCACGCTGACGAAAGTAGGCTCGTCGGGGAAAATCGGCTGCGCAGATTTTTCGACGAACAGGGGCTGGACGCTGGACCGGCCGGCCAGGCAGGAAAATTCGTCAGGGGGGCACGCTGACGAAAACAGGGGCTGCCGCGTGGAAAATGGCAGCCTACACGCAGATGCGAATTCGGCAGCACGCGACGGCTTGTGCAGGTCATGGGTTCGACTTGGCGCGATCTGAAACCTGGACGAGCCAGCGCGGTGGCCTGTCATGGTGCGGGGGGCCTGCCGCGGAGACAGCCCTCGCGGGCTCGACAGCGCAGGCCAGCGTCCCCGACGTCGCTGGCCGCGGCAGGCGAGCTGCTGGGGTTCCCGCATTCGCACAAGAAAACGTCGTGCTTTCCACATGAAACCAATCCAGTAAAATCAGCCATATTTTTATGAGGCTGCCCACTGAATTTGGGGTAATTCCGGCCGGTTCCTATTTTTGCGGATTTACTCGATTTCTAATGGTAGGAAAATTAAAACAAATACTTCGCGGCCTCGAAAAAATCCGGAAAAATTAATAAAGTTGGATTGGATTTTTTCCAACCTCTGTGCAAAATTTCAGCTCAAAATACCAAGAAATGAATTTTTTAGAGGGGGGGTGACAGCTGGGACCTAGTAGTGTCTACCCCTGCCAGAGCTGAAATAACACTTATTGCTCTTTAGGGAGCCTCTACGTTCGGCCACCAGGCCGGCGCCCGGGCAGCGCCCCTCAAAGACCACACGCGCGCGCGCGCCCGCCCGCGCTAGGCGCTGGGGCGCTGGGGCCTGAGGGCCTGGGGCCCTTGGGGGCCCTTGGGCGCTTGGGGCGCGCGCGCGGCCCCCGCAGCCATGCCGCGCTGCGCGACGCGCGGACAGCCCCTGCTGGCTTGCTCTCTTGCCCGCGGGGGGGCTGCCTTCGGGCCCTGGCCCCCCGCGTTCTGGCCTGCCCCCTGCGGGGGAGAGGCTAGGCGCTGCAGGGGCCAGCCCGACGTCGCTGGCCGCGGCAGGCGACAGCCCCTGCTGGCTTGCTCTCTCGCCCGCGGGGGGGCTGCCTTCGGGCCCTGGCCCCCCGCGTTCTGGCCTGCCCCCTGCGTGGGAGAGGCTAGGCGCTGCAGGGGCCAGCCCGACGTCGCTGGCCGCGGCAGGCGACATGCCGGGGTTCCCGCATTCCTACAACAAAACGTCGTGCTTTCCACATGAAATCAATCCAGTAAAATCAGCCATATTTTTATGAGGCTGCCCACTGAATTTGGGGTCATTCCGGGCCGGTTCCTATTTTTTCGGATTTCCTCGATTTTTAATGGTAGGAAAATAAAAAAAAATACTTCCCGACCTCGAAAAAATCTGAAAAAATTAATAAAGTTGGATTGGATTTTTGCCAACCTCTGTGCAAAATTTCAGCTCAAAATACCAAGAAATGAATTTTTTAGAGGGGGGGTGACAGCTGGGACCTAGTAGTGTCTACCCCTGCCAGAGCTGCAATAACACTTATTGCTCTTTAGGGGGGTGCCCCCTGACTGGCCCTGGGGCGCGCTGGCTGGCGCCCATAGGCCTGCCGCGGGGGATATGAGGGCTGTTGCTACACTCGGACTAAAGTGGGGGGCCTCATGGCCCGAAGTATTGCCGGCATCGATGACCCGTTTTCCGGCCGGCGACGACCCG
>JASHHO010000017.1:600000-780615 GCA_039763685.1 Aspergillus micronesiensis
CCACCAAGAGTGGATTCTGGCATCTCCCTCAGCTCAGGATGGAAGCTTGTTCCAAAGACATTTCCTTGTCGGACCGCAACCACATCGCCCGCTTCTTTTTCCGGGTTGATAGCTGTGCCCTGGTTGGCCACCAACCGGGGCGCTCTTCCAGGAAGGGTTGCAAGAACCTCGACCTCCTGTCCCATCGCATCCCGAGCAGCTGGATCTTTGGCGTGCTTCGAAGGCGCGACAACAGTGTCATCCTTTTTGAGTTCCTCTGTTTGAATTCCATCCAGATGCGGCAGCACCTTTTCGACGACCGGCGCACGAATAAAGACTGCTGGGAAAGCGGGCTGCTCTTCTCCGGGGGTCTCCAAGAACGGTAGATCCAATGGCGCCTGGAAGCTTTCTGTCTGGCGACCGAAATGGTTTCTGTTTACGCGCACATCAAGACCCCCGATCAATTCTTGTCCGCCCTTCTTCGTTCGGTTCGCAGACTCGGCGAGAAGAATTAGTCCGGCGCAGGTACCCCACGTGGGCTTGCGATGCACCCTACAGAAGCAAGTGGTTAGCGCATGCAGGTTTTGGTCATTAGACAATGTAGACGAACTTGACGAATTCCCTGAGTGGCTCCAGCAAATTCGATCTGGCCGCGACAAGAGACATAGTCGTACTCTCGCCACCTGGAAGGACCAATGCATCGCATCGTTCCAGTTCCTGCGGGGTACGCACTTCAATGAACTGCCATTGCGACGACGTCTCCCAGCCAGTCGCGGCCTGTTTCAGCAGTTGGATATGCTCATAGAAGGCGCCTTGCAAGGCGAGAACTCCCACAGTGATGTTCATTGCACTTGGGCGTAGTTTCAAGAAGCTGTGAGTCAACCGTTGGCCACTGGGCGGCGGCCTTCTATATCAGGCATTGCCTTTCTCCACGCACGTGATTTTCCCGCGCGAAGATCCACCTTCCATATCGGGCTAGTGTTATCGGAGGCAAATCAATGCCTGTTTCGGTACTTCCCAATTCATCCAGACGATCTGCCCCAGTTTACTCGGCCGTAAACGAAGTCGTCCATTGATTTATCTGAGGGATGTATGTTTTAGGAAAACAAGTACAAAACAACACATAATCTGCTTTCCCCTTCATTCCCAACCGCACCCTCTAGGGCCATTCGAACTTCCAATCCTCCGGAAGCTGCTCGTACACAATGCTGTCATCGCGGCCCTTAAAAACATCCTCGTAGTGTGGCACTAAGGTCTCCGGTCGTTCCGCCTGGCGATAGTAGCTATGTCCCAGTTTTTGCATCACAGGATCATTCCACATAGTCTTCAGCCAGGCGATGACATTTTCGCTGTCTGTGTCAATGGGAAGGAGATTGTAGGTTCGGAAGCGCTATATCAATTAGCATCGGTCTCAACATTAGAACCCAGAAGCAGTAACATATTGAAAGAAGATGCATACCCAGAGAACAGGCCAGAAGAACGCGTCTGCAATGCTAAAGCTCCCGAAAAGGAAGCCCTCATCCTTTTCCCCAAGCTCAGCGAGTCGGGCCTTTGTCACCTTGCGTGAATTGTCCCACAACGTGAGGAGGCGCTTGATTTCCTTGTGTGCCTTTTCCGTCACGGGGACATTGCCCTTGTAATGACCCGTGAAGTTCGCTTGGAAGCAGTTACGGATCTCTTGGAATCCCGAATGCATCTCGGCGGCTGCGCTGCGCGCGAGGGCTCGAAGCTTGCGGTCGCGAGGCCAGAGAGGAAGATCCGGGTTGGATTCGGCCAGGAACTCACTGATGGACAGGGAGTCATTGATGCGGAGATTGTCCAGTGAGCGACATTCAAGTAATGGGACTAGTCCTGACTCCGACACATTTCCGGCCTTGGGGGACTTCTGTCAGTGCTGCTCCTAGAATATATGAGTACTTCTTGCAACCAACCTCTTTCAAAGCATGATATATCTTAGTATGTGGGATTTGGTAATATTCCAGAAGGATCTCAACGCGAGCAGTCCAACCTAGGAGACGGTAGAATTAGCATCTGAGGTGCAGGACGGATCAACCGACTTACTGGAATATCGGGTATGTATCCCGATAAAGTGATAGTCCGGCTGCTTCTCTTGTTGGGCCATTGTTCAAACTAGGATTGACGCGGCAGAATATCAACTGAATGTCGTTGCCGATGTCCTGTGACGTTGTCGAAGATAGGCTTTTATCTTGCGGGATTTGCGGGGTGACTCATTTTGCCTCCCTCATATCCCGTCCCGCTCTTGTTGTGTACGCCCTGTTAGAGACATTTGAAGCGTTCCCAATGATAGGCTAAAGAACCGTCAAACATGATCTGCCAAGTCAATGTTTATTAATCCTCTTGACAGTGCGCATTTTCCTGCAAACTAAGCTGTTTTGAGTAATTGGCATGTGGGACTGGATCTGCCGTTCTTGATCCTGATATCGGAGCAATCTCCCCATTGGCGATCGGGTATATAATTAGCTTCGAGTTATGTATGGATGATTATTCATTCACTGATCAGAGAGAGATAGTTGAGTGGTGATCAAAGCTCCTTTTCCCGCTTACTCCGGAGTACTGGAGGAATAGTGATGGACCAATTGGGCCGAGACATGCGTGGCACAGACCCTCATTGACGGCCATGACATGCGGTCTGCATCCGACGAATCAGAATATGTATTGGTGCCTACCTACAGCAGCAGAGCTCACCGAATATGCGCCTTAGGCTCCGATTGTGACGAAAGCGGCGCCTAAAGATTCGAGGATAGAAGGCAGCAACATCACTTCCATAATAATTCCTCGTTCTCAAAGCTCGTCTTGTTTTTCAAACTTTCATTCAAACAGCTGATAGAAGTGCAGAGAATACAGATTTGCATTATGACTTCTCGAACGATTTCCCTTATCGCATCCAGAAACAGCCCTCACCAACGGGCACATTTCGCAATATTTGTCCCAAGTGAGAGAGACCCTGAGACAGGGACCGTGATCCAAGTGATTGGGGCCCCGATGAGTGGGTATGGGCACGAGTACAAGCGAAACCATTCTCCAGCCAACAACACCGAGCGTTATACTAATGGCCGATTGGACAGCTTGTTTCCTCAAACATCATTAATACACCCCCTGAGCGAGAGCCGGTCACCGAATATACTCCGAAAGGAAATCTAGAGATTGCTGCGAGTGAGATTCCCGCTCCTCCCAAATGCGAGAATTTCCTGGCACCTGTTAATGACGTGGGTTTTATCTTTCGTCGTCTCCGTATCTCGATGCTGATTTGAGCTTCTCGCAAAGACGACCAATAGGAGATGTCAAGAGTGGACTATGGAGTATACTCGCCATCTAGTGAGCAAAGGCCTGATTGGAGCTGAGGCTGTTGATATAGTGCAGTCGAAGCGGGACCCTCCAACACATGGAATCAGCCTGCGGCCAATCCAATGACACCGGGCTCAGCAGAAGACTAGCTCGCTCTAATATGAGCTAGTGCGGGACCTGAAATAGCAATTATCAAGTATATCAAGTAACTATTATATTGGTGATTCTACAAATTCAAGGACTGAGGAGTGGAATTGGCCCGAGTGAGCTCCTTGCTATGGTGCCATTCACCCTAGCCATGGGAGGAATGTACACAGAGGGCATTGATAGGGATAGTTTCAAAACCAGTCCACCTCCTGTCAATCGTCACCTGTAGCAACGTTGTGATGTTAGCAACTAGTAAGAACAAAATGCATCTCCTGGAAGTGCGTCAATATCCAGTTGTGGGCGCCTCGTTGAAGATTTTGGATTCATTTTAAGGTATGGTGTGATGTTGGAAAAGGCTCTGTAAAATCTAGCTACATAATCAAAATGCTACTTATTTTCCCTATTATTGACAAAGTGCTTTTACCCTCACGAGGGTTTTATTAAGCTACCTAATCTATCCCCACCTGACCGGATTATTATCCACGCCGGTTAGGTTGCCGACTCCACATCGGGATCGTTCCCACTACATGAACATCGCCTACACCTGGTTGATTAATAGAAGCAGACCTCGAGTGCCAGTTAAACTAATGCAACAGCGATACTCAACCCAGTGCGAACATTAAAATGACACCCCAGCCTCCACGTGCAGCCAGTGCGTAAGTCAACCCCCCTTATCATTCGCCAAGTCGTCGGCAACGCTTCCGAGTACTAGTGCTCTATCACAGCCCTTGATATCTTGCATGAGGCGAAAACTGACGTATCTCTCAAAGATGTGAGGCTTGTCGTCGACGGAAGGTGAAATGTTCCGGCAATCAGCCATGCAGAAGTTGTGCTAGGCACAATTGGGAGTGTACATTCGGCTATGCCGGGCGTCGGCGATATTCCGAGGCGTACGTCTGGTTTCTTCTTTAAGGTTGCTTTCGCTAAATCGCGTGATAGACATGTCCAGGCCTTGCTACAAAGGATCCAAGCATATGAGGAGCAGCTCAGCATTCACAGTCAAGGTAACACCTGGGGCGCTGCAGTGGATATAAACCCGACAACTCAAATCATCAGCAGCACGGCTCACCCATGCCCCAAATCAATCTTCGCCCTTATCACGCCCCGAAATTACATCCCCCGGTCTGGCCTCAGTCGCTGCATCTGCCTCACAATCTGTTCCTTTTACGCCGGGGTCCACTGCCCGGAATGAGTCTGCCGTAGACCCCAGTCCTTATCGGGATGGCGAAACTAGCATGAACACAAGTAAGCTTGTTATCCTTCCGTCTAAAAAGGCTATACTAATACAGAAGTTGATAGATTTAACATCTGGCCCGGAATTCGAATCGCAAGTCAGATCCCTCCTCGACAGGGAGAGTGTAGAAAGGAGCTCGAGCCTAGGGCCGCCTAATATGCGACTGAACGATATGGCGAACCAATGGACATCATCAAGACCCTTGACTAGTGATGATACTCTGCCCATTATTCCATCGCTGGAGGAGTCCCAACATCTACTTGACCGCTTTCTATTCTATCTAGGTGTCAGCCAGCATTTCTTTGACCCTCGGACGTTTTCCGACTGCATGATCATGCTCTTCCAAGACGAGGAGAAACGAGAAACGCAGATACAGACAACCTGGTTTACTGAGTACTTGCTAGTCATGGCGATGGCTAAACTGATGGACGTGGAGAATCCGTCACAGCGACCACCAGGAGCCAATCTGTTCGCAGAGGCAATGAGACGCTTACCAGCCTTGCATCAAATGGGCGAGGAGGGTATCATCGGTGTTGAGATCTTGACGCTTATTTCGACTTACCTGCAGTGGTGTGATCGCAAGCACGATGCCTATCTACATGTATGTTCTGGACGGGGTATCTGCAGTTCTAATGGCTAACTGGGTCAAGATTGGGCTTGCTTTGCGCTTGGCCATCGCGTTGGGGTGTGACAAGCCGACCAATCGACAATCCTGTCTTCCCTCTCAGGCTGCTCATCGAGTAAGGCTTTGGTGGACGGTTTATATGCTAGATCGGTATGCTCCCTCCCTCAGTTTGTACAACATTTGGCTAAGTGAGGTCAATGCATAGGCGGCTTTCTTCTGGGCTCGGCCTGGCAGCGGGAGCAGATGAAAGACAACTACGCGCTGAGCTGCCTCGACGAGCCATAGGATTTCAATCTCCCATTCCGCTTGCTATCAATGTTCGTATTGCACGTATCACCGATGATATCATGTCGTGTATGCCACACTCTCTTGCCGCAAGGAATAGTTCGGCGAATGTCTGACACTGTATAGCTCTTTACGGAAACGCATCTATCAAACAGATTGATCTAGTTCGCAAGATTCAAAAGATACTGAATGAGCTTTACGACATTGGACGATCATTCCCTACGGCTCTCGCTCTTGATTTTGGTAATCCATTGCATACAGTCACGCGAACGGGTGCATCACTTTACTTGATGTTATTCCAGGTGAGACTTCCTTCACAGTGTTACGCTCCGTATATTGCCTGACAATGCCGTTCTAAGGCTATCATTTTATGTATCCGCCCCGTTCTACTGCAACGCGTTCGGCAAGAGGTTCAACGACAAGCAAGTCAACAACCCCCACAGCCAACCCCCACTGCATTAGCCCGTCTGTGTACGACTTGCAGCGAAGCCGCTACCAAGAGCTTGGATATCCTTTACATTCTAAAGCGTCAAAAGACAATCCGTATGTTGTGTCTTCCTTATGTCCTGAGGGTCTTGCTAACAAATTCACACAGCACGGTACGGCTTTTTCGATTTGGACGCTACATTCTCTGCTGCATTTGTTCTCGTCATGATGGGCTTTGTGGACAAGGGACAGGATCGACCACCATCGGCCCTAGACCAGGCATTCGAGGTTCTCCAATTTTTGGCGGACGCCGGAAACTTTGCCGCAGATCGCCGGCTACAAGATATCACGCATTCGTGTCGGCGAGTCTGGTCTCATTTCCCTCGAGGAGAACATAATCCGCATCAGCTGGCCAACGAACAAATGCAAAACCAGTCTACTGGACAGAATAACAGCATATCTCAGCCACCAAGGGGAAACTCTATCGGTTCTGCTTCTGTGTCGACGATTCTCCCACCACCACCGGAGTATACGGCTGTCGCTGTAGATCGCGGGGTTTGTGAACCAGAGGAAGGCAGGTTCATAGATACGTGGATGCTACCGGATGCTGCTAACGTGTCATTTGATATCCCGGGTGACTTGAATTTCGATCTGTCGCCTGAGGCGGAGGGGATATATTCTAGTTTCTATGATCCGGCACTACCTTTGACGGGGGTTGACCATTTGGACTGGCTGGAGATTGAGAAGGTGTTTGACCGGCGGGAGTGACAGTAGCTTGTCTTATAACTTTATAGGGTGTGTGGAACAGGTTCTCGATTGCTTTTAAATTTCCTATTCCCAAATCTAAAGACGTACCTGGATAGACAAATATTGCGTTCCTTGCCTCCGGGTCTCTTATCTTGGGTGACTGTATGCTATAAACCTAACCCCAGATTGAGCCTTGCGTGGTTGTTTCACTCCCACTGCTTCATGAGAGCGTTCGCCTCAATTTGCTCAGGAAATCGGACAAGGTGGGTGGAATGACACCAAGGCTTGATGCTCTCCTCCTTGCGAATGACACTGGCGAAGAATGGGCACCACTTCATGCGCGGGTAGGCTTCGTTGATCTGAGTCCGAGTGATCTCATGGATAAGTTCGCCAAAATTTTTGACGTGCGGATGTACCAGTATTGTCATATATGGTGGCCAACTGGATAAGCTGACCGATATAGGTGATCGTACCATCGACCCCCATATCCTGATGACGGATGATTCCCTCAGCGGCTGCCTCTGCCTGGTCCGTAGTAGCGCCAAAGTCTTTGAGAACCTGGAGAGCCTTGATGCCCCCGTAAATGTCGAAGGACATTCGAGTTGCGGTCAGATTCTCCGTAGCCGTCCCCAGATCGTGCAGGAGGCAGGTTAAGGCCCAGGTCACCGGGTTGAGCGCGGCGGCTTGCTCGGGGAATTGCTGCTTGGTGATGGCCATTCCTGAAGACTTTAGCGAGAGCCCAAGGCATTACTAGAGGTATGTGTAGGAGGTAAGCGTACCATAGAAGTAGACCCTCATCGAGTGGTTGAATGTTTCGGCATGCAAGGTTTCCTTTGCATACCTCAATGTCTTGTCAACGGTGGGATCGTCGAACGGGAATTGAATGTCGGAGAGAATGAGAGCCGCAGGCTTATTGATGAATGGTTTGTCACCAAAGATGAGCCCAGCGTCGGCTGGCATGCTGGTCCAGCCATTGGCGGCGACTTCCGTGTGGCACATGGTGAAGTACGTTGAATAGAGTTGGAGTTGGATGGATGAGGAAGGTTCTTATCTAGAAAAAGGGAGCAGAATCTTGCTAGATGCTGGACAGTAGCAGTTGATATGGAATCAGCTTTTATAGATGCTTTCGTATGTCATGTGGTGGTGGTTGCTGGTGTGGATTACTCAGAGTACAAGCCATAACTTCCCGATTAGGAAGTTGTGCCAGGTGGGGCCGTGGCAATTTAAAGTCGGTCTTGTAGATCATCATCCTACCTAGTATAACCCCATGTGGACACCCTTGTCTGCAGTATTGGGAGGGGTATTGGTGATTATATACCGTCTCTGGTGGGATCTTACCCGCACAGGAAGATGAATAAAGTTCAATCAAATTGAGGCGTTCTGGTGTTTGTTTATGATAGACCAGGTATCAGCAGGAAGTATCAGACAAGCAGCCACCCTTGCTCCACTAGATGAAGGTCCGATTTCTTCTGCAGTGCATGCTTTCCGGATAGATTTGTCTTCCAATACTCCTGCAGAATCTTCGATGCGTTTATCACATTCAAACAAGCAGTCAGATTCCAGAGCATCTCTAGCGTTTCAATGACTAGTATTTGCTGATCATGCATGCGGCATTCAAGACCGACAATGAAGGTCGGCCACAATAGGCACTTGAATAACGCCGCGTCGCATTTCAGCGTATCAAGGACGTCCAGTATTTGCAAAACCAACTTTTCATTATCAAACCCGATGACTCTGGTGGGTGTTTTGAAAGCACGAAGCACTCGTCTTCCATAGAGCACAGTAGCAGCTCTGTATGCCTGTGAAAGCATCGAAAGGCTTCGAACTTTTTCTGTCGAAAAACATGCCGATAAGACTTCCGATGCCCATTGCAAACAGTCAAAGTTTGCTGTCAGCTCAAGCATAGCCAGCGTGTTTCGAACATGTTCGTCAATCGACTCCTGATCATACACCATTAGGTTCTCAATGACCTGTCTCTGCTTAGAGAAGTATCGAATGGATCGCAAAAGGTATTCAGGGCATCCGAGGAAGCTTCGTATAATCGAATCTTGATTTCTACTTTCCTCGAATTGGGCGAAAAATTCAGGCTCCGACGTTGATTGCGAGAGCGCATTTCCAATAGTTGAAACACTAATATTATCAGCAATAATTCGCGACGCACGTCAGCCTGTAGACAGGAAATGGGTGTATACAGCAATAGTTGTCGGACGACGAATGACCTTGTCTCCTCTGCTGTCCCCTCCTGGTCGCTTTTGACAAGAGCACTGGCATCAGGACCGACAAGTGTGCGAGAAAGATTCATGAGACCTTGTGCACCCTGGAGATGGTATTTCCAGCCTTCTATTCCAGACTCGAGGAGATCAAGAAATATTAGAAGCAGAATAGTTGCCATGGTCCCGCCCTTCTCATATGTATGCGCGTCGGACAAGGCCAGTGATAGTGCCGTGATAGCTTGCTTTTTGAAATGCAGTGCATCCAAATTTGCATTAGCAAACCGAGGAGACAGGCCACCATCACCTGCAGCCTGTTGGAATGGCCGGCCTGCATTGGCGAAATGTCGAGCGGCCACAGCAAGTATAGCCTTCCGCAAGGTTGAGTCATTCATGGCATAGATGAGTAAACTTCTAAACGGATTTGTCGGACCGTCATATAGAATGTATAATTGGGCGATACGTATGTTGTAATAGTCAAGATAAAATCTCGACGACCAATCCAAATTGTGAACGCACGGGTCTTGTAAGATGGGCGGAGGCGTGATGCTGGCCGTCGGAACATTTGCACGGGACTGTGGGATCGGTTTTCGCTTGATTTGTTGAAGTCCATTTTCACCAGAGACTTTTGAGTTGCCTCCGAGTACGCGTCCGCGCATTTTGCCTCGAATTGCCACGCCTTTAACCCATCGTAGCGGTCGTTGTGCAAAACATTCGAGTCCAGCTTTTTGGCACTTCGTGCACGGAATGCCTGACTGATCACACCGGATGGTGCGACTGCGGCATGTCCAGCATGCAACGGGCATTCTGTGGAAGACTATCACTTGGGAAGGAACAGAATGGTTGAATCATGCCCATAAGATTTGAGTTTAAATGCTGCCAGTTGGATGGCACTGCATATGCCCGTCCGGAGATATGATAATCCGGGCATTTTGATTGCAGTACATCTAGTGCACTGTACAGTATATCTCAGGTAAGGCAATCACTGACATTCATCTAACCTCCTGTAATATCCGCCCGGTTCCATCTGGATCTTGGTACTATACAATTATAGCCCTCTCATGGGTATGTCTCTGTGGTCCTCCATAGGCGAATTCACTGTACGTCTATAGGTAATATGGCTATCCCAATACATTATATCTTCTAACACCAACTTATACTAGGAAACTAACATCTATGTCAATCTAGGGCGAGCTGAAATGTGTATCAATTCCAACAGAGGAAATTACAGGCCACTCAAAGTCTTATCTAGGTACGTAAGTGATCCCCCGGGCTCATAACCGTCAAATGAAACATGGCCGCTAGATCACAAAAAGCCGGAACATACTAGATACTAGATGCTTCTAGTACGGTACGTTTCAGGTAGCTCTGGGGTTTGACATGTGCAAAGAAATGGAACTGTGGCACGTGAAATCGTTCGTTTGCTCGTTAGGCATCATAAACAGCCTTTCCGCGTAGATTCTCGCCCTTGCTGGAAAATTCTTTCTTCCACGGAGTTTGACTTGCGCTCGGATTTGACGGTGGCGAGATGCTCAGGATGTCTGGCAATCTTTGCGATATTAGAGACTATCTCAACCGGACACTGATCCCACAAATAATTGACAGAAGAGTTAGTTTGGGACTGTCGAAAGTCACGATGGAGAGAAAAGCAGGCATGGAGGCTTACACAGAGTCGTCATCCAGGTATACGAAGGCCCAAGACTTGCTGTTGGGACCTATTCCGTACACTGAGGTGTTCTCCCGACCAGCACGTTTTCTCGCATGGTGTAACATTGCTAAGCCTGTTAGTATATTCCCAGCTCCCATGAGTGGGATAGATCCAAATACGTACCCATGTAAATTAAAGCCTGCTTATCACCACGTTCTCCATAACACTTAGCCTCGCAATCCAGGAGGTTAGCTTCCATGTCACCTGCAGACTCGTACTAGACTCTCCTGGACAAATATCTCACCATGCTATCAAGAAGGTGGTCCAGCCTATCGTGAGTCTCTTTGCTCAATTTATGGCGTTCAACCTGCGGAATTTGGATTTTCGCCAGTCTGTCCAGTTGGTTGATCAGGTCCTTGTTGTGAGGAGGGTGATGGCAGAAAGATGGGAAGACAGAGATGGGGAGGCAGCGAGGGGAAGGGCAGAGAGGGACTCTATATGGAGGAGTATGGGAAGATACCAGATAGAAACGGAAGAGTGAATATACAGCCCATGGTTTAGGGTGAATTGTAAGAGGGAATCAGGAACTGAAGACTTTCCGTCCTCCATTCCTACTACCATTCTCTCAAGGCCCAGACTCACCCACTCCCAAACTTCTGTCCTCACTGCCCACAGGGTGTCAGCCCACCAAACATTCATCGTTCTCGTTTGGAAACTGATTACGGCAAAACGCGGACCACAACTCCGCCATTCAATCTGATGAGAATGATGTTATTACCAATTTCAGACTCTGTATTGGTATAGATGAGGAAAGCAGATCCTATCTTCACCGAAGGAACTACAACTTAGGATGCATGACTATGAGAACAGATATCTTCTAA
Organism: Aspergillus micronesiensis; assembly: GCA_039763685.1. NCBI lineage: Eukaryota > Fungi > Ascomycota > Eurotiomycetes > Eurotiales > Aspergillaceae > Aspergillus > Aspergillus micronesiensis. Next base: position 611,489 of record JASHHO010000017.1, read on the forward strand.
GATCAGAGTAAAAAAAACTGATAGCTAAGCCAAATGTTATTGATACCAGCAAGGACTCAAAGTTCGAATGAGACCAAAGCCCTCGTAATCCTGTCGCATAATCTGTTTCAAGGCCTGCCTGTACATCGCCAGACCTCCAAGGTAGGACAGTACCGATAGCGATCATCAACGATGTCCAGAACGAGGGATGCGTCGTTCCCGAGCTGACCCTCGAGTCGGAGCCCGACTCGAAGTCGGTGGAGGAAGAAAAGCAGAACTTCCTCACCGCGGGAAAAGGAACGCCAGTCCTGGCTGGCCAGGATACCGAGTCGAAGAACCTCTATATTCATGACTTTGGACGCAATGAGAAGGTTGGCTGGACCGCTGAGCAAGTGTGGACTTTTGAGATTGTTGACTTCATGCAGTATTTGGTCCGTCGGGTGGCTGTTGTCAAGGGAGATACGTGCGAGAAGGCGTGTCGTGTACACCAGTTCACCGGGGTGTGAAAAGCGACTCCCGTCTTTTAGCTTATATTATACCCCTTGCAGGCTACCTAGATGAATATATCGTCTGGTCGACCGCATATCTCTGTCGTCTTCTCTGCTCCATGTAATACGTAGGATCCGAGAGCGTAAATAGGTTGCTTGATATCATTTAACTGCTTACCTGCCCTATCTGCCGTCCTACCACCCATCAGTCGGTCTCAAGGGGAAAGCTTTTCCAGAGAGTAGACCAGTCCTCTCCCGTGAGCTCTGGAGGCCAAATAGATTGTAAGATGCGTGTAATCCGTCTGGGCACTCGTAGCGGAGGGTTTACATCATCCCCCGGCCATCAGTGCTCGGTGTGAAGCAAGCTCCTCTCTCCCAGTTTCCACGATATCCTCCCCACCATGCCACACCAGGAACGATCTGGCGAGATCGTATAGCACATAAACAGAGGCGGGTCGAAGACATCCCATCCCCATGGTGAAACACGAAGTCGAATCAAGCTCCGAGGCTTCTGACTGGAGGTGATCTCCTTCCAGATAACACACCCAAGGACATTATGCGAGATCAGCGTGGCAGGGGACTTCCTAGTATCAACCGAGATATGGGTGTAGAAGATAGCCTTGTCCGATTGGAAATGATGAAAGACGGCACTGGTCGAGAATGGTGCATTCGTGCGAAGATCTCGATTGACGACCCAGTGAAATGCCTACGTGACGTGATCTATCGCTGCAATCTCCAACCCCATCACCGGACGGGAGAGACTTGGAAGGTTTATCCAAACCTATGATTTCTGTGCCCCTTTCCTTGACTCCCTGGAGGGCGTGACTCACGCACTGCGAACCAACGAGTATCGAGATCGAAATCCTCAGTACCACTGGATTCAGGAAGCACTCCAGATCCGGCGAGTTCAGATCTGGGATTTCTCGCGTCTGAACTTTGTTCGGACTGTGCTTTCAAAAAGGAAGCTAACGGTCTTGGTTGATAACAATGTTGTCTGGGGATGGAATGATCCTCGCATGCCGACTGTTCGCGGTATAAGGCGTAGGGGAATGACCGTCCCTGCGCTTCGCGAGTTTATTTCGAAACAGGGTCCGAGTCAGAATGTCATAAATCTCGACTGGTCTTTGCTGTGGCCACAAACAAGAAATTCATCGACCCAGTGGCCTCGCGATACACGGCGATCCCTAAAGAGCATGCCGTTACAGCATTCGTCCATGGTGTGGATGGGACTCGCGTTGTCGATAAGCCAAAGCATAACAAGAACCCAGCTCTGGGTACGAGAGAGTCATGTACGCCAAAGAGATCCTTCTAAGCCAAGATGATGCGGCATATTCCAGGTCAACAAAGAAGTTACGCTCATGAACTGGGGTACTGCGATTGTCACAGAAGCGTCCACCGATCCATCTGGAATAGTCTGTGGAATCGAGCTTCAACTGCACCTCGAAGGTGATTTCAAGAAAACTTATAAGAAGGTCACTTGGTTGGCCAAAGGTCCGACCAATATGGTTCCGGTCCAGATGGTTGAGTTCGATTATTTGATCAGCAAGGACAAGCTGGAGAAAGATGATGATCTATTCACGTTTCTTACACCGACAACCGAATGCCGGACCGACGCATGGGCCGACCGCAATAACGAGTCTTGTGAGGGACGATATCATTCAATTTGATCGAATTGGCTTCTTCCGGGTCGATCAGGCATATCAGGATGGGAGACCTACAGCTCTTTTCAACATTCCGACGGCAAAGGCAATTTGAATGCTGTTAGGAGAAGAGAGATATGTTTGCTACGTTTATTCAATTGTGCTTGCTTATTGATACTGCGCCATTTTTGCGACCATTCAATCTATCGCATTCCATATCATAAGTGAGCCTCAATTGTCTTGTGTCTGTCCCACTGGTCTCAGGATTTCCCGTCGTCCCGTTAGCAACAGGACGCTGCATGTCCACTTTGCTGCAGATGAGAAGGGGGCTTCCGCCTTCAATAGTATCACCTGGTTTGACGAGAACTTTCTTCACACGGCTGTTGTCAAAGCGGGCATCCACTCGAATACTGATCTCGAGCTTCATGGCCTCCAGCACCACTACTACCTGCTCCATTTGAAGGACGTCATCATCCTCAATCAGTACTTTCCAAACATTTGCACTGATAGGAGATTCGAACCATCAACACTCGGGTCTGTACTCGTCGTCAGTTGAGGTCCTCCGATAGAGCTGCAACCCATCAGTTACGGACTCACTTACCCTGCAATAGTTCTTCAACAGCACCCGTAGGAATCCCAACAGCTGCTTTCTCCTCTGTCCATTTGTCTAGTAGCCCCTGCTCGGTCCGCAGCATCTCTTTCTCAAACATACTCTGTCTCTCGCGGATCTCTTGTACCTCCTTCGCCGTATCACGCAGGAGTGCGTTATGCTCTGCCATGTCGAACACAGTTTCAGTCATCTTGTACTTATACCGGCCGTTCTGCCAGGCCGCACGGTCTTCCTCGTACTTCTCCTGCGTCACCTCGTAAAACTTTATGACATCCATATCCTCGAATAACCACGGACGGTCAGTGAGAACCCCTCTTTGAGCCCCAGGGCATCCACGCCAGGGATAGTTAACCCGGTTAGCATATATCCTCCCGGACCATCAGCATTATACAATGCCATGCAGGATCCGCCCCATGATACAGCACCGGCAGGGGTAAAGGTGCGGGACGGGTTCATCTTTGGGGAGCGGAGGCGGTGTCGTGGATCAGCTGGTAGGCACTGCGGGAGTGCCATGACAAAGCCCACGCCGACAACGACAAGGTCAGCCTTGAGTAACACCGATTTGAGTTCGTCTCGAGATATTCCGTTGTTGCGGGCCACAAAGTCAGCATTATCGGGGAGGTAGGACGCGTATGGGCGTTGGTTCGTCATGTATCGTTCCGTAGCCGCGGTGAGTGTTGGGTGCTCGAAGACAAAGGGCAAGTAGAATGTTCGGTTGGGTATTTTCATTGTTCGTATATCCCCCAGTTTGCGTTCGAGTCCAATGAGATATTCTAGGAGTGTTGCTTGTGGAAGCTGCAGACCGTCGTAGTATATTTGGAGGGAGCTGCCACATCCTACGGTGTTGATCAATCCGGATTGGAAAGTAATCCCATCTGTTGCGGCCCTGAGAGCACGATCGAGGGTTGTGGCTCGGCATTTTTCGTTCAGGTCAAAGTGCCTTTTCCGTACTCGACTAAGAGGTAGTTGTCGCCGCCCTGTCGATATGTGACGGCTGGCGTGCCATCGGAGGCTTCTAGACGACGAATAATGGCCGGGTCCGTGCATCGAGAGAGTGGCTGACTCTCCAAGACTCCACTAACAGATTCAATGGTTGAGAAGTCGTGTGACGAGATAGCGAGATCCAGACTAGATAGGTAGGCGTCTATGTGTCTTCTGCTCTCGAGCGCAGTGGCCAAAGACACACGATGGAATGCCAGCGTGTTACCTGGCTGGAGCTGTCCGATCTTCCAAAGGTCCGCACTGATGACGGTAAGAGAGCAAATGAAGCCTCCAAAATTAGGACAGTCAACAGGGAAGATGACGGGCTCGTCGCCGGTCCAGTTCAGACCCCCAAGCGGATATCCCCATTCAATCACATTGCTTGGGTGAGATCCTCCTTCGCCCCCGTCTGATCGCGCCCACTTCGGTCGTGGACGATAAGCCGAATGCCTCCTGGGCTGCATTGTGAGATACCTTCCATTTGTATGAGTATATCATGTTGACGTCTTCCGGGAGTAGATATCCTTCTTCGTAGGGGCCGCCCATCACCTGCACATCCCAATGCTTGGAGTACTCAGGACGGGCAGTTTCCGGGATATGCACGGTGCCAGTAGCCTCCGAGACCTTGGACTGGGACGCCAAAGAGAGATAGTCGCCCGACTTGAGTGCTCTGTTTTGGTACCCTCCAATGCCAATGTCTGGGCAGGTTGACTTGGAGCCAAACCATTGAGGGACGCTGGGGAATCCCCCTTTGACAGCTAAGTATGCTCTGCATCCAGACTGCGAGCTCAATTTCCCGATGGTGAGGCGCTGACCTGGCTGTACATACACTCGAGTCCAAAGAGGCATGGGGTCATTGTCTAATCTTGCTTCCAGAGGTGGCCGCAGAGCGCAACAACGGCGCTCCCAGTGAACTTCAGGTCAGGTCCGCTAAGAGTGATCTCTAATGCTTCAGTATTATCGGCATTTCCGACTACTTTATTCGCAGCCCTGAAGGTGACCGAGTCTATGGGTCCTGAGTGACCAAAACCTCTTCCAATGGTGGGTCTGCCGGGTAAATCCTGAACCAGGTGTTTGCACCGCCAGATAACATCAATAGCAGGAGGAGCAAATTGGAGGCTTCCGAGTTGTAGTCATGGTGTTTCCTGACTTGAATTCAGGCGAATTTAGTACGGCGAGGAGGAATTCCAGGTTCGTTGGTGGTCCAGTGAGGACAGTCTTGCTGGCGACCTGTGCTATATCGTTGATAGCTTGCTCTCGTGTCGAGGAATGGTGCATGACCTTCGCAATAAGTGGATCTGTGGTTGCATTCGCCATCAGTGGAATGTTATCGACTGGGCTACAGGTCAAATCTTACCGTAGTTCGGACTGATAGCAATCCCTGGACGAACCCAAGTGTCGATTCGAGTTCCGGGAAGCATGTGCCAGTCAACTTCCATGAGCGTCCCAGGAGAAGGCACAAAGTCTCTAGCAGGGTTTTCTGCACAAACCCTGAGCTCGAATCGCATGCCCCTTAGGCTCGAGACACCTCTCTTGAAGTTGTTGAAGCTCTGACGCTGCAATGCCTCCTCGACCGGAGAGCTGAGCGTCTGCTTGCAAGTACATGAGTTCCACCATGTCCACCTCCATAACAAAGCTCCGTAATGCCGTGTTCAACCTGTAGACGGGTGTTCATTTCCAAGAAGAAGTATTTTCCAGTGTCATCGTCCACTAGAAACTCGACCGTTCCCGCAGAAGAATAGTTCAGATACTCAGCGAAGCGGATGGCTGCACGAGTCAGCTTCTCACGCAACTGTGGAAACCTGTTCTCCACGAATGGTGACGGACATTCTTCGATGACTTTCTGGTGCCGACGCTGAATGGAGCATTCTCGCTCTCCAAAGGAGACGGCCTTGCCACTTCCATTTCCAAACACTTGGACCTCGATATGATGGCTTCGAGGATAGTATCGCTCAATGAAGACGCCAGTTTTTGAACAACGTGCTACCCCTCGATTGGACACTCTTAAAAGATGATCGGACTTCCTGTTCCGTGGCACATGTCAATAGTCCCATCCCTCCGCCACCTGCTGTTGCTTTCAGCATGACCTAACACTATCATTAGTAGCTGTTTGGTTTGCGATACTATGGGTAGAAACGCCAAAAAACGACTTACGGGAAAGCCTATGCTGCAGGATATGTAACAGCTTCATCCTCATCGACAACTAAGCCAGTGCTTCCCGGCACGATCGATAGTTCTGCTTCTATCGCACATTGACGGCAGTATGCTTCAGCCCAAGGGACTCGATGACATTCGCCGAAGGGCCGATGAAGGCAATGCCATTCTCGTGCAGTCTCCTTACAAATTCTGGATTCTCTGAGAGAAATCCATAGCCGGGGATGATAGCATCCACCGCATTTACCTTGGCTATCGAAATGATTTGTTCGCTGTGCGCCTCTCCCCGTCAGTATGTCGCATAACATTGCGCGAATGAATAGTTGGTGCCTCACATGTCAAGATACGCGGTCGTAGGTGATCCTTCAAGAAGGATCGCTCTATTGGCCAGAGACACATGCGGAGAGATTGAATCTATTTCGCTGTAGATTGCGACTGTCTCGATGTTCAAACGGCTAGGTGTAGCGTCAGTATAGAGCTGCGGGAAGTGGTAGAGAAATGAATGTTTTTACTGGGCTGCTTCGATGAGACGAACAGCAATCTCTCCTCTATTTGCTATGAGAACAATTTTGAGTGAGTCCATGATTGAACTGGTGGTAGTTATGCGTGGGGGAGAAAAGACCATCCGTGTGATCAATCGTGGCACGTTTAAGTAGGGATGAAGGTGTTCATGACTATCCAATTCTCCACTCCATATTTTTATTTCAAACGATATTTGACTATTGAATGCTGGCTAAGCTTAATTACCTTCGATCCCCACATCGGACCCTGCCTGGTCCGAGACCCTTATCGTACCTCCGATCGGACCTTCAATGTCGGACCTTAGGCGTCGGACCTGAGACTTCGGACCTTCGACCACAGCTACTCTTGAAGGAATTCTGGGGAGTCTGTTGCGTGTATTAGTCAAAGGGTATCCAGAATAAGGAAGAAATACATATGACAGATTTTTGTGCGGATTTATCATTGTGAAAGTCACCGATTCCAACAAAAGCCGCAAGAAAAGGCAGTGATAGAGTCACAATGGCCATCAGCTCAATCGAGAATCTCCACCTGAGTGCTACTGCCTCCAAGGCAATTGCAGCATGGGAGAAGAATATTTCTCCAGGCTTCCCCAGCTTTCCCGTACGCCCCCTTGCCTTACGACCGTCCCAGGTGCTGCTACAGAAGAACATACTAACAGGCAGGTTTAGATCGTCTGGGACCGCGCAGAAGGCCATACAGTAACAGACGTCGACGGCAAAATGTACATTGACATGATCTCGCAGTTCGCGGTAGTGAACTTCGGGCACTCTCATCCGCATATCATGAACGCGGTAGTAGAGCAGATCCAGCGATGCACACTCACCAATACATCCTATGTGAACCCGCTCTTTGGAAAGATGGCGACTAGACTAAATGATGTAGGTGTTCTGAGCTTTTTTGAGCTTGAGAGAGTCTGTATGTACTAACAGCCCGTGTAGAAATTCGGCTATGACTCTATCGTCTCTATGGTCACGGGGTCTGAAGCAGTCGATTCCATGATCAAAATAGCCCGCAAGTGGGCGTATGTCAAGAAAGGTATCCCGAAGGACGAAGCTTATATCTTGACGACAGATCGATGCTACCATGGTCTCACCTGGCCACTATGTGTCTTTCAAACTGCATTGCGCAGAGTAAGTTTGTACCCTGCATCTCTGTTCCACTCCTCGTCTACCCAACCTAAAAGCGACTGAAAATGTTGAACGAGCGTAAGGCAGCTAACATGTTTCTGTAGACTTTGGTAAACATATTCCAAACGTCGGGCCATATAATCCAAAGACGGGGGAGGTTGTTCGTTATGGAGAGATCAAAGATCTTGAAGACGCACTGGCAGATTCTGGTAATCGAATTGCCGCTTTCTGGTTGAACCAATACAAGGATATGCAGGGTAAGGTTCTTGAATCCTCAGTAAACGTGAGATTTTCAAATTGACGAGAGTGCTTCAGAACGAGAGCTCCTCCACCAGGCTATTTGACCGCAGTACAAGAGCTCTGTCAGAGGCACAATGTTCTCTTCCTTTGCGACGAGATACAAACTGGATTTGGCCGGACCGGATTTGATCTTGCTTATCAATGTGAGCCTGGCGTAAAGCCAGATCTGGTAGCGTTGGGAAAGGCCCTAACGGGAGGTACGCACTTCTATAACATGAGAGCGAAGTCGACGACGTTTCGATACTAATGTACCTAGGCGCATTCCCAATGTCCCTCGTGATGGGAAAGTCTCATGTGATGGATATCATTGAGCATGGTGACGTTGTCAGCACTTTTGCTGCATCTCCTGTGGCTGTGCAGCAGCGTTGGCAGCCCTCGATGTTCTGGAGGACGAAAAAATCTCCGCACGAGCTTCGAAGCTCGGTCACACCTTGACAGAGGCTATTGATAATGCAAAGTTGCCTTTCATTCTGGAACACCATGGGAGGGAGAGAGGGCTGTTCCAGACACTTGTAGTGGATGAAAAACCGGAGATTGGAGTCACTGCTCGGCGAATTGCCGCACTGTGTGCCCTTCGTGGTGTGCTCTGTGGGAATGCGGCGAATAGGCTGCGATTGAGTCCTCCTCTGGTGATCTCTGAAGAAGCGTTGATTCATTCTGTTGGGGTTATTACTGGTGCCTTCAGGGATGTCCAGCAAGTCGGATCATTCCCCGGGTCCACATAGGAGTGTAATTACGTCTTGATATATTCCAGTCGCTGCAAAAGACATAACTTCAGCAGTAGGACATGAAGCATAAGTCATTGTCTGTCTTCTAAAACAACATAGACCTTCAGTTCTTATCGACCTCAAAGTAATAGAATTATCTAAAATTATCCCCTGAAGTTAACCTTTTTTTTTTTTTTTTTTTTTTTTTTTTTCTCCTGACTTTCGGGTTCATAGGTACAGTAGAAGAAAGCCGGAAACACTCAAGTCAAATCACACTCGTTTATTGCATCTACCTATTTGTATCCCATAGCGACATTGAACTGGTCGACCACACTCCGTGTCGCTTTGACAATTTCCACGCAGTCAGGACTATCGGAGTGACAACATATTGTCACCGGATTATCCTTCAAATCGAAAGGCACAATCTTTCCATCCACACTCGTCACACTGCTATCCTCTACCTGCTGTGATACATGCCTCTTGACATCGTCCAGCACCCAGGGCAATCTCTTGCGCTCAATGACCAGAGTACCCTCGTTGTTTTACCGCACATCGGCAAAAAACTCTGCCCAGAAAACCAATCCCGCTTCACGAGCCGCAGTCCATATGTGTACCGGGCAAGCCAATAACAGGAACCCCGGACGGGATACCGGCCATAACTGCGCGTGCCACATTGATGTCTCGGCAGCATAGACCGTATAGCATGCCGTGGGGTTTGACATGATGCAGCTCCATGCCTTCTCGGTCTAGGAAAGCTTTTAGGGCACCAACCTGGTAGATGATATTGGCCGTATGCTCCTCAGGACTGAGGGCCATTTCCGCCGACCAAAGCCTTGCAGGTCTGGCAGTCCGGGATGAGCACCGGCGGCAATGTTGTACTTCTTACACGCCTTGACTGTTCTGGACATGACTACCGGATCACTGTCATGATGTATCAGTACTCTTGCTTTCTAGAATCTCGGAGCGAGAGCACCATACCCAGCACTAAAGAGTTATCAGTTAGTCTCTGCTCCCTATTACTGCTTCGGTGGAAACGAGAACGTACTGAAATCCGCAGGCTATATTTGCCTGGTCAATCAAGGGGAATAGCTCATCATCTGGGCCACCTGCGAAGTTGCCATATGCCTCTCCCAGGTCGACGTTGATAAATGCCTTGGACTTGATAGGTGGCATTGTGGTGAGTGTGATCGTTAAATCTTGGAGTGAAGTCGGGGGATCAGAGGAATGAACGGATTCGACAAGACTACTTAACGTATGCTGGCAGAAGAGGGATGTCATAACGTAAAAGCTGGAAGTATACCCGTCGGTATCTTATCTACCTCCGAGGGTGTTGCGGGACCGGAGGTGTTTCGGAGGGTCAGTCTCCCATCTTTCCCCAACATTCGATCCTCCGTCACATCAACTCCGCACGGTCAGGTGTATCCTCCCTCAATCGCCCTGTCGGACCTATTCATTAGTCTGTCCTTCACCGACGACTCTATCACCGACACGCAGGATGGAGACCAGAGCAGAACCCCCCGACGCCGGCAACAACGCACTGCATGCGACACCTGCCGCCGCCGGAAGACGCGCTGCACGTAGCGGAGGCGTCTCCTTGTTCAGTGTGCGTCAAATCGAAGATTCCCTGCCGGTAAGCACCGATCTACCTCAATTTCTACCGGCAGATGCTCACCGGAGACTAGGATTACCCCGGAGTGGTCATTGCCGAGGTCTCGACAACGGGGATTGCGCCAAGGGCAGCAGCAACTGGATCCCAAGGAACAGCGCTCCCCACCTGAGACTACGACTCGCTCCTTTTCGAGTGAAGCGCCACAGGAAGGGTCCAGTCATGGCCAATTCGTTGATGACTCCCTGCGGAATTGGCATCAATCGTGACCGAGCGAGACCGCGTGGTTGATGGCTTGGCCAGAAACGGCCTTCGACAATTCTACCAGCGTGCTGTCGACTCCACCCATTGGACTGTATTTGCAGATGCAGACCATATCGTCTGGCCTACACAGGGACCGGCACCTCCAATATTGCTCATCTTGTCAGTCTAAAACGCGTCGCACAACCATCACTGCACCTGCCTTATCCGCCGATTCGACCTCCTCTTCCATGGAATCCGGAAGGGATTTGGGGTCCGTCGAATAATCTCGATATTGCCGATGATACAGCCCGATTTCCAGCCAAAGAAATTCGGGATGCACTGGTTGATGCATTTTTCGAAAAGATCTTCCCGAGTTTCCCTATCATCGATGAAGGAAGGTTTCGTCGACAGTACTCGGATCGAAACAAGCCACCGCCATTGTTGCTGTTCCAGGCAGTCCTTCTCGCCGGTTCTCATGCTTGTGACCATCCCACTGTGGCTGCGTCTCGTATGACAGTCAAACGCACTTTGTTCAGACGTGCATCTATGCTGTTTCACATCCGCCATGAGAATGACCGCTTACACATGGCGCAGGCTGCCCTACTGTTTGTCTGGCATCTGGAGAACTCAGACTCTGTGTGCGGTGGCACTTACTACTGGCTTGGGATAGCCCAGCGCATAGCCTTTGGTATGGGAATGCATCGTGATCTGTCACTTCAGGCGAACAGCCGTCTTCGGGCTGGGAGAGGCGAATATATCGCAGAATCTGGTGGACTCTGTTTCAGATGGAAGTTTTCACCTGTCTGGAACACGGAAGGCCATCCATGATCAACTTGAATGATACTGACCAGTCATCATTGGAGCTGCCGGATTTTATTGACCAGGAGACAGAGCAAATCAATGATGGTGTGAATCTCGACTATATTACGAGAAAATATCAACATATGTCTTGTTGGCTTCCGAATACTCCAAGTGAAGGCTCCCTCGATACCTTCGGAAGAGATCGCCGCATTGGTTCCTTCCATCGAAAAGTCCATTGTTGACATTGCCCTTGATCTCCCATCCATGACAGATTTTTGGTCTTGTCAGCTTCGGATGCACTACAACTGCTTCTTTTATTTCTATCGCCCGCCATCCTCCACAAACACAACGGATCCACGGTACCCCAACCTTCAAGAAATAGTAGCGACGCATCTCAAGCAATCCTATCTTGTTTAGAAACAATAGTGCATCGAGATTGGATCGGACACTGTTCTTTCACGGTCGTTTCAGCCGTCATGGCCAGCGCAATACAGATGTCTCTAGACGCAAGATCCTCACTCGGTGAAGGCAGTATAGTACTGGCCTTGAACGCACAGGACCGTCTGGCCCGGTTGCTGCACTGTGCTCGCGAACTGGAGAAGTTTTGGCCCAGCGCAGGTGCAGTACATGGTCTTTTTGATCAGCTTTCTGCCGAGCTCAAGGATGTGGCGCGAAACCCGCCTCAGAATCCTTCCGACTGTATCGATATCCCACAAAGTGATGAGCTGCCGACGGAGTGGGCTTGCGACAACACCATCGATCTGTTTAACTTTGCGATTCCTACGGATCTAGTCCCTGGAGAGTGGATGAATGATGCTTGCTTTTTAGACGTCTCTCTCAACTGAAACCTCTTTTTGGACACAGTCTTGACGTTCTTGTGTCCTTCCCATTTTAACAGCCAGCTTCAAGTAACAATCCACCCCCACTCAACGGATCAATTGCGTTGCATAGTCGGCGCCAAGTCCAACTTGCTCATAATGCTCCCGAGCAAGCGCTAGCTTGCTAAACACATCCTCCACGCCCTCAGGCTTGCCCTGAGCATCCACATATATAACGCACCAGTGACATGGAACAGAGTGACCATCTCCTCAACTCCTTCCGGCACCTCCAGCGTATGAATGTCGCCCGGTGGCTCAAATGCGTGACTTCCCTCGGTCGCCCACCAAGGATGCTCCAGATAATGCCATCTTCCCTTCAACGTCGTTGCTTGTACAGGCCCGAATGGCGATGCCGAGACAGGATACCTGACTTGCGCTCACTCGCAGCAGGTTGACAAAGTAACCTTGAGAGACTCCGAATACCAGTGGTCGGAACCAAACGTCCTGTCCAGCAAATTATCATTAGTATGCAAAGATGAAAACTGCAACGAGATCAGTACCTTTGTCCTGAGGGACCCAGAGTTTCGTCAAAGTCAAGGCTCATAACATTGAATAAACAGGTCTTCGAGGACGTTCGGCAGAGGCTCCCCTTGATATGGCACAGCCTCGGCCTGAGGCCGTGTATCCTTTTTCAGAAGGCCGTTTGTCGTCATTTTCTCAAAGTAGAACTGATGTTTTCATGCGCTTGAAATATTTGGCATTGAATTGCACGGCCCATGGGATCCTCAGTTGTAATATATATCGTCTGGTCCATCATCCCGGACCCTCCTATCCATATTGCCTGATTTCGGTCACCGAACAGATTCAATTTCGGTGTCAGTTTGATGTCCCACGATAATCAAATAGCTCCGACGATCTCAAATGTACAGCTCCGGCTCTATGCTGGATCCATTACCCGTCGGGCGACCCGGGCCATGAGAACCTCCGCGGACCACCAACAGGTCCGACGCCAAGCACCGACGTCCGATCAAAGAAATGATACGGGGATCCGCTTCATCGCGTCAACGGCGGGCAGTGGGCCACTCGTCTATCGTACTACCAGGATCTCCATACTTTTCCAGCACGATGAGAGTCGTGCGGGGATACTTTGGTTACCAACAACCCGGAAAGATAATTGGATTGCTGTGTAAACTCTATTGCGATGATTCTCCTTATCATTATGGCTCCCTGTTCTCGGTATAAACTAACCATGCGGGGATGCTGGCTCCTACACATCAAATGCACTTGATAACGGGCACTTGGGAAATCCGTGATATATTTGTTGAGACCTATCCCTTGCCCGTTATACCATCCCTCCACACTTCCAAATATACTATACCATTTCAGTACGCCCTCTATCGTGGTAGTCATTATGAGCGTCAAGGACGGAAAGGGAGGGGTCAATAGCCCCTCCGAGTACCAGGGATGATATTCTCCTGGTGAGATGCAGATGGGAGAGGGAACATTCAAAGATGAAGAAAATGGCCAAAACTTCGAAGTGTTCAAAAGCATCGAGAACGGAGTCAACTTTCGAGTCCTCAGCTGGCAATGGGCGGCCATCATCTTCCTCAAACGCAGGTGCCCATGCTCTTGAGTCCAATCATTTCGATGGCTAATGAACATACACAGTGACTTTTGCTACCGGTGTCCTGACGATTCCAGGACAACTTTACATCCTCGGAGCTGCTCCGGGAGCATTAAGTCTCCTTGGCTGGGGCATGATAAACACCTACGCTGGAGTCGTTCAAGGGAACTTTCGAAACCGCCATCCAATGTGTCATTCGGTTGCAGACATGGCAGAAGTCATCGGTGGGGTCGTTCTCAGGGAGATAGTTGGAGCTTGCTTCATCGTCAGTTGGATCATCTGCGCTGCATCGGCCATCAACGGGTCGTCGGTGGCACTTAACGCCCTCTCGGACCACGCCATTTGCACGAATTGGTACTCTTTTATCATTACAGTGGTTGTCATTCTTGTGGCCAGTCTCCGCAAATTCGGAGAACTCAGTTGGATCAGCTGGGCGGGTTTTGTTTCGGTCTTTTCTGCCGTGCTGATTGTCGTCATCGGCGTCACGCTGAGGGATAGACCTGCAGGCGCACCGCAGACGGGTCCATACGACTTCGGATATAGGATATTCACCACTCCGACTTTTGTTCAGGGGATAAGTGCCTCCGCAACGCTCTTTTGTGCCAGCGCCGGGACCTCGGCATTCCTGCCGGTCATATCGGAGATGCGCAGACCACAGGATTACAAGAAGTCGCTGTATGGAGTATCCGTGTATCGCTCATCTAAGAACTATGCTGATGCAAACCTAGCTACACATGCATGTTTCTTGTCACCTCAGCCTATCTCTCCTTCGGACTCGTCGTGTACAAGTGGTGCGGAAAATGGGTCACAACTCCTTCGCTGGGGAGCGCCGGACCAACCCTGAAGAAAGTGTCCTACGGGGTGGGCTTGCTGGAATAATCGTGACGGGCTGTCTATACGTACGAAGTCTCCAACTCAGTTGATGAAAACAGAATACTGACAAGAGCCTGCTCAGGTCCATGTATCCGCCAAATACGTTTTCGTCCGCATTCTGCGCAATTCAGAGCACCTGCAATCCAACACGTTCATCCACTGGGCCACTTGGCTTTCTTGACACATTGGCCTTTCAGTTGTTGCCTTCCTTATGGCTGCTGCCATTCCCATTTTCAACTATCTGTTGGGTCTTGCTGGTAGCTTGGGATTTGCGCCCATCGCTCTGATTCTTCCACCATGTCTGTGGATCTTTGATCATGGGAGTTGGCGCACCGAGTCGGTTTTCAAAACAGTTCTGTACTATCTGCATTGGGTGTGGGTTCTGATCGGGGTGTTTATGACTGTTGGTGGTACCTACGGGATACTCCAGTCGGTTGTGGATGCTTATCACTCGGGGACTATTGGAGGGACGTTTTCGTGTGCGGATAACAGTGCCTCTACATAGCTTTGTCACCTCGGTATTCTGTTGTCCTGACTTATTCCATTCTCATCTCGTTTACAATATTCTTCAAGTGACCAACGCAAAATACTCCATCACTGTGGCTGAAGGCACTCGGCGATAGACTTCGCCACGTACTCGACGTTCCCGGCATTAAGTCCAGCAATCGAGACCCGGGAATTATCCGCCATGTAGATATGATATTTTTCTTTAAAGCATCAGTGGACATTCAACAATCAATGTATGCATAGATGCCACTCTTACCTTTCAGTTGCCTTACTACCTCGGGCGAAAGACCCAGGAATCCGAACATCCCAGATTGCTGAATGAGGTGCTCCCAGGTGCCTGGGGCTTTGTAAGTGTTCAAGTGGGCATAAAGCGTCTCTCGCATGGACCGAATCCGCGAGCTCATCGTGATCAGATCCTGGAACCACATCTGCGTCAACTCGTCACTTTCCAGGATTGTAGATGCGATCTTCGCTCCGTAGGACGGCGGGTTCGAGATCTCAGACCGCTGCAGCATCTCTAGTACTGATTGCGTGTTTCGAGCGGTAGATTCGGTCTTGGTCGTGACGAAACAGCATCCCACGCGCTCGCCTATTTACTGTTAGTGGGTTTTAACAGTTTGTAGGTATGTCTAGACTTCATACCGTAGAGACCCATATTCTTTGCGAAGGAAAGACACACAGTCGCCTCCATCTGCAAGTCGTGCGTGAAATGGCGAATGGCGAATGCATCGTTGTCCACGTTACCGGAGTTGAAGCCCAGGTATGCGGAATCAAAGATCGGGAGGAGATTGCGCTCCTTCATGGTACGTCCGATTTCTCGCCACTGGTCCTGAGTCGGATCGCATCCTGTTGGGTTATGCGCACAGGCATGCAGGATGACGAGGGAGTTTGGTTCAGCGGATTTGAGAGTGTTGATGTAGGAATCAAAGTCTAGGTTCCGCTTTTCGGCATCGTAGTATTTGAATGACTTGCAGCAGTTGAATCCGAGAGCAGAGAAAACTTGGTGGTGGTTCGACCATGTTGGTTGCGGGATGTATACTGTTGAGGCTGTGCCGCGACAATAGCGCAGTAAGAGGCCAGCTAGATGGAGGGCGCCGGTTCCCGACAAGCTCTGACAACTGGCGATCTTTTATATCGTGATCATTAGCCATGGTACAGTCAGATGTATTATGAAGGCTTACCTTGCTCTCCATCTCACCGAAAAGCCGGTTTCCCAAAACAATCCGTGGGGCAGCCTTTCTGAACCCCGCATGGCCGAGAATAGGAAGATACTCGTGGTTCAGGTTGTTTTCTTCCAAGACCTGACGGCTCTTTCGCACGGATGGAAGCACCCATGGGTTTCCGTTCTCGTCGCGATATGTTCCCTGTCCCAGATTGACCTTCTTGGAGAACTTGTCCGCGTTGTACTCGGCCGTTAGGGCAAAGATGGCGTCTGGCGCGATGTATGGCGCTGCCTGGAACATCGATTCCTCGGCCGCCGCTGTGACTGTTTCAACGGTCATTGTGAGGGTAAGTATAATACAGTTGATGATAGTAGTAAAGTCTTTAGGTGAGAAATTGATTTTTCTCTTCAAAGAGAGGGGTAACCATTTAAATGTAGTGCAGATAGTGGTGGACGTTCCTCTCGGGAAGCCTGCCGAGTGTCGGTCCAATTCTCCGAGAAGGCGCACCCCCACCATTAGCCGTTCTATTATTACTCTAAGTATATACTAGTGAGGCATTGTTCTATGACGTCTATCTATTTCCCCTCCTGGCGGCTTCGTTCGTTCCAGAAAGCCAGCCCAGCTTGTTGGCGCAAGATTCCATACATGGAGCTGCTATCCAGGCACTCTCCCCCGTATTCTCTTGCAGCCTTCATGTGCTTGTCCGCGAGCTCAAGACCGGGTAATCTGAAGCCTTTCTGATTTGCCATTAGTAGTGCGTGTTTGGCATCTTTAATGGCTAGTGAAACCCCGAATCCGGGGCGGGTGTCTAAAGGTGGTGCGTAGATTCCAGACGTCAAGCTGCAATGAATTAGTTTCGTTTATCAACCCGCAAAACCACAAGACTTAGACGCACCGTTTAGAGTATCCACCTGCAACGGGACCGAAGGCATCTGTGATTAGTTCTTCCATTGCTTCCGTGCCGAGGCCCGTCTGTTCTGCAAAGACTTGGGCTTCCCCAACTGCCTCCATCAGAGAGAGCGTCACGATATTGCTAAACTCGTTAACCATCAACACATAGGGAGAAATTTATCGTTTTGACGTACCCTCCGATCTTTAGCAGTGATGAATTAGCCGCGTTCTCTCCACAGCTGATAACCTTCCGTCCCATGCCATTGGCAATATACGGCTGTGACGATATCGGTGGCCTCCTTGGGACCACCGATTGCAAATACAAGACCCCTGTGGCAGCGACTGCTGGACCACCAAAAACAGGAGCTGAAAGAAGCACAGCTTCACTCGTGACAGAAGATCGCTGGACAGCTTGGTTATGGTGTTTGGATGCACTGTGGAGCAGTCCACAAATATCTTTCCGGATAGTGTCTGGCCGCCTGCAATGGCAAGTTTGATGAGTCTTTGGAGAATCTCATCGTTTGCTACCTGCTGATCCTTAGTATTCTGTGCACTAGTGAAGAAGAGCTGGACTTACCATGGTAAATATGACGTCGCATCTTTTTACCAGCTCCGTGAACTCGGCGGCTGGTGATGCGCCTAGAGCTTTCAGTGTCTCTCCGGAGCTCATGGTCCGGTTGGAGTATACCAATGGCTTTTCATCTTCTTTGGCGAGATATCTTGCAGGTTCTCGGCCATGGGACGGCCCATGGAGCCGAGCCCATACTATGGAACAGTTAGCGACTGACTTGCCTCTAGTGATTCTCTTGGAATTTACTCACCCAGCCAATCTGTAGTTTCTGCGATGACATTATCGAGTAGTTTCAAGACGCAGAATTAATGTATGTGGAGATTGGTACAGGCAAGTTGACTGATATTGTTTTGGCTTCGATTATATGCATCCTGTCTCGGCCGATTGAAGTAGATGGCTCTAAACTACTGACTCACTTGTCTTGTCGGCTGGCGATCCCGGTGGGTTATCAGCGTCGTATCGACAATCGGCGTTCTCCGAGATGATCGGCTCTGAGCCGAAATCCGATAGCGACACTACGAAGAACATGAATGCTTTTACAGACTTTTTCGGTGAATTTAACCTTTAATATAATATCATAAGTCATGTGTTCAAACTGGCTGATCGAAAGACTCCAAATAATAAGCCTCAATGTAGTGCGATTCGTACGATGCAAGGGATAAAAACCCGCTGCTGCGTGACCTTGCTGAGACACCGCGGTGCCACATGTACGATCATGGGCTAATGATGTCTGATTTTGGAAGCGTATCCTCAGCCAATTTATCTACCGTAAGACTCATGATTTCTCGTTATACCCCTCTTCATCATGTAAAGTCACCCTTAACCCCCTAGGCCCTTCCCTTCCTTTGCCAGTGTGAAAAGCAGACATCTCACGGGCTTGATGTCATCTTCTTCAGTCTGAAATGATTCGAGCCGTGGTCCCACTGGGTGAAAAAGATACGCAACAATTTGATAGAGCTGCATATGCGCCAGACTATTCTTGTCAGTATGGGGAACAAGCAGCTCATACCCAAACAGGGCAGTACTTACTTTAGTCCAAGGCAACCCTGGATCCCCGCCCAAAAGGCGTAAAGTATTGGGTCATAGCATTTGATTTCTCTACGTCTGCAGTTGAAGCTAACCATCTGAATGGGATAAACTCGTTGGGATTAGGGAAGACTTCCGGATCATAATGCATCCCGTGAGTCGACATTGATACCGGTGTCTATTTCACTGAGTTGGTTGTATGTCGCAATTTTTGAAAGCGAAACCTACGCCTTTGGGAATGGTATATTCGTTGAATTGGAGGTCATCATTTGGGGCCACGCGGGGGACTCCAGCCAGATTCCGTGTTGTCATTCTGACATCGGCTCGTGAGCTTCATTAATACCAGCGATCTGTGAAGTACACACCTTAAGCCTTCTTAATGCAGCCAGACATATATGGTAGCTTTTCTAGCTCGCTTAACGTGGGAATCCGATTCGGGTGCTCTGAAAAGAGTGGCGCAAGTTCTTCCGCTAATTCTTTTTGTATGTCCTCATGTCGAAGAAGTGTGTAGATTGTCATAACCATAGCGCTCACGATATTGTGAACTGCACCTTGCTGAATGAGCTAAGAATCGTCAAGACATATCATACATCAACAAGACTCATGAATATGCATACCTGCGTGGTCCGAATGAAGGTGTCTCGGTCCATAACACGAGCAACCTTCTCATGGAACCGCGTGTCAATGTCAGTTCCACTAGAGCGATCGTTGGCAGCATTGCTAGGCCGAGATTTTGATTTAAGCATTGACCATTGAGATCTCTATAGCATCATTAGTTTTGCTCCAGTTCAGTCGGGGTGGCCACGCACATCGTCCCAGATTCTCCAACACGTTGTTCTTTCCAGTAGCCGACGTAAGATGGGAACTGCTATTATTCTGTTCTCGGCTTGACTCGATTGAGAATCCAGTGAAGCGATTCGTTGACTGGAGTACGCACAATAGTCGCCCGTAGTTTAGGTCATCACCACATCATCTTGACCACATCCACATGACAGAAGCCAAATCTCCTCTCAACTTCATTTCTCAGTTTCAGCCACCTTTACTGATCACCGCCTCTCTCAGCCCAAGGCACTCAGTCAAAGATAGACACATGTGGGTATCTCCTCCTTCTCTAACTGATTTCAGGCTCTTTCTCGGCTTGACGGAATTGAATATCCAGTGAAGCGATTTTGTTGACTTCGCAATATCCAGCAATGCCTTTCAGACGCAGGAACACGCGATGTTGGCTGCGAGAGGCTTTTCACACATTTCGTTTCCGCAGTAAACCAATTTTGAAAACACGGAATGGAGAAAAAAAAGATGAGGAGACAGCAGCGACGAAGGAGGTCGATGAACAGAACAAGTTCAGTTCCTTATTGACACTCCACAGGCGTCTTTGAGAGTTAACAGTCGACAGTGCACCATATGCTACAATCATGGACCTTCCGGTCGAGCTTCATCTCATGATCTTCGCCCTCATGTCGTTGCCAAGCCAAGTCTCCTTTGCTCTGAGTTGCAAATCCTTTTATCGAATGTTCGGCTCAACTCTCGATGATGACCGGCTTGTTTTCCCTAGATTGTACTCTAGTAAGAGATTCGAGATGCCTTTGAAGCAGGTCGATATTCTTCGAAACCGCGTTCTCGTTCAACTTCAAGATTCCCGCTGGGCATACTGCTCAGTGTGTCTTAAACTCCATCCTCGTGACGAATTTGATTGTTGGAAATCAAGCAGCCACCCGGCAAGAGACAGTGCATATATCATAACGGAATCGCCCATCTTTGCCCCTGTCTGTCTCTGACACCCCGCGATCAGCTTCACCTTGGAGATTGGTTAAAATCAGGGACTTTGGATGACGTGAAGGTGTCTGCCCAGTTTCAAATGTTGTCCAACGATCAAGGACAGCGATATCTCGTCCATGAATGTTGTGTGACTGACAATGTCGATGCGTTTGTTCGAATTAGCTTTACAATCCAGCTGGGAACGCATAAAGAGTCCTTGATCGTTCAATCGATGCACCACATCCATATAAACGGGAGGGCCTCAAGCCCCGACGAATTCGCCTTTGCAGGACTCGACAGAGAGCCGATTTGGCTTTGCCCAAGCTTGAATCTGATGCGTTTTATCATATTTTCCAGATTCATAGAGACAGAATGTTTTCTGTGTAGTGTAGCCATCACTAGAGTTCTGTACTCGCATGGCTCTACCATCGTCCACATTGGAGGCACGCGCACACTCAGTAAAGCCATACTGCCTGGCATTCCCGGTCCATCACTATGCTTTCTCAAGTCTTCACGCTTCTGCCGGTGGTACACGGGGCTTGCTTGACTCGTGTTTTTGGTCTGTCGAACTTGCCTTGGCTTCACCCATTGATATGGGCTACTGGTCACCAGCACTTTGTAGAGGTGCGAGTACATTGCTGGTGTACCCTCCTAGTACTACTTAATGATAAGTAGTAGTTAATTATAATATTCTAATTTTTTAATATTCATTTCCTCCATATTATAGGTTTTATATAGCTTTATGCCTTTTTTCTCTAGGTAGGTTAAGTAGGTATTTAGATACCAGATTTTTACTTCTTTAGTAAAGTATCTGTATAGCTATATTACTTTGATAGATAGGCAGCTATTATAGGCTCTATTAGGTTAATAGAATTTTAATTGATTGATTGATTGATTGATTGATTAGTACCCTTCTACTTCTAATCTGGCCGGGTCGCAGTCTCGCAGAAAAGAGATTTATAAAGGACATCGTGTCTAATGGTGGCTATGGTTCAGTGAGCCTATTCTTCATCCGGTCCAAAGTCTCAAAGACATCCCTCAAGGCACGATCTTTTCGTGATTGGCTGTCTCTGAGCTCGGTAAACCGTCTTTCAGTTCATCTTCCCGGGCTTTCAGTTCATCTTCCCGGGCTCTCAGTTCATCATCCCGTTCACAAACCCGAAAATGAAGTGCGTCAGTCTGCCTCACTGCGTCCGAGAGTATGGTAAGGCCATCGTTAATCCTCACCTCCTTCACCTCCAGCGCGGTTTCCCGTGCTGTTAGCTCAGTCGGTTCGGTCGGTTGCAGGGGGATCTGCTGATTAGAGGTGCTGCGCCCAGCATCAGACGGACCAGTGGTGGTCCCGGCTCTGAGGGCCAGATGCCCGGAAAGAAATGTCGAGGCCACTCCTTGGCTGGTAGGACTCCAAAAACAAAGTATAATGCCGAAAGGCATATCGGCACAATTACGGAGGCCGGCCACATTGCTCGAAACGTAAAAGGAGGGGGACGATGAGAGTAAGACCGAGTGCGGTGGGCTGGTAGGCGGTAGGTAGGATGGGCTTTGGGGTCAACTTTCGGGCCATCCTGAAGCTGTAGGGTTATACTGGCTGAGGTTATCTTCAATGGGAAACTACGTTCATCCGATGGATATCTAGCGTTCGTGGAAAGAGCCTGCCGGCTGGTTGAGGGCAGGAACGGCAAGACCAGTTGTGCCACCAGATTACGGATAGGATCCTCCACCTGGCCTTCCGCCTACGGAGGATTTCCTTCTCATCCAGATGGCAATCGTCTGGTGGAGGACGTGGAGATTCCCATTCACCGTCCAGCTTAACTTCTATGTCTCCCGACAAGAAGAAAACTGATGAAGTGAGGAAAGAATCTACCCCCAGCATATGTGCCTCAGTCCCTGGCCTCAAGGTCTATGGAACAATTGGAATATTAGTTATAACCGGGATGCAACCTTGGAAGATTTGGGTATAGGTATTGCTTTCCTTCATTGCATTATTTCGGCACTCTAGACACTACCTAAGTACTATTGTACATGTACTTATACATATCGGTTTTTCTACAATATCAAAACTTACAAGTCCTGTTGTAGACATTACCGCTTGAACGAGGACACTCAGATACTTGCTGAGTAACTCTAATCACGGTTCACCATTCTAGGAGCACTTAATTGGTTTTTCGCCTGCGCATCTTCAGTCTCTTGCAAAGAAGCTTGGACCTCAAGTTGATTGTATACAGAGCACATGACGTGACAAGCCCTAATCTCACATCATGTGATATCAACTATCAACACCCTTATCAGGAAATCAACTGTCAGCTCCAGTCGAAACAATCGACTTACTGCATTGCACAGCCTTTCAGGCCAATTCATGACTAACGACTATTATGACCTTATGACAGCGCCTGTATCTGACCACATTCTCCTTCTCACCAAACGATAGCACCACCAACCCGCCCATCTTCGTACGACATATAACCCCCCCTCACCCCGCCATCAACTCATCCCAACAGATAGCAGACAACGGACAACCAACCGGTCAGACTGATAATCCGAGAGAACCGCCGGCACAATGGTCTCCCAAGACACCCTCTACGACAAAACCACCCCCCTAACACGCTGGTACATGGACATGCGCAACCCCGAACTCCAGCAACCCGCGCTCCCCCTCCTCGACACCCTCCAACCCCCGACCAAGAAGCCGTCCAACGCTTCTACCACCTCAAAGACCGTCAAATGTCCCTCGCGTCCAATCTCCTCAAATACCTCTTCGTCCATAGAACCTGCCACATCCCCTGGTCAGCCATCACCATCAGTCGCACCCCGGCCCCGCACAAACGTCCCTGTTATATCCCCAGCCCACCGAACCCGGACCTCCCCACGCTCGAATTCAACGTCAGCCACCAGGCTTCTCTTGTCGCGCTTGCTGGAACCACGTCCCCTCCCTCCGCCTTTGCCTCATCTACCTCCTCTACGCCATCAAATCCACAACCGCCGCAGCCACAGGTCGGAATCGACATCACCTGCGTCAACGAACGCCGCTCCACACCAGAAACCGACACCCTCACCACCCTAAACGAATACGTCGACATCTTCGCCGAAGTCTTCTCCACCCGCGAACTCAACACCATCAAATCGACCGCCGCGCAACGCGGCGACGTCGCGTATGGCTTCCGGCTATTCTACGCGTACTGGGCGCTAAAAGAAGCCTATATCAAGATGACCGGGAAGCACTGCTAGCTCCGTGGCTGCGCGAGCTCGAGTTCACGGAGGTTGTGCCGCGGGGCCTGGGGACGGGGCCGTATACCGGGTGAAGACGTGGTTGCGCGGGGAGATTGTAGAGGATGTGCGAGTGGAGATTGTGGCTTTTGGGGAGGAATATCTGATTGCTACTGCGGCGAGGGGAGGGGAGGTCGGGAGGGGCTCTGGAGAGGGGCTTGGGGGACGTTGCAGATGGTGCTTGTTAAGGATATTGAGCCTTGTGCGAGGGGGAGGTGTGGGTGTGTTTCCTCCGGGTAAGAATTGGCCTAGGGGCTGAATTACTTGGGTGATTATGACTTGGGTACAAAATGATTGGTTATGGGATCTATATACATTAGGGCCATGGTTATGTCTAGTGTAGATAAGGCGGGTAACTGTTTAAGGTTATATGTTGCTTGAGGTGAGGTCTTTAATGGGCGGCGGTTTCAGTGGCCGTCCGTCTGTTCTGGAAATTGCCCAGTCAGGCTCTAGCTCGATAGCAGGAATAGCCGAGTCTATGTCATCGGATGTCGTCAAGTATGTAATCATCAAGTGCGGAATGGTGGCTGGATAGTAGCCACAGTGCTTGACATGCAGGGTGTGGCGCCCACTTGCACATTGGCGTTTGCAACCCTGTGTCGTCCAGTTCGAGTAATTTGTCATGCGTTGATTGCAAGGGAAAGAAAACACACAGCCGGCAGGATTCTTCAGAGTCATAGAGTCCTCATCCAGAGCCTACCGTGTCGCTCATGCCCTTCAGATCTCAACACCAGTCGACTTGCCATTGGCGCTAGCGTCAGCGGCCGGCTCATCGTGGGAAGACATTTCCAGGAGTGTCTTGAGCATGGACTGCTGGGTCGACTTGGTCAGAGCATCAACATCCGCGGCGGTCATACCCTCAGTGCTGATAGGGGGAAGAACTATAAGTGCGTTAGCAACGTACGTCACAAAAAATCGACAAACGGGGCCGAATCGCAACACATACCTCTAATCTTGATCGTGCCAGCATTGAAGCGCCATTTGCGGGGCGACAGAATATGCGAGTAGTTCTCACTGACGATAGGAACAATCGGCACACCAGCCTTCACAGCCAGGTGGAAAGCACCCTTCTTGAACTGCAACATCTCCGGCTTATCGGAGTAGCTTCTCGTACCCTCGGGAAGATGAACACGCTCTGACGGTGGTTGCGCATTTCATTTGCAGCACTGTCGAAGGCCTTGACGGCGGTCTCGCGGTTGGCGCGGTCGATAAACACCGTGCGCGACAACGTCATGAACCAGCCCAGGAAGGGGACAAGGCGCAGGGACTTCTTGGCGGTGACACTGCAGTACGGGGGGAAGACCTCGCCGAGCATGAGGACGTCCAGCTCGGACTGGTGGTTGCCGATGAAGACGGCCGGGCGGGTCGTCAGGTGTTCCTTGCCTTCGACGATGTCGAACTGCACGCCGGTGGTGAACCGCATCACCCACTTGAAGCTGCGAGCCGTGGCCCATTGCGAGACTCGTCCGTAGCCAACCAAGCGCAGGATAATGGAGGCAATGACACCATACGTCGCACAGAACAAAAGAGACCCATAGGCAGCAAGACAACGGGCAGCAAATGCGGCGCGAGGGACCTTCTGACCGACAGCGCGAACAGAGAGAGCGTGACGACGACGAACGAGCTGATGCCCGAGACGATATAGGAGCCGAACGACATGGCGAGAGAAGTGGCGAAGAGCTTTAGGGGGTGTAGATGGGCTTGTCCCTTCAAGCTCCCGGGTTAGTGACGTTCTTATATGGGCCTACGGCGAATTAATCTCTTTGGGAAGAGGGGCATCCTTACTGGGGTGTCTAGGGGCCGGATGATGCGGTCAGGCGAAGGGGACACGGGGGTGCAGTGCCAAGAAGAGGGAGATCCGCCCGAGGGGAGGTTAGAACATGACAGAGCCGACAGAGGAGGAGAGCAGGCAGTCCAGAGGAGAAGAAAGGCCAGTCCGAACGAACGGGGACTGAAGAAGCTGGAAGATCGTCGTTCGTTCCCGCCTTTTGCTGTTGGTGATTTCATCGGCATTTTTCCGTTGGGAGCCGCTCACCGCCTGTCTTTTTGGGTCGCCCATGTGAAAGCGCCCTGTCTGCCTGAGGGGTAAGGTGTCCATGCTTGTTTGTCTGGGGCCTGCGTGGGTGAGATATCCGGGATGTATAAGTGTAGGAATATGCGTAACAATGGATTCGATTATGCAATACTGGCCAGCCTCGGCAGACCGTATGTTCATAAAACGGTCGTTGACCGCGTCTCGTCGCTCGTTGGCAGCAAATGTCCTTCCATCCGCTAATATACAGTCCTGATGCCATCTCGAAAACCCCTGTGCTCGGAAATGCTCACTCTACCTACCCAACCGACCTCCCAACGCCCGTGTAATGCTGATGCTTGCGCGAATTCTCAATCCAAAAAGAAGAACGGAGCCCATAAAACGAGAACGCCAACCTCAGGAACAGACCCAAGAACGAGGACCTGGGTTGAAGAAACAAAAACAGGGATATAGCAAAGGGTGAAAAGGAAGCTAGCACAATAGTGGGAATAATGCGGGTGGTAAACGAGAGAAAACAGAACAATTACGCCATATCTTCGTCATCCTCTTCGTCGTCGTCGAGGGATTCCATGGCGTCCTTGATGTACTGGGCCGCCTGCAAGTCAAGTTAGTCATGCCATAGAAAAGGGGAAAGGACAG
Source organism: Aspergillus micronesiensis (assembly GCA_039763685.1). Lineage (NCBI taxonomy): Eukaryota > Fungi > Ascomycota > Eurotiomycetes > Eurotiales > Aspergillaceae > Aspergillus > Aspergillus micronesiensis. The sequence continues at coordinate 637,813 of JASHHO010000017.1, forward strand.
AAGCCATACCTTGGGATCCAAATTCAACGCGGTCGTGAAATGCTTGATAGCGTTCGCCTTATCATGCAACATCTTGTAGAGTTTACCCAAGAGATAGTGCACGTTGGCTTCATCCGGGGCCATGTCTTTCAGGATCTTCAACTCAGCCAGGGCCAACTTGAGCTCCTGTAGTTTCATCAACGCGCGCGCCTTGCGGAAACGTGCCAGAACCGAATGTGGCGCAATCGAACAGGCTCGTCCGTACTGAATCAGCGCTGCCTTGGGATTGTTCATCTTCTCCAGAACCAACCCAATGCAACAGATCAAGACCGCGTTTGTAGGATTGATACTGGCCGCGTTGCGGAAGTGCTGCTCCGCAAAGTCTAGCTTGCCCATCTTGTCATACACAGTACCCAATCCGTACCACGCGTTGTAGTGTCGACTATCGGCACTGATGCCATGGCGGTATGCTTCCAGTGCTTTGTCGTACTCTTCATTGGCCACATACTCGTGTCCCTGCAAAGTGAACCCATATGCGAACTTGGGATCCAACTGAGTGGCACGTTTGAAGCATTTCAGTGCCTGGTCAGGATCTCGTTGGTGGGAGAACGAATTGCCAATGGCGCACCATGCTTGAGGAGAGAGACGGTCAATTTCCATCAATTCATGAGACAGATATGCCAGTTCCACGTCGTTCTTCAAATGCCAGAGAATGGTTGAATAGATCTCCATGTCTTCCATTCGTGACGGGGCCATCGTTCTCACTTTGATGAAGTACTTTTCAGCATCGGAATACATGGCCTGCTCGTAATAGGCTCGGCCTATTTGTGAGTGTACCCATGGGGTCTCTCGTTGTCCCTGGGACAGCGCGTTGAAAATCTGAATCGCTTCAGTGCATTTGTAGCGACTTAGAGCAAAGTATCCCGACGCGAGCTTGGAGAAGAGTTCCAGCAACCATGTCAAGGCCTCGAACGCCTTCGACTTCTCGAGTGAGGAAGATTTGGATGATGCCGATGAGTTATGCCGCTCCTGGTCGTGCGCATCGCCAGGATGCTTTCGACTGCCACTCACAGTACGATTTACACTCGTAGACGTGGCTGTTGTACGTCCCTTCAGGGCCGTGGATTTCACCTTTTTTAACTCTCTGCCGTCCTTGGAGCTTAGTGCGGAACCTGAAAATTTGCTGCTGGTTGGTTTTATCTGGTTGAAGAGCCGCACGCTCCGTCGTTGCGGCGCCCCTGGCTCGACGGGTTGGGATGCCGATGCATGAGCAACTTGCCCGGAAACGGTTCGCTTACGGTCCCCTACTCGAGCGTGATTCAGATGATCTTTTTCCATTTGGGACGTAGCTTGTTCCTCTTGTTCGGATCGACCCCTCGTCCTCTGTCTAATTCCAGTGGGTTTCATCTTCGGAGGGGGTCCATGCCATGATCTGCACCAATCGTTTGGATTGTTCGATTCTTCCTCGTAGGAGCTAGTGGTGGCTCCCACGTTGTCTCAGAGCTGCCTATTCCGTTTGCAACACGGAACTCATCAGACTCGCTGCTTTGGCCACCAGGCGTTTCTGTTCCTTCACGGGCGATGGGTACAGAAGCCCCAGTGGAGGCAACGCTGACGGTACTACCATTGAACTTCTCCCACAATGCGGAGCTTCCATGCGTGGTGTTGGAGTCACTCCGTGATGCCGAGGTAGTGAAGGGGTCGAGACTGGGGTTCGCATTGGATTGCGTCTGTAGGGGTCCGGTCGTAGGTGCCGGTTTCTCGGGTGGGGGATCGACATCTTCTTGAGAGGAAAGTATTGAAAACATTTCTGGCTTATCTTGTAGATATTGGGAACTCGCACATTGACCCCTACGGAGAAGTCAGTCAGTGTTTCGGCTGCAATGCAAAAACTTCACTCACCAGTCTCACACAGCCCTAGGAACGCATCCCACATGAATGGGTTCAACTTCAAGGATTCAACATAGCATTCCACAGCGTTGCTCTGATCGTTGTGCGCCTGCCAGAGCTTACCCAGCAGGCACAAAACTGCTGCTGCATCCGGAAGGTGTTGTCTGCGCGTCTCGCTGTGCTTGTCTGCAACAAAGATTGGTTAACGCAAGATTCATTCGCACGTGCTTCAAATCTCATCTTCCCCTCCACATTGCATTGCGCAAAGAAGGAAATGGGCCATCTGGGCATGCTTACTCCAGTGATTCTTTGAACTCCAAAGACTTCTGCTTCTCTCCAAGGCAGTGATTCCGTCATAGTACTTTCCAAGGTCCAAACATGCCTGGGCATAGACATATGAACAGCCAACATGCGTCCCTCGCGAACCAAAGTTCCTGCTGTAGTCGTAGGCGGCCTTTACTTGACCATTGAGAAGGTAACACCAGGCGAGCAGGTAAGAGGCTTCGGACGTTCGGGGCTCGTAGGCGTGTAAACGTCCGGCGAGGAAGAGCGCGTTGTGGACCAGGTTGTTATCGATGTGATAGTATATTAATTGCCGCAGTTGGCTGGCGATGTGTGCTGTGGACGGCGACATGGTGAGGTGCAAGTGCAACGATCGGGGGACACGCGAAAATCGCGATGATGGCGTAGACAAGTAGCGGTGTCGATGTCGCGGCGGGTGAGGAGGCTGCGCGGACGCGGAGGTGGGTGAAGTCGAAGAGAGGGACTTTCACCGCAGGAAAGGCATTAGGGAGAAGGACGGTCCACGGAGGGGGCGGTGTTCTGTGATCGGATCGTGGCCGACGCGGCGAGACGACGGAAGGAAACAGCGATGAGATCGGGATGCCTTCTCACTGTCGGGACCGAACAAAGCGGGCTGCGCGGACAAAGGACGGCACTCTACCGGCGAAAGGTGTTCATAAACGAAAGTCAACAATCCCTTCGCGATTCCACCCCCACAGGGACTGCAGACGGCGGGGGCAGGTGACAAATCCAAAGGCGTGTCTCGAAAAGGTGGATGACGTCCGAACGACTCGTGACGCCCTGTTGAGCCAGACCAGCGCTCAAAGGGAACCAAATTGCATATCGAAGTGACAGTCGGAGATGAAGAGGACGGACGCTGGGGGCGAGACGGGGGAAACTCGCCGAGGGCGCGCGGGAGGAGGGGAGATGCGACAGGGAGCGATGCGTGGGACGACTGAGTAGTGTTTTGGGAGGAGCAGCAGTTCCTGGTGAAAGTGGCTGGTGGAGGCGCACGCGGGCGCTTATCCCGTTGTGGTGGGCAACGCCATTCTCTCCGTCGACCTCCATACGGCCACCACTCCATCCCACTTCGACACAGCACCGCCGTCATGGCTCAGGTACGTATTCCTCCCCTTGTCTGACAGCTATGCAATTGCCATTGTCCCTGCGACTGACGATCTGATCCTCTCCAGAAAGCAGCCAAGTCGCTCGCCGCCCGCAATGCCTCCATCCTCCTCCGAACACATCTCATTTCCCTCCTCCACGCAGTCTTCCTGCTGTTGCATTTCACGTTCGGACGTCCACGCTCGCTGAAACCGTACTTTCTCCTCGCCTGGCCCACTCTCCTCATCGAATTCTATCTCGACCGTCTGGGCCGCCCCCGGTATAACCCCGTCGATGGCTCTCTTCGTTCCCCCGGCGAGGATATGAGCGCTGCCGGCCTTACCGAGTACATGTGGGATGTGCTGTACTGGACCTGGGGCTGCATTGGAGCTGCTTGCTTGTTCAATGACCGTGCCTGGTGGCTGTGGATTGTCGTGCCTCTGTATTCCGTCTGGCTGGCGTACAGCACCTTCATGGGAATGAAATCCGGTCTGTCTGGAATGGGTGGCGCTGGTGCGTGGTGAAGAGGCTCCCGCGGCCGAAAGCAAGCGGCAAAAGAAGATGGAGAAACGGGGCAATCGTATGCAGTATCGGTGAAATCTGGTATATACGCAATGGGCGCTCGATTCAATGGCAATCTGGCCTATGTGCCGATCGTCAGTTGGTGTACTCCGTAGAACATGTTTGAATTACGTCTTTTACCATTTCGAAGTCAGCTCTTACAGTAAGCTCAAAAGTTAACAACTTCTATTCCCTTTTGGTGCAGCTATGTTTCAACCTGTCTACCAGTCATGACATCTCGCAAAGTAATGTAGGTAATCTTGAAATTGATTTGACGAAAGGAAAAACAAGCCACTTCAATAAACAAAAGCCTCGTTAATTCGACATAATATTCATAACACACTCGCAGAAAACTATGTGGGGAATATTAAGGGCATGGGGGATTTCAGCGGTGTTTTAAGAACAAGATCGCTGGGATATCACAAGCAGGGAAATGATGACGTCAGAAAGCAATCTCCTCGTCTGCATAGGTAGCTACAATCGCACACCATTTTTATATCTCGTCCCTTGCAGGCAATTCCTCGTCATTGCCCATGGTTTCGTCAGCGCTGCTGGGAATGGCGGATTCCGCTGCATCAGCTGAAGCAGATGCGGCTTCAACCTCCTCGCTGACGCTCTCCACAACTTCCTCAACAGGGGCTGACGGCGCAGATGCGGATGGGGAACCAGCCTTGACCTCAACGGGTGCTTCGAAGGCCAGGTCCGGTGTGCCGTAGATCGCCTGTAGTTTGAGCTTAACATCTTCGGCGAACGCAGCATCTTTATCAGAAAGATGCTTGTTCACCAAGTCCTCAACTGAGCCGTGGTAAGGCTTGTCACCAGCCTCCCAGGCTTCGCTAGACTCGCCATTGGCTTTGTTCTCATCTCCCTGGTGAAAAGTGGCTGTTTCGGCTCATTCTGGGCATCATTGGTAGCGCCCTCGACATTGTTGCTGTCGACAGACTCGTGGTCAGAAGGGATTGCTGCTGCTTCAGCCCCAAGCAGATTTACTGGTGTTATCTTCAATCTGCTCTTCTGGCTCCACGATTGCATCCTCACCGAATCCGGCGGACTCGGCGCTGTCATCGCTATCGTTGAGAGGTGCTTCATCCTGCTTATGGTCCTCAGTGATGGGAACATCGACAGGACCACTCTCGAACTCGCCGCTTTGTGATTCAACGGTCTCGGACGATGTGTTGGTTTCCACCTCAGACTCATCTGACCCTGTGGAAGTCTCGGTAGATGAGCCCTCCGTGAACAAATCTTCATCCTCGGAGACGATTTCTTCTGTAGCGGGCTCTTCCTCCTGTATCACGATCGGCTGGGGCGGCTGGGGCGGGGGCTCGGATCTCGTTTCGAAGTTGTCGCTCACTTCTCTCGCGGTAATCTTCCATTTTCCGACCTCCTTCAATCTCGCCAGCTCCTTCGCGGCAGCCTCGGCAGCATCCATGCCCTTAGAGATAACGTCCTCCGCGACAGAACGAGCCTCGTCAAGCTTTGCATGTTTCAACCGATCTCGAGGAAACTGATTTCTCCAATCCTCAATTCGGCTTTGAGCGAATGATACTTCTCCCAGTCCTTGTAAGTGACGCCCTCCATCCAGGCCCAGCGCATACCAATCTCCTGGAATCCAAGATCACGGACACTGTCCAAAACGGCAAGAGTCGAGCGCGCAGCGGTTGAAACACGGTTCAATAGCTCCTCCTCAAACGTGTGGCGCCATTCGCGGAGAGTATGAGCGCGATCTCTGATGGTCATCGCAGATTCTCTCACATCCGAAACGAGGCTTTCCTGTGCCTTCTCTTCTTCTTCAGGGGAATCTTCCGTCGGTAGAGACCCGGCCAAGGAGTTAATATGGTCCTTGATTGACGTAGTTTCCTGTTCCACGACAGCTTGCAGGGCAGCGACAAGGCTTTCGCCGTAATGGTTGGCCTCGCTTGCGACGTAAGCATCGATAATCTCAGTGAGGCGGGACTCCAACTCTTGCACTCCATTATCCGCTGCCACGGCAAACTTTTCCTTCCAAGCTTCAAGGTCAGACGCGATTCTCTCGCGCGTTTGCGCCTCGATCTCAGCTGCGGACAGCTTCTGCGGAGTTGAAGAAGCCGTAACGACTGAAGTTGTAGTAGAGGTGTCAGTTCTCACCGCTTCCACCGAGGCGGGTGTCGCAGATGTTGATTGTTCGGTCGAGCTTAAAGGTGCCTATGAGTCAGCTGGCTGAGTGACTGTCCTCTTGGTTTCTCCGAATGCTTACCTTTCAGCTTCTTCGGCAACGCTTCGGAACTTCCTTCCCTCGCGATAGCTTGCAAGGCGATGTCCAATCTTGACTAGTTGCGGCTCTACATTTTCCGAGTAGAGACCCGTCAGCTTGGGCCACAGGGAGCCGCTCGCAAAGGTAATAGCCGAGGACCAGGTGCTCTGCGCATAAGGTAAAACTGTAGTCGTCAAGACATCCTGTCCCGATGTATAGGTTTTCCCGATAAAGGGATGGGATTTGGCGTAGAACGGCAGGATATAGTCCTGGCAGGTGGATCGGATAGCCGCGTTGGCTCTCTGATAATAGGGAGACAAAGCTGCCTCCACCCGCTGAATATGAGGAGCCACTTCGGCAGTATATAACGCGTTGACCTTGTCTTTGGCTAGTTGCAGATGTGGAGCGACTTGCGCATCCCACTGTTGCTGGCCATAGGTCTGGGCCTGGTTCAGGGCAGGAGCGCCGTATCTATCGTACCCGCGTTTAGCCACATTTACAGAGGGTGTATACACTCTCTCGTTGATGACTTTGACATAAGGTCGAGTCGCATCAACATACGGCGCCGCGTAGGTTTCGTAGTAGTACGGGGTAACATGGGGATCGATATAGGAGCGAGCGATCAAGTACGGCTTGCACACGCGCGGGTGACGTCGCATTCAGCTCCGACAAGTTGGATGGACAGCGGAAGAACGGTGTCAACAAGGCGTACCAAATGCAGAGACTGCGCGGGCAAAAAAACAACCGTTAGATCCGTATCAGGAGCTTACAAGAGAAGCAAACATACCGGACTACCAGCCCAAGCGTCCACCGGAACGCATTCGTCTTCTTTGGTTTCACGCGTCCATCGCCATTCGACGCCGGCTTGACGGCGCTTTCTGACGGATGGCCGTTATCTCGAGAGGCCATCGTCGCAGGCTTTATTTTGCCTCGGTAGGTGTTTGCGTCGCGTATCCAATAGGACCCAAGCTGCGTGCCAACGACAAGCGCAATCCTCTAGATCATTGCAGGGCAGAAATAGGAGTCAAGAGGGACCGGGTTTCGACAAGTGCCGGCAAGTCACGACCCGAACAAGGCAGTTAGGGGCTTGGTTGACTTCGGTCTCGGCCGGTGACACGGGCACGCGAGGGAGTTCCAGTCTTGGCGGGGAAAGTTTTTTTTTCGAGAGCTTAGCCCGGGGAAGACCCTCAGCTGTCTGGGTCGAGAATTAATACGATGGGGTGCCGAGCTAGGACGAGACGAAGGGTCGCCAGATGCGCAGTGCGATGATGCAGGTCGGGCAGTCTTGGGACGGTGAGCAGGAGTCAGAATAATATAACTATTACCGCACCTCCGACGCAGAGCGAACAGGTATCTGCAAGGCAATCATGGCATTGTTGTGCCAGTGAGGTCATGGCGGTGGTCGGTGGCGTTTCCTCCGAAACACTCGTATTACCGGCCCGTCCTCGCACGGCGGCGCGTGCACGGTGCAGGGCCCGGTCATGTATCGTATCTTGTCACGTGCCATCACTCCGCTGACGGGGTGCTGACTCATCCGGCCTAGGAACTGTCCGATTTCCACCATCATCATCCTCACCTCAGAGCTCGCTGTCCACCAGCTTGCCACCCTTATCGCACTAGATCCGACCTGGAATATACATTCCGCCAAAATTGACACCGTCCGCTGAGGGCCTCGCCGTCACCACACGACGAATATGACATCTGGTCACCGCTACTGAAGACGACCGGATCGTCAATTTTGAGCTCCCAACATGGATTTCCCCGGTGGCCCCGCGACGCCGCGACGCCCTTCCCCGACCTCATGAACGACCGGCCTACGTTACCAATACAAAGGGCAAGGAGAGAGACGAAGAACCTGATACCTGTCGCATTTGCCGCGGGGAGGCTACTCCAGATGAACAGTTGTTCTATCCTTGCAAATGTAGTGGCAGCATCAAGTTCGTTCACCAGGCGTGTCTGGTTGAATGGCTATCCCACTCTCAGAAGAAGCACTGCGAACTGTGCAAGACACCCTTCCACTTCACCAAGCTCTACGACCCGGAAATGCCGCGAAGTCTCCCCACGCCACTCTTTGTTAAACAACTCGTGATCCACAGCTTCCGATCCCTCGTCACTTGGCTACGGCTCATACTGGTTGCATTTGTCTGGCTGGGTGGTTACCGTGGTCCATGAGGGCGATATGGCGTGCCCTTTTCTGGTTGGCAGATGGGCGTTGGTCAGGGGCGATAGTTCTGCGCAGAGCACATCAGAGGAAATTATCAACGGCACTGTGTCCGCTGTAACCACCGCAATCACCACTACGCTCACCTTGGCCCCAGAATCCAGCGAAACAGACGCGCAAGCGCTAGAGTCTCCAGCGTCGTTCTTCGGTTTCTCCTCAGCAGAGCCGCTTTTTACTGTCTCTCGTCAAGAAGGCCCTATCCATTTTGTTCTTCCCGGCCATGTCAACTGGTGCTGATTCCAATGGCACTGGTTCTACAAACGTTACGACAACGGGTCTGTACAACAACGTCGCCCCTCCTGGCTTTCCGATGTCAAGTTCCTCAATCGTTGACGCCATCGCCCACCATCAACAACATCCATTGATACTTTGGAAGGGCAATTGATCACCCCTACTCGTTGTCATCTCCTTTATCTTGATATTCCTCATCAGAGAATGGGTGGTCCAGCAACAGCCTATGGCCAACATCGCCGAAGCCGAACGGGAAGCTGCTGTTCAGCTGATCGCGAATAACAACCGTGCGAATCAGGATGACCATGGCCCGCACCCAGATGTACACCACAACATGGAACCAGAAGGGGCAGAGGAGGAACATCACGAACACGTTGAGTATGACTCCGATCATGTTGACATGCGGCCAGGTTCCCACTTTGATGTGGACTCGACTGGCAGACGGTTCGATCGGGATGACGATTCAGTTGGGGGTATGGATGAAGGGGAATTCTTTCGACGCGGCGTTGATCACAGCAGCGAAAGCGAGGAGGAATCCCCTCTTCAACCACTCGAATCTCGCGCCAACAGGGGATGGCCCAGTGTGGATACATTCAGAGATCTCTGGTCGCGTGGTGATGGAGACCCGGACCGGATACTGAGAATCATCCGGGACGAGGGTCTTGAGGATGAGCTCAGTTGGGTTGTCACCGCAATGACAAACCTCCAGCGCAACGACCGCTTCAGGAACACTCCAAATGGAAACCACCCGTTTGCAGGCCCCTCGAGCAGTATCTCGCACGAAGCCATGGATCACGATGACATGGACACCGAAGACCAATTGAGGTCCACGGCCCAAGGACCTTCACACGCATTTGCCAATTCGGAACGTTTCGATAGCGCTTGGGAGACTGATAATACAGCATCAAGCCCCCTTCTGGCAGGTGAACAGATTACAAGTCACCCTAGGACTGAATTCACGTTCAATTTCCCGGCGCCAGCAAATATTACCACGAATGAGGCCGTGACGACGGATGACGGATTTGAGCATCAGACCAACAGTGATGCTCATCCCGCTCAAGCTTCGGATCTACCCGAATCAAGTGCCCCGACTACCCAGAATCAGGCACCCACAGATCCTATTCCACAGAACAATGCGGACCGCCCGGAGGCAGCTCCCCCTAGGAATTTGGGAGCGAGAGTTTTCGATTGGTTTTGGGCCGATGTTGTGCCTGAAGACGACCAGGCGCAGGATAATGCGCAGGACGATGAACATTTGGTAGAAGATCCCGCTTTAGAGCTCCTTTCGTTCCAGTTCAGAACAACAGAAGAATCGCCAATGGCATTTTGCAAGATGATCAGGGCATTGCTGCGGACGCCGGTCTGGATCCAAATGATCTGGATGCCATCGAAGATGGCGATGATCTGGAAGGCATCATGGAAACTGATTGGCATGCAAGGTCCTATCTTCGGACTTCTTCAGAACGGCGTTTTCAGCGCACTGTTGATCTCATTTACCATTGCGGTCGGTATCTGGCTTCCCTACTTGTGGGGCAAAATAGCGCTCGTTCTCCTTGCCAATCCGGTCCAGCTGATCTTCGGCCTTCCAATGACTGCGATATCGATCTTTGCGGATGTGGCAGTCGACATCCTTATTGGAAGTCTGGGCTACATCGTCTACTGGGGCAACTTAATCATCAAAACTCCTGCTTAGCCCCCTTATGGCTGTGATCCCTATTGGTGACTGGATTCCTTCCAACCAAACCATTACTAGCGCTTCTCTTTCACTCATCGATGCCAGCGGCCAACGTCTCAAACTGTCGTCAGCACCTTTTTCATCTTCCATGAATCGGATGTTCCTATGTTCTCGGTTCTCTCGCACCATGCCCTGAAGATTCATGAGGCGCGTATCTCTAGCGTGTTCCAGTCAGCATTGATGGTTGGTCGGTTCATAGTCTACGATTTCCCTCTTCGCTTGATCAACGAGGGGATATCGGGCGCTCTGGCCTCCAGTTATGGCCTTGCTGATATCAGCAACGTACTATCTCAGGGCAAGGACATCATGCGGGATGTTGCTAATGTTGTTTTCTTCAGAAGCAGCCCGGAATGGTTTAATGCTAGCACGGCCCTGGTCGACATGACCGTTGATCAGGATCTGGCTGTGTGGGATACTAAAGATCGTGCCATAGCTATCATTATGGGCTATCTTCTCGCATCTGCATTGGGTCTGCTTTACCTCCGTATCACCGGCATCATCTCAGGCGGTGACCGTGGCCAGAGAGCCGATGGCATGGTGGCTGATGTTCTTCACCAAGCCGGTGGTGTGATGAAAGTCATTCTGATCATTGGGATCGAGATGATAGTTTTCCCATTGTACTGCGGGACCCTACTCGACGTTGCCCTGTTGCCACTCTTTGAGAACGCCACAATCGCGTCCCGCCTCAGCTTCACTTCGTCTTCCCCGCTCACGTCTTTGTTCGTGCACTGGTTTGTTGGCACTTGTTATATGTTCCACTTTGCTCTCTTCGTATCGATGTGCAGGAAGATTATGCGAAGTGGTGTATTATGTAAGTTATGCTTCCATCGTCAGCTTATCATTACTAACAAGCGCTCTTTAGACTTCATCCGTGATCCTGATGACCCCACATTCCATCCCGTACGTGATGTTCTAGAGCGAAATATTACGACTCAGCTCCGTAAGATCGCGTTCAGTGCGCTTGTGTATGGTGCTCTGGTCATCGTCTGTTTAGGCGGCGTTGTTTGGGGCCTGTACTATTCATTCGACAACGTCCTACCGATCCATTGGTCGGCCACTGTCCCCGTCCTTGAGTTCCCGGTTGACCTTCTATTCTATAATTTCATCATACCGCTGGCGATCCAGTCTATCAAGCCGTCTGATGTCCTGCACAATCTCTACGGATGGTGGTTCCGCCAATGTGCTCGTTTCCTACGACTGACGGACTTTTTCTTCGGCGAGAGACGGCATGATGAAGAAGGCTACCATGTGAGACCAACCTGGTGGGCCCTGTTGACTGGGGCGAAAGGAGACGTCGAGCATCCGGTCACCGGTCATGAGCAGCAGAGACGCGTGGAAGGGAACGAGCAACACGACGTGTACTTTGTACAGGATGGTCGATATGTTCGAGCTCCTGCTTCCGACCAAGTCCGCATTCCGAAAGGCACCCGAGTATTCCTGGAAGTGTCCGAATCCAATGAGCGGGTCGATGGAGCTCCTGATACCGATCAGGGATTACATGGCCGATCAAATGACATGTTCGCTAAGGTGTACGTGCCTCCTCACTTCCGGAGCCGGATTGCCGCTTTTATCCTCCTGATTTGGGTTTCGCTGCTGCCACCGGTATAGGCACCACCATTATTCCTCTCGTCATTGGCCGAAAAATCATGTCCGCATACTTTCCGAACCGGGCACTGAACGACATCTATGCCTTCTCCACCGGAGCCTGTGTCGTAGGCAGCGCTGTTTCCATTGGCGTATTACTGCCATCGAAGCTTTTCTGCGGTCAACGATCGCCTCGGTCCATATCTCCGGTCCCCTCAACAGGCATACCACGGAACTCTCAAGGTTGCAACGACAGCACTCCGCTTGCTGTTCATTGGCACCGCATTCGCCATTGTCTTACCGTCCCTGTTTGGTCTGGTGATGGAGCTCTACATCTTGGTTCCCGTGCACACCATATCTGGGTGGGGCCAAGACGCATGTCATTCATTTTGTCCAAGACTGGACCCTGGGAGTGCTCTACGTGCAGATGGCAATTAAGTTTGCTCTTTTGGCGGTCAACCTCCCGCCCCGCCGCCGCCCTTACTGCCATCTTCCGCGATGGGTGGCAGAACCCGAACGTGAATATCGCCACGCGAGCCATCCTTCTCCCACTTTTACTCGCTACCTCCATTGCAGTTGCCCTTCCCCTCTCCCTTGGGTTCACTTGAACTCCACAATGTTCTATCCGCGGTCGACATGCACTCGATGGTATACCGCTTTTCTTATCCCGTGACCTTGCTTATCACGCTCATTGGTTGGCTGGGTTATCTAGTCTACCAGCAGATGGAGATCTGGCGGATCAGCATCCGCGATGATGTTTACCTGATTGGGGAGCGTTTACATAACTTTCGCGAGAAACGCACAAAAGACGTCGGTGTGTCCCGACGCGTAACAACCGGCTGAGAGCCTGGTTGAGTTGCATGGGGGAGTATTATTGAAAAACTAATCTTTGCAGCAACGGTGGATTGTGTTGCTGGGCTTTTAATTTCTCTTGTACATTCATTACGCATAATGAATAGATTGGTTATCACTTTCATTCAGTGGGTGTGTCCGTTTTGTAGAAGCCTAGAGTCAACTATATATATGCGTACGTAATGTCGGAGAGTAAGGTAATCCGGCCGGGCGACGGTATCATGCACGTTTCTCATGGGACTCAGCGCCTGACTGTACCAGAGAAGTCTTGTCCTATAGCTTAATCCAAAAGCTGGTACCAACTGTCTGCCTGGATGAAGGATGAGTAGTGATATGCTTGGGGGGTTGTCTTGTCATGGGACTCACGTGATGTGGACCCCGCTGAGTCAGGAACGAATCGACGTGCACGTACCACATCCGCACCCGCCAATCAGGCGCCAGGAACGGGCAAATGGCGGCTGCCTGCCACGTGACAGTGGCTTGGCGGGTGAGGCTTTGCTTCACTCGCCACTCCCGATTGGTTAGGCAACCAAATTCCTGCCCACCCGCGATCTATTCTTATTTCCTGCCGGCTGCCCCTCAGCCTTCGATCGTCGTCAACTGCAGATGCCTGTTGCTGCTCAGCCCCCCTGCTGCCTGTCGCACGAAACAGAACAACCATTTGATCCTTCCACCATGTCTCTTGCTTGAGATCAACTCCCCGACCTCATCCTCGGCGCCCTGCGATGTTCTAAAACCCCCTCTCCCCGCGATTTCCCTCTCGAGCATCACACCCCGGACTCTGCGCGCCAAGATGTCCGTCCTCCAACATGGAGGCGGCTTCCTACAGCGTCGTCTCACGAAGATGTACACCGATACCAAGACCTCATGCGAGAGTGTCACGACAGCGTCCAAGGCGGTCGACGATCCGGAAGTTGACGCCCTCAACACCAGCTTCAGAACGCAACGAGACCGACTGTTGGCCTGGGGCCTGGACTGGAGCGACGCGAGTGCCGCCCAACCGAACGATATCGATGAATCCTTGACACAAGCGGGCTTCAGCGATGTGGTTGAGAGTGTCATGTCCTCTATCCAGGATCTTCTACATAAGGCCGACCGGCTCCAACACGGACGAGCTACGCTGCCTTCGAACATTCCTTCCAAGGGCGGGCGGGCCGACGCTCCGTCCAAGGACACCCTCAAAAACCTGCCGGTCAAGGTGCATTGGTCCGATGAAGATATCGCACGCTCCAAATCCCTTCTTGCCGACCTTACAGCATGCATCGATACTCTCTACGACTTGTCTAGCTCTCGGCGCAACATGTCCTCCGGTGGCCACCGATCTCGCCAGCAGGCCGAAGATTCGGTCTATACCCCGTACTCGGACTCGAAATCCTACCATGGCGCCTCCACCGATTCGAAACGCATGTACCAAAGCCCCAGCAAACAACAGGAAGCTTTTGATTACTCCCCATATACGAATGCACCAACTCGATCCCCGTTCGAACAATCGCAGTTTGAACAGCCATCGTCGAAGCACTATATCATCGATCGTTCTACGCTGCAACTATCAGGGGCAGGTCACGATAACTGTCCGCCTCCGTATGAAATGGTTGCGGCGTCTAGCAACTCCCGTGCGATCGGTCGAATGCCGACGTCTGCCTCCCCATTCCTCCGCGGCTCCAAGGACTCCTCCGTGACGATTCTACTTGAATTCGTACCGATGATCTTCGACAGTGCTGGCGCTGTTACCGTCCCAGAGACTCAACGGATGGACCATGTGCATCGGACATTAGATCAGCTTGTGCAGAATGCGCGTGTTCTCACCTGGGATTGATGAGATTCCTTGGGTATTATATCGACATGCCCAACTCTCGTTACGCGTTTATTTATCAGATGCCTCTCGACTATTTCCCATTCCTGCGCAACCCAACCGACCTTCTCGATGGATTGAAGCCGAAGCCATTAGTCGCTCTATTCCAGACTGGCGAGGACTACCAGCTCCCGAACTTGGAAACGAGATTCCGACTGGCCTATGACTTGCTGATGGTCTGTTCTGCAGCTGAGGAGTCAAACCTCGTTCATGGCAACATCAATAGTAGCAACGTTATTATCTTCCCAGGGCTGACCAACTCTAACGATGAGATTGGCCTCACGAGAACCTGCGTCGCCCCTATCTGACATCGATTGCGGAATTCTCCGGAAACGGCACGTCCCCAGAGCCTACATCCTCCAGCATGTACCGTCATCCCGACGACAAGAGGTCTCTGGATGATGACGCTGCCTGGGCATACGACTTATACTCCCTTGGCTTGGTCTTGTTGGAGATTGGTCTGTGGACGCCTATCGGCCGTCTGTGGAAGATGAAGTACACGCCATCAATGTTCAAGCAACGAATTGAGAATGTCTATCTGCAGAAACTGGGCCCAAAGTGCGGCAGCGCTTATCTCCACGTGGTTCAGCTTTGTCTTGATGCTCCGAACTTCCACCTTTCTACCCAGCCCTTTGATGACTTCAACCTTCGTGTACCCCAGACCTATCACTACCCAGTCCTCGAGTTGTCCGAGCCTGACAGCATATTCTCATTCGCGATGAACTTCATCTACACCATGTCCAAGATCATGTGGGCATGCTGCCGCATCGATAT
The DNA here is from genome assembly GCA_039763685.1 of Aspergillus micronesiensis. NCBI lineage: Eukaryota > Fungi > Ascomycota > Eurotiomycetes > Eurotiales > Aspergillaceae > Aspergillus > Aspergillus micronesiensis. Next base: position 653,108 of record JASHHO010000017.1, read on the forward strand.
CTTTGCTGCACCAGGCGCGGAGGAACTCGATGACTGCCTCCCCTCTTGCTTTGGCACCGAGACCGACGCCACGGCAGACAAAGAGCCCATCCGGGATTTCGGGCAGGTCCATGAGCAAACAGTCCTCTATCACCCGGGCCATTTGCCCATCCGCTTCCTACAACGGAGATGAAACTCATCCGGGAGAAGATGGGTCTTCAGGACCCTAAGCCTCGCAAGCGGACCTTCAAGAAACTCACCAACGTGGAAATTCCACAGGACCATCTCAACGAGTGGAATTTCCAAATGATGCCTAGACTGAGAAAGCTGCTCCAGAAGATCCTCAAAGACTCGTCTGAATCCTGTGGTGTCACTTGATGATGACCGGCGAGTCAGCTGAGAATGCTCGGACAACGATCTGTGTCACTTGCGCCAGCGCAAAGAAGGTCCGTGCTGCGCTCAAGAAATACTACGTCCTTGATAGAGATGACTGGGATCTCTTGTGCTCCGTGGCGACATTCAACGGTCAAAAGTTCCTCGTAAAAAGCGTCGTCGCCCCGCGAAAACCGGACCTGAGCGTCCGGACCTGCCTGCTTCCTTGGACGATCCGAATCCTTGCTATCAGCCTCGACCTTTGTGCGGTGCATCCATCGGTGCCTTTATGAATGAGGAGCATCTCCCTCCAGTGACGTATGGTGGCGCAATTCTCGTTGACGGCATGCCGTATGGTATGACCGTCCACCATATGCTCGAATCCCCAAGCGACCAAGAGGACGATGGGATGAGTCAGATACCGGTGGTCCGCTGCGTTCAGCTGGGAATTGGCCTCGAGAACAAGCTCCCCAAGATCCAGGGCTTATGTATACCTGGTGCGACAACGATCCGTCGGAAGTCGATCTCGAGTTTGACATTTCCGAGGACGAGGAAGGTGACGACATATCCGTTTCGCTAAGCCTCGAAGGCACTTATGATGACTACACTCTTTCTGAGGGCTACTCTTCCGATGAGGGCCTTGATGGCGATGATCCATATGACGACGAAGATGCCGCGTCGATTGGTGACACCGCAGGTGTGGAACCCGGCGATGAACCGCCTTTGTTTGTCACGCAACCCGCCATCGATGATGTCCGCGAAGACTTCTTTCCAAGCCTCGAAGATCGTGATGATGAACATCTCGCGACTCATGCATTCGGTTTTGTGCATGCCTCTTCAGGAGTCAGGCGATGGACTCGTCAAGGCATGCGGCATGAAATAGACTGGGCGCTGATCAAAATCAACGAGGACCGCAGCGACGCGCGCAACATCGTCTACGACAAGGCACCGTCCTCCACAGCTTTGCAGAATCTCCCTCGCCAACGGCCGCAAAGCGAACCAATTTTTCTCAACGACATCGCTCGACTCCAGGATCTCGGCGGTCTGAAAGTGCACTGCTGCGGTCGTACTAGTGGTCTACAGACCGGCCACATCTCCCGTGCGATGACGCTAGTCAAACTCCATGGCCGACATTCCTTCTCGACGAGCTTTAGTGTGGATGGAAACTTTGGTGGTAAGTAAGCCACCCCTTTCCTAATACTCTCCCCCAAAAGGTCATCTCTGCTCGAAGAAAGGAAAGACCATGGAAGAAACAAGCCAATGCTAACATATAGCTACCTCCAGTCCCCGGCGACTCCGGCGCGTGGGTCTTCGAAAAGGCCACCGGCCGCGTCTGCGGCCATGTTCTAGCATGGTCTGAAAAGAGTCATACGGCATACATTGCTCCCATGGAGGTCCTCCTTGAGGATATCGCGCGCACGTTGAACGCCTCCTACGTCTCCCTCGCAGGCAACCCCGACGGTTCACTTGCCTACGCAATGCCGCGAGGACCGTATCTCGAGCCGCAAAACCCACGCTACCGGGCTCCACTCCCTCTTCCCGACCAAATCCCTGTTGACTTCAGTCGGATGCGTCTCGACGACCCTCATCCTCACCACCCTCACCACCACCCGCCTCCGCCTCATCACCCACCACCACCGCCACCGCGCCCACCATCCGGCGCAATGGGATATTCGGACACGGTGCACACGAGTCGGGGGTTAAGGGAGGTGCCTCCGTCCGCACCATACGGCGCGATCCCGCCACCTATTTTGACTCCGCCACGGAGTCTGGAGAGACAGCTTGCCTAGCTCTTCACTCCTTTTTAAACATCTCTCTCCTTCCCTACATTTTGCTTCGAGTCTCTTGGGCCTTTTCCTCGCCAATACCCCTGTTACGTTTTTCCACACTAACCATTGATACCCATCCTCTACTCCCCGATTTCCTCCCCATCCTTCCTTACCCGCTCCTTTTCTTCATCCCTTTTTCTTCCTTTCATTCACCTGGTTGATGTTCCTTATGACTGTATATGAGTGCTGTGCTTGTTTGTGAGCGGATGATAATCAGTATCATCAGCCAAAAATTAATACCCCTTGTGTATGTTTACATTTTTATTATTGGGATGAGTTGGTTTGGCTTGGCTTGGTCTACAGATATAATATATTACAACTTAAACTTATCATATCATTATATTGGCTATCGGATCATCACACGAACTATATAGTTACCCCTCGCTTCGCATCTCCGAAGACGACGTTTAGGGATGAATGAGGCTCTGTTGCCTTCTGGCTTAGCTTCCCAATTTCCCCGGATAAGTAGACTCAATAGAAACCTCAAGAGTAGATCTGCACATGCCACGTATTTATATCTTAGTGTAGGTGAGTAGCTAGTACACACGGTCATTCAAACTTATCTATAAATCACAATTCTATTAAGAAACACTACGAGGATATGTTTTTTTAACAAGGTCAGACGGAAGAAGTGGACAAGGTATATAAGAAGCAAGGAGATGCATTCACTCAATAATTAACATCAAAAATAACGAACAAGCTGCTAATCGACATGAAACCACACAAACAGAACGTGTACTGTACTGTACTAATAATGCTTTGCATGCAAGAAACAAACAATCAACCCTCTATCATATCATAAATCAATCCAAGACAAGCCAGACCAGACACAACAAAACCAGAGTACATGCTGCCTTCACGTACTCGAAGTAATGTCTGTCTGTATGTACCCCGTACATATCAGCGTCTATGTCGAGGATCCCTATGGAATCTCCCGTTTCCTAGTAGATCCATGAGACAAAGACTGAGGTAGAGAATAGCACAATAAAAGGAAATAAGATATGTAATGTAGTAGCCATCCAGGGTGAATGGAAGAAGAAAGGACGGAGTACAGTTTCTGTGTATGTAGCTGCATCCGGGGTTTGTTGAGGTTTTGTATGGCGGAGGTAGTAGATGTTGAGGGGCTTGAAGTAGGTGTGTATGTGCAAGGAGGAGTTGCAGTGCGAGACGGAGGTGCAGTGCTCGAACTGGTTGATTCCTAGGCGGTACCCAGGTACTTCAGAACGGCCTCGCGCTCTTCGGCGGGCAGCATGCTGAGAACCTGCTGCACACCCTTGAGACCACCCTCCTTGTTGCCAATAAGGAGCTGGGCGACGTCCGAGGCGACGCTGTCGGTCTTGAGGGCTTCGACCTGGTTCTGGATCTGCTTCTTGTTCTCCTCGTACCACATGGCGACACGGCGGTCGTCGTGCTCGAGCTCCTCGTCGAGGAAGGTGGTCCACGAGCGGAGGGTGCGGAGGTGGGTCGCGCGCGCGGACTCGCCGGCAGCTTCGGCGGCGGGAGGGTTGGGCGCCGCAGCAACCATGCGCTTGACGATGAGCTCCTCGCTGAGTCTGCGGCGCAGACGCCAGTAGAAAAAGCGACGGGCGTTCTTCCACGAGAGAGGCTTGCGGATGGTGTTCTTGGCCTCCATGCGGCCGGCGCGGTCGTGGAGATCGGCGAACTGCAGAGCAACCTGCAGGTACACGGGGAGCAGCTGCTCCTCGCGAGCGGCCATCTTGGTCTTGATCTCGGAGAGCTGCTCCTTGCTGAGCGAGGGGTCTTCGAGAGAGCGACGGAGCTCACCATAGGTGGCGTCCAGGCGAGCCATGGTGTCGAGCTGCTTGTCGCGACGGTACTTGATGTTGACGATACCCTCGGGCTCGAGGACACCACCGCGGGACTCCTCGTCGGCGTACATCTCCATCTGGTCGGGTTGATGGTGGGGTCGACCACGACCCACGAACCACCACGAAGTTCACCGAAGGGCGGGATGTAGATGAAAATGGGCTGCTCGTACTTGACGAGGGCGTCGACGATGTACGAACCGTACTTGAGGACCTCGTTGTACATGTCGCGCTGACCACCAGAGAAACCTCTCCAGTTGGCGAGGATCATGACAGGGAGCTGCTCACCGTTGTTGAAGTCACGGAGGGCCTGGGCGGTCTTGAAGGCGGAGTTGGGGTACCACACACCCACCGGCCTCAGTGCTGATCATCTCCATGGAGTCAGGGTTGGCGGGGTCAGCAGGCGTGACGTTCTCGACAGAGCGAGTCTCGACAGCGATGACACCCATAGGAATACCACCAAGACGAGCGCGACCAACAACAACGCTGCGGGCCCAGCCGCCGAGGGCCTCTTCAAAGGAGCCAGTGTCGAACAATCCAGGCAGGAAGCCTTCCTCATCTTCCTTACCACCGATGAGCCAGCGAGGATCGTAGGCCTGCTTGGCAGCAGGGAAGAACTCGACATCACGGTCCCAGGGGTCAGACCAGGGGCGGATGGGGTTGGGCGATCCCTTACGCTCAGGGACGAACGACATCCACTCGACGATCTTCTGCACACCGTCGAAGTCATCGTTGGCGGTCATGTGGGACACACCGTTCTTGTACATGATCTGGGTACCACCCAGCTGCAAGTTGGAGGTGTAGACCTCACGACCGAGCAGCTTGTTGATAGCGGGAGCACCGGTGAGAATGATGGGCTGACCCTCGACCTGGACGGCTCTCTGGCCGAGACGGACCAGGTAAGCACCAATACCGACGGAACGGCAGGTAACCAGAGTGATGGTGAAGATGTCCTCGTAGGCCTTGGAAGTGGCACCGGCGATGAGACCGGAGCCCTTGAGACACTCAACACCAAGACCGTCACGAGCACCAATGATAGTGGTGATCTTGTGACGCTCCTCGCCGTCATCGTTGATCATCTCGGTGATGACCTCCTTCTTGTTCTTTGCATCGAACTGCTTCTTGACCTCAGGAGTCAGGTAGAGGTACTTGAAGCCAGCCTCGGGGCGGGCAGGGTCATTCCAGGCCACGTTGAAGTAAGGGATCAGCTCATCAGCCATACCGATACGGGCACCCGAGTTGGCAGAAAGGTAGATACGAGGAATGCCAAGCTTGCGAGCGAGCTCGGTACACTTGTTGAAGAACTTGTCCTCGAGAGGTCCGAAAGAACCGATCTGGAAAGTGATATCGTTCGCAACGATGATGAAGCGTCTGCCGCGGGGGGTACTCGGGGGTACGGGCCGTGACGAGCCATCCGACCATACCGTGGGTGTTGGTACCGGGGCCACGCTGGATCTCGATCAAGTTGTCGGTATCATCAAGGACCAGCTCGGTGTAGTCAATGCACTCGCCAACAGGGGGGCGCTGCTCAGCCATGGAAGGCACCTTGGCGATGGCCTTGGTCCAGCTGTTCTGAAGGCCTGGCGGAAGAGCTCAGGGAAATCGTACATACTGGGTGCCCATGAGGTGAGCCTTGTAACGCTTAGGCTGGAGCCACTCCTTCGTGGGGTAAGGAGTAGAGACAGGACGCAGGTGCATCGAGCCAAGCTTGTTGGTGCCACCAATGCTGTGGAAGACCCACTCGCCCTTCTCGGACTTCTTCTCAATGTAAAGCTCCACCTGGATGATGAAACCGTAGGTGTTGGTGATGATGACACGGAGAGGGTAAGGGGCACCGGTGACGGGTCGGTGCAGAGAATACGGATCTCAGCACCAGTCACACGCAGACGCCACAGGCGACGGCCGAAGCGCTCGAGGAAACCGGCCAGGGCCTCTTCAACATCGCCAGGCTGCAGATTGAACACAGGCGAGAAGTTGATGAAGATGTGGTTCAAATCGGAGTTGTTGTTGCCAATGATCTCCAGGGCGTCCAGGATGTCGTTCATCAGGCGGTCAGCCTCGGAGATGAGGTACTCGGCCGTGGGGATATCATCACGCAGACGACCAGGACGGACGACAGCACGGACAAAGTACCGCTTATCAACAGCCTTGTCGTTCTCCGGACCCTTGCCGATAGCCTCGTAAACGTGGATGTTACGGTTCTCGGTGAAGACCGGGTTGATACGGAACTTCGACAGACGTCCCAACTCGAGCTGGAAGGCCAGAGCAGGCTCACTGTGGCGGATGCTCTCGTCCTCATCGAAGGAGGGTCCACGGAAGGTGTAGTAGCCGGGTAGATGCCGTTCTTACCGCAGATGAAAGTGACACGGCGGATGCCGCGGGCCAACAGCTCCTCCTTGATGTCGGCGATCAGACCGTTGATTTGAGCAACAATCTCAGCATCGCTGAGATCCTCGACATCGCGGATGGCAATGTTGAGGACGTTGGTCAGCTCAGTCGCACCATCAACACGGGAAGAAGAAGCGGCAGCAGCAGGGCGGCGCTTATCCTCCAGCGTGGCGAGCAGGGCCGGTATCCTTCTTAGCCTTGGCGGAGACACGGGGGAAGGCCTCGAGCGCGCGGGCCAGGTGCTCCTCAGCGTCCTCCAAGTACTGCAGGGGGAGAATGACACCCTTGCGGACAGGCTCGTTCGAGCTGTCGTTGACCAGGTAGGACATGTCGCTGATGGAGTTGAGACGCTTGAAGGGGTTGACTTCGGCGGTCGGGGTACCGGGAGCGGAAGGCTGCGTGGAAGAGAGCGATCCGAACTCGGGCTGTCCGAACTTGTCGAGGGTGAAGTCCCAGGAGAGCAGGGGAACCTCTCCACTGGCGTTGTACTGGATACCCTTCAGGGTGTAGGCACGGTAGGCACGGCGCACGTACACCTCCAGGGCGGCGAGAGTGACCCAGGCATCCTGGTGAACGAAGAAGCGGGGAAGGACGTCGAAGACGGTGTACTTGGAGTCAACAACCTCCTTGAGGACCGAGAATTCGGGCTCCCGGTGCTCCAGCCTGTCTCACCATAGCGCGACTCAACAACCGAGGAGCGCAGGATGAGTTCCATCTGCGAGAGACGCTCCTCCAGAGAAGGAAGGGCGCACTGGATGAGAACCTCACGGGCCTTGAGGGTGACCTTGGCAGCGGAACGCGACTCGAGCTCGGTCAGCTTCTTCAAGATGGGCTTGAAGTACTTGCTAACGTTGCCCACGTTGGGCTGGTTGGGACGGTACATGGCCAGGATCGCAAGAATCAGGTTGTTCTTCGAGCCAATGCGGCTGTGAGAGAGCACCGTCTGGACAACGGCGCCAATATCATCCTTGTTCTCCTCACGGAGCTTCAGAATGGCATCCTCGTCACGGATGTTACGACCGGCGAAGAGCTTCTCAACCTCGTAGTACTGCTCCAAGAGACCGATGAAGACGTTGAACTCGTTGGCCTTCAGGCCGTCCATGTACTTGTTGATGACCTGGATCAGCGGGAGAAGGGTGGTCTTGAGGATCTCAGCATCGGCAGGGTTGACATTTTCCTCGATGAAGCGGGCCATCGTCTTCTGCAGCTGCTTGGCGGGGAACTCAGCCTTGCGAGCATGGGCGCGGTCCACGACGTTCTGGAGCTGGGCATCCAGGCGCTGGGGCATACGCGAGTGAAGAGCAGACGACTGAGCGTTCCACTCTCCGTAGGGAAGCTCGGGGTCGCGCAGAACCTCGACGAGCTCCTTGAGGGTGGTGCCCATGATGACCTGGTTGTCGTAACCGCGCAGGATGTTCTCGAGAATGCTGTTGAGCAGGAAGAAGCGCTGGGGGGGCTTGCTACCGACGACCTGCGGGGGACCAATATCGGAAGCTGGCCGTGAAGGGCTGGGCGTGCTTGACGCGAGAAGGATCATCCAGAGCAAGGATACCCAGGATGTCACCAGCCTCGAGAGTGGCTCCGGCTGCTTGATCAGCTGCACAATACCGTCCTCCTGGGCGATCAAAGGCATGTACATTTTCATGACCTCGACCTCAGCGAAGGCCTGGCCGGCACGCACGTGCTCGCCGTTCTCAACGGTGAACTTGACCAGCTTACCGGGCGAAGGCGAGCGGAGCTGAGTGGGGTCGTTCTCCTGCTCCAGCAGACACGTCTTGCCGTCGACACTGAGCCGAGTGGCCGCAGCCTCCTCCTTCCAGTAGACGTTGTGGGAACGACCGTTCAGGAGGACCAAGAGACCACCGTCGGCCAGGGCACGGACACCAACGGAGCACTTGGAGCCGTTGATGAAGAGGTGGTAGCTGTCGACGCTAGCGCGGGTAGCGGTGAACTTGTAGCGCTCACCCTCGTAGATGAAGTCGACGGGGAAGACGGTCTTGAGGACGTCCTTCGAGGGAACCTGACCCTTCTCCAGACCCTTGCGGTACTCCTCAACACCAGCTTCGCTGGCCTGATGGGCCTTGGTCACGGCACCGCACAGCACGGCGACAATGCGGTCAGGACGCTCGGCCGTCAGCTTGTTGGAGATGAGCTGATCGAGCCAGCCGGTGGTGATGGTGTTGTCTTCGAAGGCGGGAGTCTCCAGCAGCTTGATGAGGTACTCGACGGTGGTCCGGAAATCACCACGAATGCTCAATTCCTTCAGAGCAATGACCATGTGCTTCCGCGAAGCGAACGGTTCTCACCGTAGGCGAAGATGTGACCGAACTGACTGTCGGAGAAGCTGTGAATACCACCGGAGGTACCGACGGAGAAGTAACCCCAGACGTTGGACGAACTGCGGAAGTTCAGTTCATGCATGGTACCGCTGGAAGGCTTGAAGCCCTCACCAGGGTCTTCGGAGGTGATACGACAGGCCGTGGTGTGTCCCTTGGGCTGGGGCGGCGCTGGGTCTTGAAGCTCTCCTCGCTGGAGAAATCGAAGTCGATCCGGAGGTAGTGTTGGGATCCACGCCGTAGAGCAGACGGATGTCGCGGATGCGGTGGAGGGGAATACCCATGGCAATCTGGAGCTGGGCAGCGGGCAGGTTGACACCGGAGACCATTTCGGTGGTCGGGTGCTCGACCTGGAGACGAGGGTTCAACTCGAGGAAGTAGAACTTGTCATCGGCGTGCGAGTACAGGTACTCGACGGTACCAGCGGAGACGTAACCGACGAGCTTACCCAGGCTGACAGCGGCGCGCTCCATGGCCTGGAAGGTCACCGGCTTGGCGATGGTGACAGGGGCCTCCTCAATGATCTTCTGGTGGCGACGCTGGACGGAACAATCACGGCCGAACAGGGAGATGTTGTTGCCGTACTGATCAGCCAGCAGCTGGACTTCCAGATGGCGCGCGTTGCCGGCGAGCTTCATAATGAAGATGGGAGAGCCGGGGATTTCGTTCGCGGCGGCATTGTACAGGGAAACGAAGTCCTCCTCGTTTCCACCTTACGGATACCCTTACCACCACCACCTTCGGAGGCCTTGATCATGACAGGGAAGCCGATCTCCTTGGCCTTGGCGAGACCCTCCTGGGGCGAGAAGGTGCAACCCTTGTTGTAGACCTCATCCTCGACGGTGGACGATGCCATTGCTGTCGACCTTGACGTCGTCGACTCCCGTTCCGGACCAGGGGATACACGGGACACCGGCATGCTGAGCGACAATGGTGGAGGAGATCTTGTCACCCAGGGAGCGCATAGCGGAGGACGGGGGGCCAATGAAGATGATCTTCTTGGGGGAGGCCGCGAGCGACTCGGGGAGACGAGGGTTCTCGGAGGCGTGACCCCAACCGGCCCAGACGGCGTGGACGTCCATGCGCTCGGCGACATCCACGATCAGCTCGACGTTGGCGTAGTTGTTGTTGTTGGTACCACCGGGGACCTCCACGTACTGATCAGCCATGCGGATGTAGTCGGCGTTCGCCTGGAGATCCTCCGGCGTAGCCATGACTGTGAACTGAATGGCACGCTCATTGCCGAAAGTTTCGTAGGCCCATTTCCGGACAGAGCGGATCTCCTTGACGGCGGCGATACCGTTGTTGGCAATGAGAACCTGATCATCGCGGAAAAGTTAGCGAGAGCTCCGTAGACCGTGGTCAATGAGCTAGGGGAAGGGGTCAGAAGGTTCGTACGGAGCTAATGACGGAGTGACCGTCGTGTTTGGCCACATAGTCCTTCACCGCACTTGGCGGGGCGGCATCGAGGTGGTTGCCACCGATGAAATGTGAGGGAGATCGTGCTTGGCCGCGAGGGAGCTATGACCGTTGGGGCAGCCATGATGAAAGGTAGTCAATTAAGAATTATCAATTCCCATGCGATATGTGCGAGGCGATTGGAGAGGAGAGCAGGTCGGCGCGACAGAGAGGCGGGAGACGAGATCGGAGGAGAGTGCCGGCGCGGGAAGTCAAATGGTTTGATGCTGTCGTACAGGGATGGGAGGATTAGACGGTGATACGAGGAAGTTCGAGGTGCTCTCCGGGGCAGGCCTCTGTCAGAAGAATTAAGAAGAGTAAGATTGAAGCAGGTTGCAGGCGAAAAAAAAGTTCGGGGGAGATGGAGAGAGGTGGGGAACTCCTTTCGGGCAGAGGAGAGGCAGAGAGGCAGCGAGAGGCAGCACGCTGGGAGGGAAGGGGATGTGGGAGAAGATGGCAGGCAGGGAGAAGGCAGAAGAGGAAGAAGGGAAGAGAAGGAAGACGAGAGAAGAAGAGAGCAGCAGGTGAAGTAGGAGTAGAGCGCAGAGCGTAGAGGACGAGGCCAGATGGAGATCGGCCAACCAGCTGCTCCGATCAGGTACCGCCCGCTAGGCCGAATGGGGAGGGTCCCAGCCAACCAAGAATCTCTGGAAAACTCAACAACTCCCAGGAGATTGAGAACAGATTCATCACGCTCATAGACAGTATTCTACAGTGATAAAAATATTCTGAATATTTTCTATCAAACATATTGATTTCTCTAGAGTAGAAAAACCAAGCATATCCGAGATTCATGGGAGAATCCCAGAACCCGACAGAATCAACAAGTCCCAACTGCTTCCCGAAAACCGCTTGTTGGGCCCCATGACGTCCCTTCCCACCAATTCCTCGTCAACCCCCCAATCATCCACCACCGCAATCCAATCCGCCCCGGCAGTTGGGAACTGCACTCCGCAGATGGAACTCCTGGAACGCCTGCGGAATCCATATGTGTCCCGTGTCCTCGCCGCTTCCCGACTGACAACCTAGGTCCGGGAGGGAACCGACCAGGTAGCGTTTCATCGGGAGGGACACGAAACCCTCCATGTTCCCGCAAATATAGGGGCAATTAAATAAAAAAAAAAAAAAAAAAAAAAAAAAAAAATGGAGACCCTTCCGCCCTACCCTATCCTTCACCTTCCCTATCACTATCACTCCGAATCAGCGTCAATCCCTACCCCATTCGCAGGCTGATCCGGATCCCGTCAGCCTTGGACAGAATCACTACACCTGCTGCCAGGGCGTACTCCGTATCTACCCAGAGTATGGACTCACGTCAGATGAGCAACCATCAAAGGGGTGAGTTCTCTCATCCGTCTCATCAGTAGGATTAGTCTCAACGAGTAGAGTTCATGCCGATGTCTTCATATCAATATTCCGAGGCACGGAGTACCAATATATATTCGACATGAATGAGTACTCAGCTTTACCTAGGCAGAGTATGGAGTATGAGTCTAATATTCCACCGTGTCATCTTCTGCAGCCCCAAGCCATCCACACGCCCAGTCCAGTCAAGTGAATAATACCAAAACTAGGTAATAATAATAATAAAATAAGAAGATCCACCCATCAGCCATCAGCGCCCGTCCCCACCGCCCCGACCAGCCAGGCCAGGCACCTGTAAATCCCGTTGGGGGAACGCTCCAGAGGACCAGCCCGGATCGTCCCTCACCAGACCAACGCCAACAACGGACAACCTGGGAGAGAATTGCCTCATGGAGGAATTTCGTTCGGCCATGGGCGACCCAGACTTCCGATCCTCCCAAGATTCGCCTCTTCCATCTTCTTTCTGAAGGGTTAGTCGTGTACCGTACGCCCCTCCTGGGAGGAATGTGGAAATATGGATGGGATGGATTGGGACCTCCGAACTCCCGGCCCGAAACGGGTCGGAGTCGGACTCCGGAGTAATTCCTGGCGTTCTTATTTGTTCGGAGGCGGCTAGATAATAGGTATATCAGGCCAGTCGAACCCCCCGACTGGGATTCTCCAGGTTTCCCCCGCTCCGAGAGCATCACAGTAGTGATTCGGATGGATCTACTATGTGCTACATGGGCGGAAAGAGTGTGATTATCTGACTCATCCCAGTCTCCATCCATCATGCCTCAGAAGCATCAGCCTTACTGACTGTATCAAATTCAAACGCTTACTACTCAGGAGCCCAAGATAGCTGCTGAGTAATAAATCTATCGACAAGGTGGCCGAGCGGTCTAAGGTGGGCACCCTCGGTTCCCCCCATACATGACACCATGGACACCTTCCTAACGAGCTTAGGCGCTGGATTTAAGCCCCAGTATCGTAAGATTCGCGCGTTCGAATCTCGCCCTTGTCATTTTGTTTTTGCTCCAGAATATGGCAGGGACCGATCTCTACTTACTATCCATGGATAAGTACGCCATGGCCAACCTCTACCACATGTTCCAGACACCAGAAGGTACATCATCAAAATCACTGGGTATTGTCTAACGCCTCAAGAAGTCGACGACGCATCAACACAACATACAACAACTAAAGAAATGGAAACACATGCTGAGACACAGCTTGGACGCCGATGGGGTCATCACCCCCGGCACAAAATCAAGGCAAACCAAATCAGTCCATCCCCCGTCCATCCCAGACACAGCTCAACTCCGCCATGAAATCGACTGTACAAGTCTGATGCAGCAACGGCAGGTCGGTCGTCCCAGGGAAGATCCCTCCCCAGTCTGAGGAACAGGTGTATATGTATGTATAAGTAGGTGACCGCCCCGCCCAAAACCAATTCCCGCCAATTGTACCCGGCCCGCGCAAAGGGAAATACGATAAAACCAGTTGATCAAATCCCAGCAATATACCGAACCTTCCAAAGGGGTAGTTGATTAAAAATTCACACAGAAAGAAAAGGAAGAAAGAGAATGAAAGCAGACTGCAATCTGAAGGGTAAGATGTAGTGTATCAACACCTGCATACCGGCATGAACATCGTGAAGCCCCAACAGATCTCACGGTTGAACAAACATATGACCATGTGTCAACGGACTCCGATGGGGTCGTGGAAGAAGAACATCCGTAAAAGTCTTCTAGAAAGTTTCGCCCAAATCAGTGCCGTTGGGTTTCGGCTCGGATGGCATCGTGTTGGTCCGCATGGTCCGGGGGTGGGAATGCTGGACATGCCGCTCGGGGCGCGTTTTTTCAATCCGTTGGGGGTGGAGATGGAGGGGAGACGGGTCTGGCGGGCTTCCTGGATTTTCGCCTGCACCGACATGCGCAGGGACAGGTCTTCGTCTTCGTCGATATGAGACATACCATTCACCGCTCCATTCTGACCCGACGGGTTACTCAGGGACGATCGGGGTCGACGGCTCTCCGTCGTCGGGTTCGTGGAATAGTGTCCCAACGGGGTCTTGGTGCGGCTCTGACGGCTCTCGGGCCGCGTGGAGGGGGCCACACTGGGGTGCGTGCTGTGACTAAAAGTGCTGGAGTAGCTGGTCCGGCTGCTTGGTCGACTATCGCCCTGCGTCCGTGCGCTGTAGGTCGGTCGATGGGGCATATAGGAGGGGATGCCATCGCCATGCACGGAGGAACTGAAGCTGCTACCACTCAACCGCTTGCGGGAGTCTCGGCGCATCGTGATGGTAGATGATACCGGGCTGTCGCCCAGCACCGATCCCGCGCGAGAGGACGCCCGGGACGGCGACGGCGACGGAGCCGGTAGTTTGGACCGTGCGTTTTGCACTCGCTCTTCCAATTTTTGCATTTTTCCAATCAAGCCGCGTATCTGATAGAGTGAACCGGAAGTGGGGAGCCCAGCGCCAGTGCCAGCGGCGGGTCGCGAGGCGGTCTGGGGAGGTTTCTGCAGGCTGGAACGGGGGGCAAAGGATGGGGCGGAGCGGCCATTGCTGAATGCCAAAGATGTCGCGCGAGAGTGGGTGAAACGTAGTTGGGTTCGGGTGTTGTACATGGAACGAGAGCCCAGCGACTCCGAAGCCGAGGCCTTTTGGCGCGGGAAACCGGGGGTCGCATTGATCGACTTGCGCAGGCTGCTGGAGGTCTCGGACATGGGAGGCGATGGGGAGTAGCCGTGGAGGTAATTAAAGACTTCATAGGCGGAGTAGTAAACAGCGGGACGACACAGTCGAGCCCTCGGGGGACCGATCGAAGATCTCCGGGGTCTGAGGGGTGGAAGGAGTCCGGTGCAAGGGTGTAGGCTTCCGGCGCCGACCTCCATGCCCTTCTGCATTCCGCAGCCTCTCCTGAACGATTTCATGTTCGATCTTCAAGTCGGAGAGTTCATCCTTGAGTCGCTGGTTTGTAATCCGCAGCTTCTCACGCTCCTGCTCTCCCTCACGGATTTCCTCCTCCAACAAGACGCCTCGCTCGATGGCCATGTTGTATTTGGACTCCAGGTCCTCCAGGGACGAAGTCGTGTGGCGGGCTGACGCTCGAAATCATCGTTGACAACCTCGATATCGCGGATCTTCAGCTGAAGGGCTCGGTTGGTCTCGCGTAGGGTGGTGATCTCTTTCTGTAGGGTGTTCTGGGCGGAACCGCCTTCGGTTTTGGCTTGTTTGTATTTGGACTGCGAGCAGAGAATGACGTTAGATACTCGGCTCCGAACAGGGAAGAGGAAGCAAGACATACCTTCCACTCGTCGACCTCGTAGCGCAGGTTGTCGACCTTCTCCTTCAGCTGGCGCTCGCGCTTCTCGGACGCCTCGATGTCCTTCTCCAGCTCCGCCTCCAGTTCACGGCTGGAGGCCTGGAAATCGGCCAACTCCGCCTCTAGCTGCTCATATTGGGTCTTGTAGAAGGCGAGATCGTCGCGAGAGGCGCTGGTCCCCTTGGGACGAGCAGAAGAGGTGTCGTCGGCCGAGGGCATCGCTCCCGCGCCAGCCGCTGCAGCTGGGGAGGGGACCAGGGGGAGAGCGGAGCGAAGAGGCGGGCTCAAGAGACAACCAGCTGTTCCGGCGCGGAAGAAGGGACGACAGGAGGGGCGCCCGTCGAGATCATCCACGAGAACCGGAGGGGACAGCAGAGCGACCGAGTCACCAGCGGTGGGCCGCCGGGGGGTTGGTTGTTGGTGGTGTGTTTGGCGGTGGAGGGGCGGAGGCGGTGTCGCAAATGGTCGGCGATGCGATAGGGGAGAGCGACGACGACCACTGAAGTCGAGACGACACAAAGCAAAGCACGGACAAAGCGTCGCCGGGGACAGCGACGGGGACTTACCTATGAACGACCCTCCCAGGGGAGCAGCGGATGGCGAGGATGGGAGGGGGACGATCGAGGAGAGAGGAAGAGAGCAGGAGGCCATGCACATGGAATGGATGTTATGATCTGCCCGACAACATGCGACCATAACAAGCGTATTGGGCCATACGGCCCACCGGCTGCCTTCTCCTCAGCCCTGGAGGCAATTGACGAAGACCCTGGGCGGGCGACGATACGGGGTGACAGTACGGTACGCGGATCTGGCCGAAAGCGGCTAGCGGGTGTGCGTCTTCCGAGGAGCAGACGCAGTGCGAGAAACATCGCCGTCGCCCATGACGAACATCAACTCCTCCGCCGACCGACTGTCGACGGGCTTCCGCTGGCCCTCGCTCCGGTAAGTCGTCTCGTTCGTCTGCATCCTGCTTGTCCCTGGCGATCGTCGTGGCCTCCCCCAGCCCCTCTGGATGCCTCCGTCAAAGCCAGCGAGTCAGCACTGCTCCCCCCGTCACCCGCGGACGTCACTATGTCCACGCACGAGGCCATCCCCAGCTTCCACTCTCTCTGGGGGGCGATTTGCTTCCACGCACTCCACCCAACCCGACCCGGTTTATAGATAGGTCCTTCGCCGTCGCTCCATTGGGTCGTGTTGGGACGGGTCTGGCTCGGTGACATCCTCTGTTTGTCGTTGGACGCTCCTCGCCCACGATGGCTCTCTGACGGGGGCAAGGGACAGCTTCCCTGACGCAAGCACGTCCACTGACCATGTCGCATTGTTGACAGACTGCTCCCATACTCTTGTTTCGCGCCCCAGCCGGAGGATCCACGCCAATCGTCGCCATGGCAGACCCCACCGATCTGAATCTCGATGCCCCGAGCGATCTTCAGGACATCCCGGACATGTCCATGCAACAACTCCTGCCGCCGCCCGAAGGCACCTTTCCCGACAAGTGAGTTGGGTCGCATTCCACCCCAAGGACTGCAGTCACTGACACATGCCGAAGAGGGTCGCTTCTCGCCGCCGTTCAAGCCCACGGAAAGGCGCATGGGTACAACGTCGTCGTGAAGTCGTCTAGTACTCCGACGGAAAAGAAACCCGGCCGCACCGCGAAAGTCTGGCTGCGCTGCGATCGTGGCGGTCATTATCGCCCGCGCAATGGCCTCACGGAGGAGGACGAGGAAGCGACGGCGAACCTCCCGCCTCATGGACTGTCCGTTTATGCTTGTCGCTGCCGGCACCCCAGGCATCTGGACGCTGACTGTGCTGAATCCCACGCACAACCATGGTCCTATCATCGAGAAGCCCCGACAGGTGCCTCATCATAAGGTTCGCAAGGGTCAGATCGCTGCCGTCCCATATGACTGGCCGCACGATGCGACGCTTACCCCGTATACCACTGCTCTGGTGATTATTGACATGCAAAAAGACTGTGAGTTCCTTGTCCTCTCTTAAAATCGACTGCGAATGCTGACGGATTGGATTTCAATACAGTCTGCGCCCCGGGTGGATACATGGAGTACCAGGGTACGACATTTCCGCGGCGCAATCCCTCATTCCAAAACTACAGATGCTGCTCGCCGCATTCCGAGCGTCCGGGTTCCCGGTATACCACACGCGAGAAGGTACGTCTTACCGGTTGACTGGCTCCATTTCCTATCTGACATTCTAGGTCACCGCCCGGATCTATCCACACTCTCCACGCGAGAGGCATACCGATCCCGCAACAACGCTTCCGGCTTAGGTATCGGCTCACAAGGCCCTCTTGGCCGCCTCCTCATCCGCGGTGAACCGGGCCACGATACGGTGTGAACTCTACCCCCCTTCCCGGGGAACCGGTCATCGACAAACCCGGTCGAGGGGCTTTCGCACACACCGATTTCGAGCTCCTGCTCCGAAACAAGGGAGTCAAAAACCTGGTCGTCGCGGGAGTCACGACAGATGTGTGCGTATCGACGACGGTACGCGAAGCCAACGATCGGGGGTTCGACTGCGTGGTGCTCGAGGACGGCACGGCGGCCAGCGAGCCGTCGTTGCACGTCACCGCCATCGAATCGATCAAGATGGAGGGCGGCATCTTCGGGGCCGTCGCCAAACTGGACGATGTCATTGGCGCAGTGGAGAATTTCAAGGCCGTCACTGTGAAGAAGCTGGCTCCACAGATGGTGGGATAATCTTGCCCTCTTTTGCTTTTATCTGAGTTTTTTTGCGGGAGCGACCTGATTCAGGACATGCACACACATATTTCTAGACGGACAGGAGCATGATGAGTATGGTATGATATGATACGGTAAATAGGTCAGGCACCTAGGTGTAACCTGTAGGTACCTTGGGAGCTAGCTAGTCAGAGACTTGACGAATAACGAAACAAACACGCGCAACATTGCTAAACGCTATGCAACCAGCAACGCCTCTAAACAAACCCAACCTTCAGGTCATCCTCGAAGAATTAAACATGTAGGAAAGAAACAACCCCATACCCAGAGCTGGAAATCAAGTCGAGCAGGCAAGTAAGTGACTAGGCAGAAAGAAAGCCTATAACCACTTCCTCCCCGCAGCCACCACCCTCGCCCTAAAAACCGGACTCTTAATCTCCATCCCCTGCCGATAAAACGGACTCATCACCGTCTTGACGTAATTCTCATACACCTCATTCATGAACAACCGGACCGCCTCCTCCGTCTGCGGGGCGGTCGGATTCGCCGCGACAGAGCTGCTCGACGCGCGGGTGGACCCCACGCCGCTGGAGAAGGAGGACGCGAGCAGCGACGACGACACGGCGCTGTTGCTGCCGCCGGGGCCACCGGTCGTCGTGCTGGGGAGTTGGGGCGGTTGGTGGAGGAGGAGGAAGCGTGCGCCGGAGGGGGTGAGGAAGGCGGAGATGTAGGCTGAGGCTGGGGGGTAGGTGTCGATGTGTTTTAGGTACCTGTCGGAGGTATCGTTCGTGAGCACTGGATTCCTGGGGGGTGGGCAGATGGGGTAAGGGGAAGGGAAGGAAAGGGAAGGTACATGTTAGAGTTCATCCATTGCGCTTCCTCGACAATGTCCAGACTGGAGTGGATGAGGAACTGGTTCATGTATTGCGCTGTGTCGGGGAATCGGAAGCGGGCGATGCCATCGCCGCCGCCTTTGGAGGTGCCGAAGGCGAGATTGAACAGCGGGACGTCGGAGGGGGAGAGGACGGTGAAGTAGTATGACATTTTCTCTCGTCGGTCCTGCAATGCAGGTGTAAGTAACTATAGGTGGGTAAGGTGTGTACTGCGGAGAAGTATGGATGTTGATGGACCGGGTAAGGAGACACCACGTGATTGATAAGATAGAGGGCAGGTCACATCGGTCGCATATACTTCTTATCCTTGCATCACCTGCATCTTCATCGCATCTCCACACGTCTTTACCGACCAGCTTACCTTCTCCTCGGCTAATCAATTAGTCAATCGCCTACCTCACGAGCTCGATAGTATATGCAACATGCCCCCACCACTAAGCTTCGGTCTCAACGCCTCCAAGAAACCAAAACAAGCTCCCCCATCGAACAACCAAAAACGCAAACGACCCGTCTTCGGCGATGACGGCGACTCCGACGATGACAACAAACCCACCGATACACCCACCGAGACCCTCACATCAATCGACGACGGCATAGAAGGCCTCCAAGAACTCCCAACCCGCGCTCAGAAACAACCACCCTCCAAAACCGACCAAAAAGCACCTCCCCCAAAGCGCAAAGCCCCAGGTCTCGGCACCACCACCGCATCAACATCAACAAACCCCTCAAAAAAGGCTCTATATTCGCCGACCCCGACGATGACGACGCCGATATGCCCGCCGCCCCAGTCCCAGGCCTCCACACAACCGCGCAACCCTCCAAAGCAGACACCGAACCCGCACCAAAAACAGACTCAAAGCGCGACTCGCCAGCAAACGCAAACCCCTTTGAAAACCTCTCCGCAATGTACACGAAGCGCAAACAAGCCGAAGAAGCATCCACCATCGACCCCTCCGTCTACGAATACGACGCCGTCTACGACTCCCTGCACACCAAACCCGACAAAAAGAAATCCGCCGCAGCAGCTGGCGCGGACGGCGGCGTCCCGAAGTACATGGAATCGCTCCTCCGTAGCGCCGAAGTGCGGAAGCGCGACCAGCTGCGCGCGCGAGACCGGATGCTCGCTAAGGAGCGTGAGGCTGAAGGCGACGAGTTCGCGGACAAGGAGAAGTTCGTGACGGCGGCGTATAAGGCGCAGCAGGAGGAATTGCGACGTGTCGAGGCGGAGGAGGCGGCGCGGGAGCAGGCGGAGGAGGAGCGGAAGCGGAAGAGTGGGGTTACGGGTATGACGGGCTTCTATCGCGATATGTTGTCGCGTGGGGAGGAGCAGCATGAAGCGGCTGTTAAGGCTGCGGAGGAGGCAGCACGGAGGAAGGCGGCGGGTGAGGAGGTCGCCGAGGAGGAGAAGGAGGGAGCGCCGGACGAGGCGAAGACCGAGGCGCAGAAGGCGGAGGAGTTGAATGCGCGCGGCGCGCGGGTGGCTGTCAATGATGAAGGTCAGGTTGTGGATAAGCGGCAGTTGCTTTCTGCTGGGTTGAATGTTGCGCCCAAGCCGAAGACGCAGCCGGTTGGTCCTGGTGCGGCGGCGGCACGGGCTGCGGCGCCGACGCAGCGGTTCGATCAGCGCTCGCAGCGGGCAGCTCGGGAGGAGCAGCGTGCCCGCCAGACGGAGATGGTTGCGGCGCAGTTGGAGGCGCAGGCACGACAGGAAGAGGAGGCCGAGGCGGCGCGACAAAAGGAGATTGCGGAGCGCAGTCGCAGTCGCAAGACGGAGGGCGATGTGTCGAGTGCGCGTGAGCGGTATCTGGCTCGAAAGAGGGAGCGCGAGGCTGCTCAGAAGAAGTAGCCTCGTCCTCTATAAGGATGTGTTGCGAAACATTTGTCTGGAAACGTTGTATATATTGAACATACATGGCACACATTACTAAAGAGCCTACGCCGAATATGTAAGGATGTACATGTAAATTGACTGTGTTGGCTACATCCTATGTAGCAGAACTTTACTGTTGTATTTGGGAAAAGTGGCCATCGATTGATTATGGGTAATGTAGGTATCTCGCAATTTCAAATGGCCCATACCTACCTACTGCCATACACGTTCATGCGGGCGACTTCCCGCTATACCACAATCATAGACTACCGGGTATAATGCGGCTAGGCGTGGGCACTAAGTGAGGGAAACCACATACTATAAACTCCAGGAACTTATATATGCTAGTAACGATAATTACAATGCCGGAACAGTCGTAGAGCGTAATCAATGTCGTGACTCATGGCGAAAGTGTCCGTCAAACTCCAGAACATTCCATCCTCCCGTGGTATCTTTTGTCTATCGGTAGTTGATGCTATACGGAACAAACGTACTCCGTGCGATTCTCATGCGGTTAGGGCAAAGCTGAGGCCCATCAGACCCATCCCGCCGACGGCGAAGCCGATGCACATATTCCGGTGATGGGTCAGTCCGAGCCCCTCGCTGAACAGTTGTAATCCCACGGAGGTCATGACGCCGGCGGTCGCAGCGAACATACCACCGTACACGGCCCAGGAAGGATCGGGTGGGATCACGACCGGGCCCGCCGGTGTGTTGTGCACCCCAGATCCACAGGGCGGCAAGTGCGGCCCCAGCGGGCTGGCTGATTCCACCCAGCAGACTGGACCAGAACATGGCTTTCCCGCGTGAATGCAATGCGAGATAGAGCGGTAGTGCCATAGCGAAGCCTTCGCTTATATTGTGGATGAACAGGGCGAGGAAGACGGTCAGACCGAGGGTTGGGCTGGCGTGGTTGGTGGCATAGGTAATGAATCCCTCGGGCAGCTTGTGCAACGCAATCGCGACGGAAGTCTGCAGGCCGATCGAGAGGAAGGCGTTCTGCGGTACGTGATGGTGATGTTGACTATTGGCGGAAGCCAGCGATGGCTTTGTGGGGCCGTCGGCGGGGGTCCCCTGATACTCTTGCAAGCCTGTGTAGGACGAGGACGATGATGTCGTTACATTATCATCCTGTGTGTGGTTCTCTCTCGCGGTTACGGCATCTTCACCGAGGAGGGGTCGAGGGGGACGGGACTCGAGGTCTTCCGAGCTGTCGACCTCAGGAACCACGAGGGTTTTGGAACATTCGCGACCACACGCTTGCGAAAATCCATAGCAGGGACCATTCTCATCGCATTCGGTCTTCACGCCGCCCATGAGGCGGTTGAGACGGCGGGCTAAGCGAACACGCCAAGTCTCGGAGCGGTACGGGGCCGTCGCGAGTCCGTTGGGGCAGGCAGAGAGGCAACTGGAGAGGATGAATGGGATTGTTGCAGCAGAGGCGTGCGTTCGGTCTGGTTCGCCTCCGCGGGATGAGCGTGGTGGTTATGGTGGGGGTGGTGATGGCCGTTCGGAGGGGTAGCTCATGGGTGTGGGCGCAATCGACCACGTGGGACGGAATATAGTGGTGGATGAAGGCAGAAACGAGGCGGATCACGGTCACGCCAGCGAGGAAAAGGCCGATGAGGGAGTAGGCAGCCAGCGTGGGTGACCAATCGGCCCGTATGAGGTAGTCGTGGGCGGTGGAAGCATGCTGTAGAGCGAGGTGAAAATCTGTGGACGATGGGAATTAGCGGGTTGACCCAAACAAGTAAAAAAAGTGATAGGGATATAAGACGCACAATGACACCGGCACTCAGACACAGAGAGGCGGACAGAAAGCCATTGTGGTTGACGATGCGGAAGTGTTTGCGTCGGGAGCAGCGGCGAAAAAGCAGGTCGACGCAGATGATGGACGATCCCAGGACGCAAGCTGCAAATTAGCGGGTGATACGTCAGAGGTCAGA
The DNA here is from genome assembly GCA_039763685.1 of Aspergillus micronesiensis. Taxonomy (NCBI): domain Eukaryota; kingdom Fungi; phylum Ascomycota; class Eurotiomycetes; order Eurotiales; family Aspergillaceae; genus Aspergillus; species Aspergillus micronesiensis. The sequence goes on from JASHHO010000017.1 coordinate 675,377, forward strand.
GGCGAAGAGGAGGACTCACCGACGCCAGAGACGGCGCTCATCACCCAGCCCCGGAGATCGTTATTCGCAGCCATGGTCGCGGTGGTGAAGAGATGTGTGGGGAGAAGAGAAGGGAGGAGGAGCAGAGCGCGGGAAGGACGGGGTGGAGAGAATGCGGAGACAGAAGAGAACCTTGGGGACGATTGCGTTGGCGTCTCAGCTGATAAGACTTTGTTAGTTAGGTCATCACTCGGCTTACCTAGATAGCTGATCGTGACCATGATCTTGCCATCTTGCAGCTATAAGCTATAATATTTAGCCCAATATGGCAAGAACAAGCAAGAACGAGGGTTGGTTCCCTCCAATAGAACTGAAGCTTTAGTCACCTTCCGTTTCCAGCACCAGCCCTAACAACTTCGGTCTGACACTGACGATCCCATCCCGTTCCATGGTCATTCCTCGATCGACTGCTGGCATTCAGATGTATACGTGATAGGTTGAATCCCCGATCGGGAAATACAAATTTGGGGTACCTACTAGGTATTCTCCTTGTTGGCAGCCCCTCGCGCTCCAGCCTCTTGACCAGATGACCATATAGTCCCCCCTAATATCAAGACATCCGTGCTACAACAGTCATGTTCAAGGAATTGGACCAGTTCTGCATGAATCAATGCAAAATCGGTTCATTTCGAGATACTCGAAGATTCTCATCCCCTGTTTCTTAACCTCGGAAAGTCTCATGTACCATCGACGAGCCTCAACATCACCAAATAACCTACGTATACTCTGTATATATATCACCAATGATATGGCATTACATGATGATCCTTCTCTCAGCAGCTACCTATCACCCGGGGAGAATGCCAGTGCAACCGATTGCCCCCAAGGTACTCGGTTGTACTACCACCCCAAACGTATGAACATATTCCCATCAGACGTACCATCGACTCCCGGTCAACCAAACTGGTAGAGGGCCAGGATGTTATATTATATGAGGAGAGAAAAGGCACACCTCGCAAGAGAAAGGTCTCTTGTCTTCATTCATCGTTCTTGGTACCTAAACTAGCCCGCAATATGATTCGACCATTAGGCTTAGTCTCTTCCTACAGAACTTCTCGTCTGCATGACCTGTCGCAGCTTCATCCTGCTCGTGTAGTCTACATTAGGGACAGAAATCGGCTAAGAAGCACGGTAGCTATTTGGCGGAGTGGAGACACTTGTGGCTGCACGAGGAAGACAGGGCCCTCCGCCTCGTGGGGTAAGTGAGACATGCACTGGAGCCCGATCTTGCTGAAAGCAGCCACCGGGGGTGTTTGACACACGGTATCTGCAGAACTGCCGAGGGCATTCGGTTATGAGTGCCTGAGGCAGAAAGCTACCTAACCAGGCCTAGTGCTCATAGGAGCCTAAGGCATCTATTCCCTTGCGTCCCTCAACGACTAAATCGACAACCATCGTCAATTCTCCCCCCTCGTGATTGATTGCAGCCACAGTGATGTGGATTGCGGAGACGCTATCCCCTCAAACACTGATTTTCATGCAAGGAGGGAATGGTCTGCATAGTGAGTGTATCAACACAGTACATATATATCGTGTGGATCAAGTATCACTCATCTAATGTATCTAGTGTTATGCTCAACACCCTCATACGTACAGGCACAGCTCAAATACCGAAGATAAATGCCTTGGATGGCCCAGACCTGGTCAATCCGAGAAGGAACTACCGCGGTACTGGCATCGTGGAGGTGACCAGAAATTAGTGCCGCCTTCATGCCCCCAGGATGGGCGCTACTCAAGCCTTGATCGGCTGGCTTGGCTTCAGCCCTCCCCGCGAAACCCCCTTGGCGGGACCCTTGACGTAAGAACTGGCTCCCCCAACACTAGAGAAGCAGTCAAATCCCCATATGAACGCATTGCCGGTAATTGCCTGCGCGGAGACTTGCCGGCCTCCACATCGGCCTCCTCCGCACGATCCATCGTCTTTGGGTTTCGGGTAATCGGCAAATCACCGGGCGTGCATTGGCTCCTGGAACCTCCTCCCCGGGCTAGTACTGTCCCTGCATATGCTCGGTGCCTGTGTCAGTGCCACGGATGAAATCTCTTCCAACGGATATCTTCACTTATTCGAGATGAGGGGAATGTCTGCCCCATGGGGTACCCCGCCGGGATATGCTCTCGGTTAGAGACCGACGGTGGAGAGGTCGACGATGGACAATGAGTCGGACGTGGGATTTGCTTTTGTTGGAACGGTTCACGGGGAGGTGATGGGTCAAGAGAGATCGTCGCAGCTATAAAGGCCTGCCCACATCGCCTGCTGGTCATTGTCCTCATTCCTCTCATCTGGATCGTCAAGTAACATGCGTCTGCAGACATTGTCTCTTCTTTTGGCTGGGGCCACCACGGCCTGGTCGCAGACCTCCTGGCCCATGCAGTCTTTCCGCAGCACCGATCTGCAGGCCCCCTATATGAACGTGACCAAGAATGGGAAAACCGAGCCCGGCTACCTGTTCATCTCGCCGATGTCCAGCAGTCATACACATAGCAACCCAGCTATCTACGACGACGATGGTGAGCTCGTCTGGCTGGGTCCCATGGTGAACACGTCCGCGTACCAGCCCCAGATTCTCAACGGGGAGCCCGTGCTCGCGTACTGGACCGGCGCCAACATCAAGGGCTTCGGGTTCGGCGTGATCGCCATCCTGAACAGCTCGTACGACGAAATCCACCGCGTGTCGCTGCCGTCGACCGAAGAGCACCCATTCGTCACTTCTCTCGATCCCGAGACCTTTGATTCCTACATCGATATCCACGAGAGCCAGTTCACCGAGGATGGCACCATCCTCGTCACCGCCGTGAACGTCACTCAGATGGACCTGTCGCCCGTAGGTGGACCCGTCGACGGCTGGGTGCAGGACGGTCTCTTCTACGAGATCGACGTCGAGACTAACGAGGTGCTCTTCCGCTGGAGTACCGTCGAGCACCTGTCGCAGATGCCGCTGTCTTATAGCGAGCTCCCGATCGAGGGCACCGGAGCGTCAAAGAGCGATCCATACGAGTACCCGCATCTGAACTCGGTAGCCAAATACGGCGACTCATACCTCATTTCCTCCCGCTACATGTGCACCATCTTCATGGTCGACAAGAACGGCGATGTGACCTGGAGACTCCACGTTCGTACCCTTGCCACGTACATCAAGCACTTTATATTAACAATGTGATGAATGACAGGGCCAAAAAGGTGGCGATTTCACCCACTACACCGAATCGAGCTTCTGCTTCCAGCACGACCCGCGAATCTCCCACCAAACCAACGACAGCATCACGCTTCACTTCCACAACAACGAGAATGCCGCCATGACTTCCCCGACGAGTCAGACCACCGGAATGACCCTCAATCTCAACCTGACATCCATGCATGCCTCCCTCGTTTCGAAGCTCTGGGACGCCGAAGACCCTGTCTACGCCGAGTCGCAGGGAAGCTACCAGGCCCTGGGCAACGGCCATGTGCTCATGCAGCACGGCGCCGTGCCCAAGCTGGAAGAGTACGACGAGGAGGGAGCGGTAGTCATGCGCGCGTGGTTTGGAGAGGTTAAGGAGATCCAGTCGTACCGTGGCTACCGGTTTGAGTGGGCTGGACAGCCCCAGGGACAGCCGAGTGCGGCTGCCTGTGTGCAGGGGGATAAGACTGCGGTATGTGAGCTGGAACGGAGCCACAGAGGTGCGGTCGTGGAAGGTGTATGCGGGGAAGAACAAGGGTCAGCTCAAGCCTGTGAAGACTGCGACGAAGAATGGATTCGAGACGAGAATTTCTCTTGATGGAGTGGCGTCGGGCGATGTGGTGATGGTGGAGGCCGTGGGGGCTGGAGCGAAGAGCGAGATGGTGACGGTGGGCACGTGCTGATCGCGTGGGAGATGATGGATGTACAGATGAATGGATATGTATATATGAACGATGTTTACAGAATAGCATCTGGACGGTTCTGACACGTGGGCGAATACTAGCTCCGGACATGCTGAGAGAGGGTTACTATCTGACATCCTGGAACTACCAAGTCATCTATGATTGCCCATGTCAAGGTCCAGAAATGATGTTGGTGGCTGCCAGAGGTACGCACAAGCCCTTGTCCCGACCAACAAGCAACGCTAAGCACGGGGCCCTGGCCTGGGCGCCAAGCCCTTCCCGAAGCCCCAGAAGCCCCCCGATCGAGCATGTTCGTCCCTGGCGCGCTCTCATTGGCGCTGGGGAAGTATACAATCGAAAGTCTCATGCTGCCCTCCAACCACACGGAATCGATAGGGAAATTAACCGTCCACAAGAGTCCCGTTCGCCAGGGTTCTGCCGTCCCGTCGGGTTATCATTGGTCCCTGTGGGCCAGCACCGAGCCGTCTATAGATTGAACATGACATAGATGCCCTATTTAAGGCCCGTCAACCCTCTCCTCTGACAGGGGAGGGCAACTTCACATCATTGGAAAACTCAGGCATCTCAGGCATGGCGGTGATGCATGATCTCGACTGGCTCTTTGCCGTCGGTACTATCTTCTCTGTATCTCTATCTGGGCTCTTGGGCGAACGTAAGATAGCTCGTTGCCTTCTCCTCCCCTATACCATTGTCTGCTATGTATCAACAGACTGACCACACTTCGCTTCCAGGATGTAGCCAACTCATACGCCACCTCCGTGAGCTCACGCTCCCTCACCCTCGTCCAGGCAGGCATCCTAGCCACCATCACCGAGTTTGTCGGGGCCATCGCCCTCGGACAGAAGGTCACCTCGACCATCCGTGCGGGCGTCTTCTCCCTCGATCGGTTTGCAGACTCTCCAGGGGTGTTGATCATGGCCATGGTCATCGCCGAAGTCGGTACGAAACCACCCTTAGGGACCCGAACGATCTCCAAAGCTGATACCTCTCTCTTCCATCCAGGCTCCAGCATCTGGCTAACAGCGTGTACCGCCCTCGGCTTCCCCGTTTCCACCACACAGTCAATCGTGGGCGCCCTCATCGGCGTAGCCTACGGTGCTTCCCTACACGTCAAATGGGAATGGACGAGTAACAGCGTCTCGCAAATCGCAGCCTCGTGGGGTATCGCCCCGGCCATCTCAGCCGGGTTTGGCGCAATCATCTTCCTGTCAATTCGGTATCTCGTGCATAACCGTTCTGACCCGCTTAAATGGGCTCTGCGGGTGATTCCGTTCTACTATGCCATCACGGCGGGGATTCTCGCTTTGTTTATTGTTGTGGAAGGGTCGAATGGGATTCCTAGTTTGGAGGAGATGGGTGCTGGTAAGGCTTGTGGGATTGTGATTGGGGTTTTTGCTGGTGTTTGGGTTGTTAGTGCTGTTTTCTTTGTGCCGTACTATTATCGCAAGTATGTCCCCTCTCTATCCTCTCCTGCCCCTATCATTGGATGGAATGCTGATGGAATGTTGTGTGCAGGTTGATCAAAGAGGATCGTCGTCTGCGCATCTGGCATATTCCCATGGGCCCGCTGCTTTGGAAAGACAACTACTCCCTTTATCTCCCGGTGACCCCGACCACGATGTGGTCCCTAACTACTACGAGTCGGACATGAAAGTAGTAGACTCGGATGGAAGTATTGCCGGAGCTACCAACGAACCGAAGCACGCAGATGAACATCGGCAACAAGGACAGGAGACAGACGCGGCCAAAACAGCCAATGCCACTGCCGCAAGAGAACATCAAGAGGACCTGGCTGTGGTGGATCGTCTTCCCTGGGCCCATCCTAAGCGGATCTACACCACGTTGAAGATGGTGATCATGTACGGGATGACCCGTGACGTGATTCATCATCAGTCCAGGGGTTTGGAGAAGGTACATCAGCATGCGCCTGTCTTTGACAATAAGGTCGAACATCTGTGGACTACTGCGCAGGTTTTCTCGGCGATGGTAAGTCGCCTCACCCTCTCTTCTTCCACCGTCGCTGCATATGCATCGTTACATTTATGCGGCTCGTGGATCAGAGATAGTCGTATCTAACACCGTCAGATCATGTCCATTGCCCACGGCGCAAACGACGTCTCCAACGCCATCGGCCCCTTCACCACCGAGTACATGACTTGGAGATCTGGCGAGTCCATGGCAAAAACCGATACGCCAACCTGGATCAAGGCCGTGGGCGGACTGGGCTTGGGTTTCGGTACGTTATCCTCGCATCTATATAACCAACCCCTCCGTTCATGTCTCTCCCTCCATCCTTTCAACATAGACACAGAATACCATACTAACAAGCAATACTGAAACTAGGCTTCTGGACTTTCGGCTACCACATCATGCGCAGCCTAGGCAACCGCATCACCAAACATTCGCCCACCCGCGGCTACAGCATGGAGCTCGCTGCCGCAATCACGGTGTTGTTGGCGTCCAGACTCGGTCTGCCCGTTTCGACCACGCAGTGCATCACGGGTGCGGTGCTGGGTGTGGCGTTGGTAAACTACGACCTGCGCAGTATCAACTGGAAGCAGTTGTTGAAGATCCTGCTTGGTTGGGTCTTGACTTTACCGGTTGCGGGCTTGATTAGTGGGATTCTGATGGGCATGGCGTTGAACGTTCCTATGTGGGGGTCTTGAATGGGTTGGAAGGGTTTCGTCAGATGTCGTGGGAGCGGGGAGCTACATATTGGTTGATTCATGAGGTCTTTGGTCATCTTGCTGGGACCGCGGTGGTGACTGGAAGAGGTGAGTCCGGATACTAGGGGGTGAGAAAGAGAATAACGGTTGTAATAGCTGTTGGTTCTTTGTATGTAGATCCATTGTCAGTTCCTGTACACTCTTTTGCGACTGACATTTAAATTACTGATAGATGTTTATTTCAAAGTATTCCACAAGTAGCTAACCGAACTCTCTTTGCGACATAAGAAAAAGCCCTAGCTTTTACATAAGAGAATAATCCAGTTGCCAAGTAGATCTTTCAAGTTGTGTCCTTCTCTAGACTGTGACATCTGGGCCACAGTCATAGTCCATTCTTCCTAAACTATGAACAATCTGCAAACCGTTTCACAGAAGCAATAAAGTGGTCAACTATGAGGTCCCTATTCGGATTACCTGGCTTCTCCCAGGAGCCGAACTTGATTTTGTGATCGATACCATCAACAATTTCTTTAGCATCGACTTGCATGACCTGCATAAGTTCAACGAACCACGTCAACCGCCGGTTATACCAAGCTTCCCTGTCGTAATTGACTGGGTCCATCGGTCTGCTGTGCTGATGTTCCAGCCATATAATATATTCAGCCATGGGGTTGGATGCAGATGGACGAATGCGGATATTTTTTGAATTGTAAATGACACGACACCTGTCGTTCTTATAATCCACTTCATACTTAATCTGCTTCTGTTAGAACCATCTATCATTTTATATGACTGAGCGGGTTGAACTGGGCTCACCGGGTCAGTATTAGGATGTTCCTTGAACTCTTCGTCATGCTGTTCAAATGCTTTCAGGTCTTCCTTGTACCTTTCACGGAGCATCAACATCCATCTAGATCTCAGATCCTCCAAGCTGTCAAAAGAAAAGACAGACAACTCATCCTCAAACTCAGCAATTAAATCCTCTTCTTCCTCCAGAATCTCGTCAACGTCATCTTCTGGAATCGCTTCCGAAGGCAAGAAGCTGTCACATAACACACTGGATCCTCTCCTACAGCATACATGGGTTAAGCCGTGACGGTCAAATTCTGTCCTGCGTAGAAACCCAATGAGCAACGTCTTTGCATCTTCCGCGCGTCTGATCTCCTCGATGAGCGTGACAACTTCCAGCCCCCATATAAAGCTGGGTGCGCCAATCCATATGTAACGTGGAGTCGCGAACTTGAACGCTGCAGGTAGAGAACATCCTTCCGGAGAACAATGGCAACGACATCCATCTGACGTGAAAATGCAAATTCCCGCACGTAGACATGTTTGGATCGAATCCATGATATCCCATGTTTTGAAGTTCAGGGAGGATAATCGGCCCAATAATGAGAATAAGACTGTATGGCCGTGCTGATCAACGATGTTAATATCTGTTCCTTGATCGATCAGGAATCGGGTCAGCTTCGAGTCCATTGTACGGGCCAAAGAAAATATCGCCGTTCTTCCTTTACTGTTGGGCTGGTTGAACAACTCAAAGCCGTTTTGAACCAATACCGTCACATCTTTCTGATTTGAAATGTAGTGGAGCAGATTGTTATCGTCTGTCCCGTGATAATCATCACGAATTCTGAAGTTTGGATCCGAGAGCGAGCCAACCAGACGGGCAAAATAGTCACTCCACTTGTCCTCAACGTCAAGCCATGTTTTCGCATGGCTGATGAGCGACATTAAGGCCAAAGTATTGAGGATTCGGTTCGCTCGCTGCGGGTAACACTCGTTGATAGCGCTCAGAGCATGCATGACCAGTTCCCAATTTCCGCGAGCTGCCGCATGTGCGATGAAATCACGCTTCAATGCCAGATCCTGCATAAACGGATCTGCTCCTTCAGCCAAGAGTAGCTCGACTACATCGGTCCTGTTCATCGCAGCAGCATACATGAGAGGGGTGGTCCCTTGATTGTCTGTGACATTGAGGTCGTGCCCGGCCTCGACAAGCAGGCGGACGATTCCGACATTGTGAACTGCCAGATGCAAGGGAGTCTGGCCTAGAAAGTTCTTCTCCATGTGTAGGGTCGAGCGAGAAAGGAATGACTTTACTGAGGCAGGAGACCCAAGCAGGACGGCGTCGTGTAATGGTGTCGATCCAGCAAAACCTTTATTCTGTATCAACAAAGTATGATGGGTACCTGGATATAAGTTGCACTTACCGGGGCTAGCATGGACTAGTATGGCCAGATAATCGATGAAGAAAGGATCAGGCGTGAACTGCAAGGAGCCCCAGTCAGGTGAACAAGCAGCGGGCCAGTCCTCATAGACAGGGGATTCAATGCACCCGGGGTCAAAGCCGTAGTCGAGGATTGTCTCGAGCAGATCAAGATGCGGCCCTTCACCGATCCACTTTGCACAACGGACGAGAAACCTGGAACCCACGATTCAGTCAAGGGGCGCAGAACTTGGCTCAATGCTGACTGACCTCTGATCCTCATTTTCAAGGGTCATACCAAGTTCGCGGGCAAAAAATTCTAGAAGCGCGAACTGCTCAGTCGGAAGTACAGCGTGATTCGGACCGTAATATAGCAGTTCCTGCAGCCGTGTCAGGAAACCCCTCGGTGAGGTTAAATCACCGTATACTTACCTGAACATAGTTGCGACCGCCCGGATGTACGTGTTGCCTCAGCGAGGAATCACACTTCTGAAGCTCTCGAAATCTTTCCTGAGTTTCTGATAGTGATATCAAACCCTGTTGGAAACGCCATAGGGTCTCAAACCCAGGCGATGTATATCTGACTACTCTCTCGATGGTGAGTGCTGGCCGAAGCGCATATTTTCCACCACCGGACAAGAATTCCAGCGCAGAATGTATTCCGAACGGAATGCCGTAACGGGTGAGGGCAAAGTGAAAGCTCCATCGGTATCGTCTTGCCGTACAATGCGGATTGCTGCAGGCTCTAGCGAACATGGACATCGGAGTGTACTCTAAGGCCCAAAAACGGCCAGAGCTTTGTTTTGCGGAGTGGCATGAACAGTGACAATGTTTGACAGTACAATCTAGTCGTCTTCTTTGAGATAAGGTGCTCCTTGAAGATGGTACAACGGCTTTAGCAGATGAATCCGAGTCTGAGGGGGTACATTGCATAGCCGTTCTTTGTCCCTCTTGATCATTTTCTGGAAGGAGCCTTCCGGCAACCTGTGATGATAGGAGAGTGCTTGCCTCAATACTTCGTAAGGATGTGGCATAGGTATGTGCGAGGATACTGAGCCGTCAGTCCAGTAGCTTGAGTGGAAAGGGAATGACGACAGACCATGAGAATGAGAAAGATAGATCATTGATGACGGAGTCAACCCTTTCTCGGGCTCTTCTTAGGTCTTCCTTGATACCTCCAGCGTATTTACCCTTTTTCAACTTGCTATCATTGATACGGGCAAGCTTTTTGTCCACCTCCTGCAATATGGCATCGACACTACTCCATGCTGACTGGCAGTTTTTGACAGCAAGATCGACAGCGCTGGATCTCGGAATAATCTCGATGAACTGAAGATTTGCTCGCAGCACTTCCAGTCGCTGAATGAGGAACTCAAGCTCCTCTTCAGCCTTGCCATGATTGAGCTGGCGGGTGGACTTGAATCGGTCGATCTTGTCTGCAACCTGCAGAGTAAAGGCAGCAACTCCATGCGGACACAACTGCAAATACTTCAGCCATGGATTTGCGATGTGTTGGAAGGTACGATGGATGAGAAGCAGCCGCCGGGAGTCAGATCAGGATATGAGAGGGGATACATGATAGCCGCCGAGTCTCATGTCGTGTCAGCCTTGCCAACAACCAACCAATAAGATCATACAAGGCTGGAGAATGAACTATCTGGTGATTGGGAGGTGGGCCAAGTGTCTGAGCCTTGAAGTGTCTCACGATGTGTCATGTTTAGATGCATCAATACGGGCTCAACACATTCACTTGAGCGCTGCTATAATAAGACCTGTTCATCTTATATTTGATTGCGTGAGCCTACACAGCTTTTGGGTCCATACATGAATAACGGCATTTTCTCTGTTTTTCTTTTCCTTTGTATCGCCTTGGTCAAGAGTCCGCCCAAAGCCCTAAGGTGTACTCCTATAAGTCTGATGTTTGGGTCAGCTACAGATCTTGAGATAGCCCCCAGATAACCTGGAGGTATTGTATCCTGCCTTAAGATTTGCAATTCGAAGTAGATCTTACAAGAAATGCAAGAAAGACTACCTCGATTTTTCTTCAATGCGGTCTAAGATACTTAGAACGCAGTGTAGTCCACACCAACTGGCTCAAGCCTTCGACCGTGCCAGCCTTTGCGATTGCAGCAAGGGACAAATCCAACTTGAGATAGCGAATCGACCAATTCCGAATCTCGACAGTCATCAAAGAATCTATCGGCATTGCGGTCACTTGGGAGTACTCCAGACCACGGGCAAAGATAGAGTACTCCTGGATGTTTTTAACAATCTCTGCATTCAGACGACTCCGTTGGCCTGGGTCATTAAGCATCTCCGGCTGCTGCTCGATCGCAGCTAGTTGAGACTGAAGACTTGCAACCCCTTGCAGGAGTTCTTCAGGTGATTCCCTATTCGCGTCCAAGTTCGCATAGACCCTGAATCGTGCATCCCGACCCCAGAGAGGGCGCACAGATGGGTCCATGAGAGACTTTGTGCTGCTCATCCCGACGATCAGATCGTTCGGTGCGCGCATCCCCTTGGAAGAGATTACCGGACTGTTGTTTGTTTGGGACTCTGACATTGCAACCTCAAATGCGTCCAGAACCTCACTCTCAGAGAGCAGGCGGACGGATGACCAGCGCATATTCTCTCGAAGTTTCGTATCTTGTGTTGCGAGGAATCCCACATCGTCAACTCCTCCCAGGTTCACGACGGAAGCCGGAAGTCCCCTTTGTAGTCGATATTGGGCAAAAGAAGCCAGGAAAGAATTGGCTGCGCAATAATTGACCTGTCCGGCATTGCCCATGACGCCTGTAATGGAGCCACAGACCACGAAGAATCGTAGATGGCTTTCTTTCCCGCCCAAAGCATGGTGGAGATTCCATGTTCCTGCAACTTTGGCAGATAGAGCATCTTGCCAATCTTTATAGGCCATGTCTGGGATGAAGTGGTCCTACATCAATCAGTCACCGTACCATCCTGACCCACAGAGTATTCTACTTACCCGAACTAACATGGACAATTGAAGCACGCCCCCAATCGGCCACGGGCAGCGCTCAATGGCCGCCTTAACATCCTCCAGCTTTGTCACATCACCTCTCGCTATGATAGGAGTGCAGCCCCGTGCTTCCAACTCGCGGAGAAAAGATTGATCACTGCTGGACTGACCCGCAGATCGAGATAGGAACACTAGGCTTCGGGCCCCTCGATCTACTACCATCCAGGTAGCCAGTGCTCGTCCAACGCCGCCGAGGCCGCCAACAAGGAGATAGGACGCCTCGGGCGAGAGAGACAGACGGTGGATAGATTTGGCAATAGCAACATCCTGAGAATTGCTAGGCATTTCTACCACGATTTTGCCCTTATGACCACCTTGCTGGATCGTGCGAAAGGCACTTTGAACCTCCGAGGCAGCAACTACCTGAACTGGGCGAATTGGGTGAATTTTTCCTTGCTCGTACAGCTTTAGGGTTTCTTTCGAAAGCCTATGCATGAGAAGGAGTTAGTTCTCTGTCAAGATGAGACGGACTAAGATCCGAAAGAAAATGGGGAACTCTATACCTTGCAATGAACCCTGGCCTCTCGCCCAGCTTGATCAAGTCCACGCCGAAGAAAGCGCGGTTGCCACCAAATGCCTCCAGCCCAAGTACACCATGTTCCATAAAGTCTCGTTTGCCAATTTCAATCATCTTACCAAACTCCGCAACACATTTCCAAGACGCATGTAGGAGCTCACCAGCCAACGAGTTGAGGACAACATCAACCCCTCGGCGGTCTGTTTCACGCATCAAGTCGGGCAAGAACGAAGTATCACGAGAATGGAGAATATGATGCCGAGGAAGCCCAAATGTCTCTACTAAGTACTGTGCTTTCTCCTCATTACCAACAGTAGCGTATATCTTTTGAAACACACGAGGGTTAGCATGATACTTTTTTGCTCAGTAGAGGGATGCCATACATCAGCCCAACCATCTGACAAACATGCATTGCAGCCAGGCCGACACCTCCACATGCAGCATGGATTAGAACGGACTGTTATATGCATGTCAGTTACGGTGCTTATCTTTATATCGGATTCCACGTACCTGACCCTTTTCCAGCCTTGCAGTATCGACAAGACAATAGAGTGCAGTGGCATACACAACAGGTATAGTAGCAGCATCTTCAAGCGATAGCGAATCCGGAAGGGCCTCGCACCGATTGATCGGAACGGTTGCAACGGAGCTGAATAGCCCAGGCTTTGATACCAATACTCTATCCCCTGGCTTGAGACCCTTCGCATTGCGTCCGCATCGGCGGATGATCCCACTCGCTTCCACGCCGAATTCGCTCTATTCGCCATAACGCCTAAGGCAATCATGATGTCCTAAGTTGATGTATTAGTTTTTTTTTTTCGTAATTCCTCTCACATGTGTATGGTTTTGACCTACCCTAAAGTTTAGCCCGACGTACTTGATATCGACTTCGACCTCATCCACTCCAGGAGACACAGGCTCATCTTCAACCCAGTGAAGGGAGTCCACCATCCCATAGGTTTCAATATTTAACACCGGACTGGCGCACCAGGCTCTTGATCATGCTGAAGCTGTTCGGATAATGAAACCAGTGAAAGCGGGGAATGTATACAGTCCCCTTGAATAAGGCAAATTCATGGTCGATGTCATTTCCCTGTGTCATCAGCGGTTTCTTGGAAATATTTCCTCGACACTTTTGCCAGTGCTTGCGCAGACACGCTGTTGAATGAGTCAACCTGGAACGTCCCAAAATGCAGCCCTTGTTCTTGTCGAGCTGTCCGAGACACTCCAAGTACAAGTCCAAAGTTTGGGTCCTCACAGCTCAGCTCGACTGACTTTGTAACCCAAAGGATCCGAGGACATAGATTGATCAGAGTCTGGAATGACTTCCAATCCTTCTCGCCGATATTATAGAAGAACGGGCTGCTGAGGTCGAGTAGTGAAATGACGAGCCCCTCGCGAGGTATCCCCTGGCTCAAGGTACATCGCTGGACGTCGTATTCCTTCTTTCTGAGATTCTCCTCGATCTCGCGAATCCATGGATTCTGATGATCCTGAACTGGGCAGAGTAGATTGATAGTCGTCTGTTGCTGGTTATCCTTATTCCAAGGCCGCGTTATTAGGTTAACATGCAGTTGGTGCATGGCGTTGTCGTGTTCTTTGATGCCGTGGAATCCGGCGTGCGCAGTTTTCTCATCCAAGACTTCGATGTCATATGCTGTCGTGTTTCAGAAGGATGCTCGCCCTGAGACAATGCATTTTTTGCATTAGCGAGTCATTCATAAATTAGTACTGTCCGACATACCGGCATATGCAGATTCTTCACCACGGAAAGTCCTGGACGGAATTTAGCGCTGTATACTTTCTGCCATAGTGTTGACGGCCCTACCTGGACCTTGTTCACGAAGCAAGAGCCACCCATCTGGAACAAGAAGCGTTCGGATATTCTGTAGAGCAGCTATTACCTCAAAAGGTTGGGAAGTCAACTTTAACATTGTTAGTCCTGACACGAATATTTCACGATGTTGGAATGCATGCATTCGAAGCGATCACCAGATCATAGCTACCTCCGTGAAACCTTGCTCTATGGGTCCCGACTAATGTCCAAAACTTGAACCTCAACACGTTTGTCTTCCTTGAAGCGCTCTGTAAATGCTGATTTGACAGGAAATTTGTTGGTGCATGTATATGAGAATAGAAGCGCATTTCATCCGAAGCGAGATATCCTTTGATACACGAGGTGATGTTTCGTTTGCCGCTCCAATTTCGAGTACCCTCAGCATCGGTTTAGAATGGCGCAGAAGAAAAACCATTCTGACAGATCACTCATTGACGAGCCCCAGTCGCCCAAGAGATTCAGCCCTGTATCATCATCGGCTAAGGCTACACAGGGGTCGATTAACCCTTGGACAATGTCCCTTGATGAGTCCACGAGCAGTTGACTTTGGCGCAGAACGAAGCCCAATTCTCTCGCCTCGAGCTTTTCGCTGAGAACGCTCCGTTCCAGTTGCAGTGCATTGTCATCTGTTGTGGTCCAACCCCGTGCCTCGGGGATTCCTAGAAAGAGCCCAGTCTGCATACTGCGAACTTGGTTTCTAATCCATTTCTTGTAGTTATTCAGAGACTCCGAGGCAGGCTTGACGTTTGTAATATGACGGTGTATCTGGATAATAGAAATCATGGCTAGCTTCACTGTCAAAGCTGTCTCATCCTCCATAGATCGAGATTGTGGGAGGTACTGGCGGCTGGGAAGCAAGTCAATATCGGGCAGCCACTCAGCATGCGATGCCAAAGGAATGATGTCCCTCTCTGATTCCTTGCTATTGATCAACCGAACAAGGGTTACACCCTCCATTGAGAGCACATGTTCATTTTCAGCTCTCAATACAACGAATCCGCGGCCGAGGTTACCACTTGGTTGGAAACCCCGGCTTCTGCTCTCATCTCAGCTCGACTGGGGCCTATGTAAATCTTGTCGATCGACATTGGTATATACAACTTGGACATGTTCAACGCCTTACCATTACAAGCCGCCACACTGAAAAGTTGCAAGCATTGATCAATGGTGGCGGGGTGGTGAGATGAATTTTCCACTTGGTCATCTGAGCTTCTCAAAGTTGCGTTGGCTGTAGATTCTAGTGGATGTGCCGTGATATCCTTGAGACCTCGAAAGCGTGGTCCGTATTCCAACCCAACCTTTTCGAGCTCGTTGTACCATAGCGTGGATGAAACCTGCCTAGGAAGGGATCGAATAGGCCGCGGAGAGAAAATAAGCTCCTCGGTGCCTGGCCTTGCTTGAGCAATGGTATGTTTCGTCCATTCCGATCCACTATACGAGACGATGGTAAACTCGTACCAAGACGAGTCAAGCCGATCACTGATCTTAACAGGTCTGGCAGTGGTAACGAGTTCAATAGTATTATCGGATTGGGGCAATGTGAGCGGTGCTTGCATATACAGATTGCGGATAGTGCATTCCTGTGTGTTGAAAAGTTGGCGGACCGCTTCATTGATCATAGCGATATAGCCTGCACACGGAAACACAATCTCCCCCATGATTTTGTGGTCACTGACCCACAACGTCTCTGGTGTTTAATAGATTTCTCCATGCTGGCTCCAGATCACTCGCCTCCAGCATTCTGGAGCCTAACAGCTCGTGGTGAGAGTGTTGCCGGAATCGCCAGTTCCGACTAAGGCGACTTTCCTGCCAGTTAGTGCTTTGTCGATCCCAAGGGTAGGCTGGTAAATCAGTGAGGAGCTTCCCCCTTTTAGTTACTGCTTGCATGTCGACAGCATAATGGCGCAAAAATAATTCCCCGGCTGTTTGAAGGAGGCAGTGAGTTTGGTCTTTGCCTCGGACGAGGGTAGGGATATAATGAGTCGGGATGTCAGAACCCGAGAGTATTTGGCGGAGAGGTGCGGCAAGGACAGAATGTGGTCCTATTTCGAGAAAGATAGTTGTTTTGTCCCTTTGGTCATTGAGAAGTTTCTGGACGGCTCCTGAGAATAGAACGGGCGACTCCAGGTTTGTTCTCCAGTATGCAGCATCGAGCTGGCCCGGACTAGATATTACAGAATCGGTAACGGTGGAGTACATCGGTGTCATCGAGTGGTTTGGTAGGATATATGGCGCAATACTAGACTCAAAACTTGGACCGACCTTTTGCATGTCCGCTATTCTTGAGTTAGTACCTTAACTGATGTAGAGGGCTTGATAGATGGAGAGACAAACGGGAGTGATACGCAACCTCGACAGGCACATACTGAACGAATGTATCCGGCATCTTTGCTAGAATGTGGCCAATGACGGTTGTGATCTTTTCCTTGTCTCCCGATATGTTGACGCTCTGCGGACTGTTTTCGCAGGAGATGACCACGCCATCCACCAAAAACTGTCGGGTAGTCATTTCATCAAGTCCAATGACAGCCATACTACCTGGAATGCCATGAGCTTCAACACAGCGCCCACGAAAATGCGCAATGATCAGGGCGGTATGCATTGGGATGGCGTTGGCTGCATATGCAGCAATCACTTCACCACTGGAATGTCCTAGTACAGATGATGCTTGGACACCCCAGGTTCGAAGGAGGTTCACTAATGCAATCTGGACAGCAGCAATAAGCGTCTGAGAGTACTCGGCGCTATTACAATCCTGGCACATAGACGGATTCCTGAGCGTATCTGACATTAAAATGGAATTAGCTCTCATAAAGAACGCTGGTTGGAAGATGGGGCTGAACACACCTTCAATACTCCCACCTGGTGGACATTCTGTGCCCTGCAATACACGGTCCATAGCCTGAATGTCACGTTCAAAGCTTGTAAAGCTTTTAATCAAATCAGCACCCATCTGGCCATGAAGATCCTTGTCCGGAAAATACAAAAGTTACATGCGGATGGGGTTTTCCTGGGGACGTGCTGTTCTGCGGCCTTGTGATGGCGGCTTTGCTGTCGATGATCATATAGGCCCGATGAGAGGATGATCACGCCTGGTGCCTAGTGTATATGACAGATCGTGAGCCAGCCCCGGCTGTTTGACGATATACTCCTGCGTAGTTTGAACCCGGTTTTCAAGCGATGATTTGTTGTATGCTGACAAGACAAGAAGTTGGGGACCCGTTGGTATGCGTAGCCCATAATCCTCATTGCGTTGAGAAGAAGGCGTAAATGATTCAAGGATAGCCTGATTGTAGTTGTTAATACAGAGACCTAAATAAGGATATGATCTAGCTACCCACATGTGCGTTTGACCCGCCAATGCCGAAACAATTGACGCTGACTCGTTCTTTGCGATTGCGAGGCCACGGAATAGGTGCTCGGTAGGGACGCGTAAGCTCCTTTTTTGAATGGAACTGGTGAAGTCGGGTTAGTGTTTACGGATAATCAGGTCTCGGACCCGAATGAGGCATACTCTTGGGTTAGGCTGGTGAAAATGCATATTCGGTGGAATGATACGATGCTGCAGGGCGAGAACAGCCTTGATGACACCTGAAAGACCCGACGCTCCCTCCCCATGCCCTATATTGGACTTGACCTGAATGTCTCTCATCAGCAGTGATGATAGGATAGCACGCAGCTTACTGAACTCACGGATCCGATGTATACACCTTCCCCACGGAAAACCCGAGCCACAGCTGTGGTCTCAACAACATCCCCGACTTTGGTTCCCGTCCCATGGCATTCAACGAACGCTGTTTGTGTGATATCAGGAATTCGCGCTTGACGATATGCCTTCTGATCAGCCGCTCATGGCTGTCTACATCAGGGGCAAATATCTTGGCCGTTTTCCCATCATAGTTGGTTGCGGTGCCTCGAATTACGGCCTATGAACATGATCACCGTCTACACCGCTTGCCGCAAGGGTTTTATATAGACGGCATTGACAGCCTCACCTCGAGCATAGCCATTAGCGCTCGCGTCGAATACTTTACAGTATCCGTCAGGTGCGAGAACCATGTTCTCTGACATGTTCACAGTCATAGAGGGCGTTAGAAGCATGTTCGTTCCCGCCACCACAGATGAGGAGCAATTCCCTTCATGGATTGCCTGGCAAGCGTCGTTCAAGGCCACCAAGGAAGATGAACACGCAGTCATAATTGTCGAGCTGTAAAGAATTAGTCGATGCGTTGAAGTGATCTAGAAATCCCCCATGGAAGGTGTACCTAGGCCCTTTCAGATTGAACTCGTATGATATCCGATTTGACAAAGCAAACCCTCCATTAGCGAATGCATGCACACGGGAACTCTCTGGGACTCCTTTGCTGTTAACTCATGCCAGTCTTCCCCAAAACACTCCCACATAGATCCAATGTCTTTTCCACGCCACCCGACCTGTCAGCGTTCTCCATACACTCGGAGACAACTTCCATCAGCAGCATTTGCTGGGGGTCTAGGTCGCTAAGTCCAAAGCTAGACATGCTGTTGAGGAATGCCTTGTCAGCTCGACCTAAATAATCGTCTTCTAGAAAATAACCGCGTCGCGTCCGCACGGACTGAGGTTTGTCAGGATGATAGAAGCATCGATGTTGTAGCGGCTCTTGGGAACTTCGGAGGAGCAATCATCCTTATTGATTAGCATATTCCAGAAGTCATCTGCAGTGCGAACACCTCCAGGGAGCCGCATCGCCATGCCGACAATGGCAATGGGCTCCGGAGTTGCACAAGCGATGTCGTTGTCCCGACCAGCATTTGTACGGGCGAGGTTCTCCGCTTCACTTGAAATCCCGCTCTTGGATGATGTCTGTATTAGCGTCTTCTGTACCATGCCCCATGTGGAAGTCATTCAAACTCACTGTTTGTTCGGCCAAGCTTTTACCAGATAGGGGCAAATCTGAACCATACATGATAGGGTGATATCGATTGCTAGATTTCGACGGGAATTATAGATACTGTGGGATACCGTGCCCAGTCAAAACTTTTGATAGGTCTTCCAGTTTTGCTTTGTCCACAGATTGTCTACGAATGTCATTGTTTTCCCAATGGGCTGGTAGCAAACAGTCTAAACTGAATGGGCGGTTGACCTGATGTAGCACAACAGTGACCCTGACATTATGCTTGCATGAATTCTCATAGGTGGCTTGCATGTTCACTATCTTTTTCCAGGACGGAAACGAGTTGCGCCGTCCGACCTATCAATGCCAAATTAAGCTATGTAAGGGATGACAGATTACGTCCAGGCTTGCTTGAGGGAAATGTTCTAGGATACGGAGAACTCCTGGAAGCCTCCAGCAGCGAAAGCATGGAAATCTGTTTTCAATGCTCAAATCCATTTCTGTCTCCTGTTTTTTCCCCTATACTCAAGATCAAGGATAAGCGGTTACTGAAGATGTTTGACATGGAAAACAAACTCAAAAAGTTCATCCCTTGTTTATGCCAGGGGGATGATCCAAGAGATTGAACCTGTCGAGGACTTGGTCCACATACCTAAGCCTTTCAAGTCTGCTGCATGGACATCTCCACCGAGGTTGGGGGACGAACCGCCCTGTCCCTGCCCTAGCATGCTCATGTGCTGTCACCGGGTGATGGGGAAGGCTGGCAGAAACCGATATCTTGAAAGAAAAAGCTATTCTACGACCAGTCCTAGCATAGGGAGGGGCTGGGCAGATACACTAGCTAAAGTTCACTTATCCCAGTAGATGAATGTGTGTAGAAATTAGGACGGTGATTAGCGAGATACCTCTTCCATCGGGATTTTTCTTGCTGTTCTTGGCCTGTTTCAGCTCCTTACATCACAGTCCCTATCACCGCAAGTGATTGCTGAAGAAGAAGACAGTGACAAGGTCAGAAGTTTGGGGTTCCGCCTAAAAAACGCATTTTAATATCTTACAGACGCTTTGTACTGTATCTGCTTTGGTCTTCCGAGGTTTTCTAGCTGTTAATCCGTCTCGACACTCGAATCTCAAAAGGGGTATTTGCGCGTATATGTATTCGGAGTATCATTCATATCCCGCCATGTGGATGAAAACAACCCACAATCCCCTTCAACCCTTGTGAGTACAGAATATAACGGAGGAAAAAAGCAAGTAAAGTTAATCGAAGGACGCGTAGCCATAAATGGGACCCCAGGTCCTCTCTGTAAAGAGAGTTCGACGTGATATACTTGTCAGCTAAAGTTTAATATTTCTGGCCTAATTACTCTTTACTTTCTCCCCTGCCGGTCCACTTCTTGTAGAATCCTTTATCATGCAGTCTCTCGTGCTTCTACTTTCGTTAGTCGCGCTTGCGTTGGCTCGCCCACTTCCCCCGGGCAGAAATAGCGAAATGCAGAGGAGAGATGTGGTGAGTTGATACTCTATTGGCTGAAGAGGCAATGAGGGCAAACATCGCAAATTAGCTGACACGACGACGTAGGACGTATGAGCCCCCAATCCCAGAAAGAGAAGACTATATGATATGAGGGCAGCAGAATGACAGTATCTAGCTTGTAACTCACCTCCTGTGAGCTCCGATTAAATCTCACGCTGACCATTAACAGTTTGTGAGTACTCAAGCCCATGACTCTCAGTTATTGTCAGATTGTATACTGATACATTTTGCGGGTTGTACGTCTACATCCCAGGAAATACTCAGACTTCAATTCATAGGAAATCTAGGATGTACGTAAACCTGCCACCAAAAGTTGAAGCTGTATGCCTAATGAGTTGTCCTCAGGTTGTATGTGCCTCGGATACTCCAAGGGCAGGTTAACCTACGGCTGATCAACAACTCCAGCTTGTATGTGAATCTTTACGAAGATGAAGATATTAAAGGCCTGTCAATTGATATGACCCTTCCAGGCTGTATGTGGCTATCATTTCACTTGTCTTGCCCTTAAAACTAACATGGAGTTCTTGATAGATTGTATGTTATCACAAGCTACAAGGTCTTCTAACACATACAATTATTCAGGGTGTATGACCCAATCAATCATAACATCACTCAAGCGGCATTAACTGACACCAGGCCGTATGTGACTTTGTTTAACTACGACAATCTAGTTAAAAATACTGACATTTGACGTAGCATGTAAAGAGCCTTTAATCTTGGTCAAAGCCCAGCTCTCGTATGGAAGGTTAACACAGGATCTAGGATGTACGAACTACTGCTGAACCTCCTTGACCTAATGTCAAGATCACTGACAGTCTTAGTTGTTGTATAAATTATTATCCTTACTCTCTACTTCATTGAATATCAACCACAACGCCGCTAGCTGGTATGGCCCGTTTTCTATTCGCTAATGATTGAACCTAGAACTGATTGGCATGAACATGAAGGATGTGAGTACCCCTGGAATGACAAGGTCAAGGATGATGCTTATTAAACCAAATATCTAGGATGTGCGAGTTCCCATGGTTCATTATATCTATGAAGGAATATTGGCGTTGCTGATAAACCACAGACAGTATCTCAACCAATATATGATCGTGCTGTGGCTTATTCACACAACTGATGGAAACTCGATACAGCAAGTATGTGCAATTAAAGGGCTCGAAGTATCAAAGCTAACTGCTAACTTGGATTTCTAGGCCGTATGTGAACAGAATCTTGTTTACCAGGATCTGCAGTGCTAAAATCGCCAATCTACAGGGTGTATGATGTTCATATCGCTATGTACTAATCAGTTCACCAGGCAGCGACTCATGATCAATATAGTTTGTATGAAGCAGACAGAGCCCTTTCACTTATCCTTCCATGCTCCATAAGAGGCTGACCAGATCCTTTAGGATGTGCGGATCCCGAACCCTTGCTGAGATGAGCCTCCAGCAGAGCTAACACCAAGGCTTCGTGGTCTTATAGTGTGTATGTCGGCTCTCCCCGGGACACAGCTGGCCTTTCTATAAGATAAATCGATGTCTAACTCGCGAATCTAGATTGTAAGGGACACGTTTTCAACCCCCAAGATTAACATTAGTGGTTGGCTCACAAGCAAAATTTTGTAATTATTATGCTTACAATTCTGAAGCCTTCTCGAACATTCTTTGATAATGGCTACTAGAACGTCCGGAAACAGTCTCAACTAAGCATGATCACCTAACTAACCAAAGGCCAATGCCTATTCTTAAGTGCGAGGATGCTCGCGACAAGCTCAGGCCAAGGAAGGTTCTTAATACCCGGAGATATGACAGGGCCTAACTCCCCAATTGCAGAACCCCAAGGACTATCTGTCCGAATTTTCCGGGTATCTACATATCGAGCCTTCGTGCAGGTTTTCTCCTTGTCGGGGTTTTCCTGTACGCCAGTGCAAATGCAAAGGCGCGCTTAGACATAGATTGAATCTCATACGTTTTTGTAGGGACATCTTCCAGAGCCGTATATGATCCCCCGCCACGTTCAGACTGCATATTTTGGCCTTTTACTAGACTTGCAGTAAGGAAAATATTGTAACTCTCTATATCTAGGTGGGATTTTGATATAAAACTATCGGAGAGCACATAGGCTACGACAAGACTGTCCCGAACACCACAATACAACCTGCCGAGTCTTAAGAACCTCTTCCTCAGAGTCACAACAATCCATAGTCCAGCAAACAGAGCTATCGCATCAGAATGGTAGCAGACTAGGACGAAAGGGCTGTAAAGAGGGCCTTGAAAGCGCTGTCGACCTGTTCGGCTGTCTTGGAGATATCCCGGCCTTTCCCGTCACCGAGCTTGCGCTTATACGCTTCTTCGAACCTGTTCTTGTCGTTGTAGAGACTTTCCACCATGCTTTTTGCAATGCCCGCAATTCCTGCTTTCTTGAACTCCGGTGCCTAAGTGTCCAAGTCCATCAGCAAAATATACACGTCTTCAATAAGTGAAAACGGGAGAGAATTTCATACCTTGTCGACCCCAGCGTGCGTGCAGTGACTCGAGAACTGCCAGCACCATTGCGTTGTAAGACGACATGGCTTCTATTACCTCCACATCAGAGAAGGGCTCAGGGTCGGCATCCAGAGTTTGTACTGCCCGGGCGGCAGTTTGCTGACCGGAGCGAAGCTTGTTTGCGATAGGAATGGCGTTTAGAAGTCCACCTGTATACCCATCCATTGCTTTAAGGAGCTCCCGGGCGCTCTCCGTCATTGCATCTATGTCCGACACCGTTTGCTTGATGTCCCGGGGGCAGTACGCAGCATTGGCCTTCAACCCAACGAGGGCCAGGTATGGGGTGAGGTTTTTGAGCATGGTGTTTCTCTCGTTTAAGACGAATGAGTGGCAGAAGAGGGATGGTGAAAACGGACTAAATCTTTCTATTTCTGGCTGGCTTATATGCTCACGAGCTTCAGATTACCTAGACTTGCACTGTCCAGAAATAAATGGTCGTGACTTCTTATCCCTTGCACAGTAGTTGTCTGCATGACGCGTCTCCATATTACCTCGCCCAGGAATGCGTGTCTCAGAGGTATTCTCTCAACTAGGGACATGCTATTGTTGATCACCCATGCCGCTCTATGACCACTTATTCCAAACCCCGATATCAGGAGTCCAGCTACATGAATCTTTGACTCCTCCATGGCATTTCCAGCCCTTACAGCATTGCTGCAAAGACCGGCAAGGACACCAAGTAATACCCTACAGGATCCCTGGCACTTGTATTATCTTCATTGGATAAAGCATGTCTGGTATGATAAGGAATAGACAGACACTCGGCCTCCTTGCAGAGCCTCAAAGTGCTCTTAATCTCCCCCATTTCTCCAGAGCTTGAACATATTGAGACCGCCTCTTTTCCAACATGGCGCGCTGGATAATATCAGACTCGTCTTCCCCGGCCACAATATTCAGTTCGTCATCATCCAGGTTGGCGAAAGTGTCGACTGAGACCGTGAGCATGGGACACTTTGGCCCCAGAACATGACGCTCGACGACCTGCATTGCCACATTGTCAATGAATCGGTACAGCGCAATGTCGTAGTATGCCTGTAGTCTAGCACGAACAAAAAGCATCTGGCTGACCAACGTCGAGATGAAACGGGATGAATTGTCATGGTTGTTCCGGCTCTCCTCCTTGCTCTCAGTGGTCTTCTTGCCGAGCAATATCCTAGCTCGTTGTTGATCAGCAAGTATAGCCTTCGAGCTCAAAAACGGATGGCTAGTCACGAGCGGCCGGGCCTGCTTATCCTCAATCAGCTCACGGAGGGCCGCATCTGCATCTATGTTCCACTCTTCCAGCGTCTTCTCAACCGCCCGACTCACTTCTAATCGCACCTTACTGTTGGGAATGGCCATCCTCAGTATGACATCGTGGCACTCCTTTGCCAGCTCTTTCGCATCTTCAACAAAGCTCCGAGCAATTCTGCCCCAGTGCGTAGAAAGCTTGCGGAACACCTTCTCCTCCACGTCCGGGTGGACACTCCCTGGTAGGTTGCGTCCCTGACTGATTTGGGCTTCCTTATAAATCTCAGCATAGATACCGGGGGCACTTGTGATTCTCTGTTCCCACTCTTCCGGATTGATTTCACTCAGATGTTGAAGCTCCGTTTCATAGTCCGAAAACATAATTGGAATATGATCTGTGCTTGCAATCTCAGCGGAAAACTGATCAAGGCGCCGTTGCACTCGGTATCGAAGCATGATCCTCGGGTCTTGCGAGGGGATATCTTGGTATTGACCACGGAGAGCCGCATTCGCCATCTTCTGCATCTCATTGCAGAACTGCAAGACGAAGTATCGCTGCGCTTTGGGGCTATCACGCTCTTCCCCCATTCTTCTCAGATCTGAACTCGCACTCCTGGAGCTTTTGACGGATCTCTGCAATGATCTGTGGAAGACTAGACTTGATCTGGGACCGCCGCTCTCGGTCGACGTATCTCATCAGAGATTGTATACCGGTCCTACCCTTCGGGACTCCCTCCCACGCTTTTTGAGCGAACTCCTTTGTTTCTCGTTCGTCGCGCTCGGCGTCGGTGATATGAGCCTCAGCAGGGATCCGGTTCCGCAATGCGAACCAGCCGTGATCGAGGTGAGGGACAGTCGACAAATCATTCTGCAGGAGCTTGATCATCTATGAAATGAAAGAATTCATTTAGCAACGTACGACACATGCGCGAGGGATTCTTCGCTACATACCCAAGTATCGGATTCTTGTTGTTTGCGATCGCATTTCGTGAGAACACCAATGCATCGACTCTCCACCCCTGGTAAGTCTTCGATTAGTTCAAACGTTTTCTGCCGATCCACGTCTACATTGTCGATTACCACCCTGGAACTGGTTAGCTTTCCGTACAGTTTCAACTATGGAACTCTGACTGACACGTACAGGATGATGTTCTGTTCGTTCGTCAAGTAGGTGCGAGCCAATTCTAAAGCAACCTTCGTATTTGGCTGTACATGTCGTTCAACCTCCAGCCCACTATCGTTAGCTTGACTCTTCTGGCGTCTTCGGATGAGACCTGGGAGGTCAACGATCGTCCAGTGCATCTCGTGTGGGCCCGACCGTTCGATTCTGAGTGTCGCGTCGCTCAGGCTGGGGTGCTCTGGTGGCTCTCGCTCGTTGAAAATCGCCTCCGTTGCCTGGCTGGCTGTATCAGCAATTAGTGATATCAGTCGAAGCATGCTCAACATACCGCGTCGATGATCTCGTCCATTACTTTCGTAGTCAGCTCCTTCTTCTCAATCTTGAAGTCCTGCACGCGTTTGACCAATGCTTCATCCTTCTCCGATTCTCTCCCGGGCACGATAGTCGCCTTCACGGGATATTCGATCGAATGGTTGTCTGGCGGAAGGAGATTTGAACCGGAAAGCGAGTGCAGGTCCCATCCTTGACTGGTAGCGAAACCTCGGTGATGGCCTGTAGAACGGAGCTCTTGCCAGTGTTCTGGTCACCTACCACCACGAGCTGATTTTGTTAGCTATGGCTGTGGAAGATAGTTTGTTTAGTTCATACTGACTTACCTCGGGAAGGTCAATCGTGCTACTCAACCCCAACGCCTGCAGCTCGTCGATAAAAGCCAGCTGCACGGAGCTTTCGACCCGTCAAAGTGGCGTACTCGGTCTTTTCCCATCGTGATGTATCGGAGTATAATTTATGAAGTCGGGCGTGCAAAAGTATCACGAACGTAGTTTCTTTCCGTATCCCTGGCCCCGACAGTGGGACTTGTCCACTTTAAACCCAGCCATACTAACTTTTGTAAGCGCCGATTCGGATCTCGTACCCCCGCTGCCGTGATGCTCGGCTCGAGCCTTGCCGCAGTCGACATGCAGTAGGAGATATGCTAACCAACGCTGGACCCACACCCAGTGGCCATGAGAAGTGTCTATTTGCTGCCCGGCTGGAGATACACAGCTCGTGCCACGACGATGATACACTGCGCCCCAATACCTGCATGGGTACGGCGGGGGGAAAGTGTGACTGATGTGTACTAAGTGCGCTATAGCCGCGGAGCGAAGGTGATGGGATGTTAGTTTGGGGGCCAATTGATCATGTCGCATTGGAAAGGCACAGATGTCCCATGACACAAGTTGTGTTGGCCAACATTGAAACGATTCCTCGCATGTACTCTGAATCAGGCGGTTTCTGGTTTGATTTAGACTGACCGTCAATCATCAGTCCCGTATCCAACAGCGCTTAATCCTAGAGAAACAATTGGGTAAGTGAATTGAGAGGTATGTGCGTACTTGTAAATTGGCCTGCTTCGCCGTTAGCTAGGATATAAATACCCCCTAACTAGAAGAAAGTAAAAGAGGTATAATTAGAACAAAATCAATGATCATAGGTCCAAGGCCACAGTTCTACCACCTCTTTCTAATATCAAAGATGTCAACAGGTTTCATCCTATTCAAAACCCTAGTCTATTATTGGCAGGATAGAATGAAAATCGAACACACCCTCGACAATAGCAAGATGTACGTGAGGAGAAGTGACATCATGTCAAGTTCATCTATACATTATATCATTTCCAATAGCTTGTTTATCTAAACAGACAACTAATGTATACAAAAAGTACCATTGAAAAGCATGCCACATCGGTACAACCATGCCTACAGCCACCGGAAGGGCAATCGAGAGGCACCACCAGGCGCAGAATTCTCGCTGCTAGTAGTCGAGGCCGGAGGAGTCCCCGCAGTTCCAGTGCTACTGGCGCCTTCCGTAACAGATGCTGCAAGAGCGGTAGACGAAGATGAAGACAAAGACGAAGTCGAAGGCTTAGGCTTAGGACACACATTCTTATACGCATACTGCTCAGCATCGCCATCACAATCGCCCATAAAGCTCTCGTCGAACGATGTACCGTTCGTGTACATCCAGCAAGTGCCGGAGGCATACGGCGAGCTGCCCGAGTTATGCGGATTGAAGACGACATAGTCGCAAGAATCAGCCTCTGCACACTGACTCAGGCAGTCAACTGCACCCCCACTAGCAGAACAAGTGTAGAAGCAGTTATCATCAGGCGCTGGGTACCCGCACCCCGAGGCAATGGCCGAGGGAGACGCGGTGGCGGCGCAGGCACCAGCAGTGGTGGTTGGGCTTCCGCCCGAACACTCGGGCTTGTCGTAGACCTCCAGGTAGGTATTACCGCAGTCCGTATCACCTTGGCTCTCGTCGAAGGTTTTGCCGGGGTACAGCCGGCACGTCCCGTCGCCCAGGTACGGGTTGTGGGGGGAGAAGATGACAAAGTCGCACGGAGGGTGGGCGTTACAGTACCGCCAGCATGATTCTCTGCTCTCGCTAGCGACAGAAAAAATTGGGACCAGCTCCCGGGTAGTCGCAGAGCTTGGTAATGAGGGAAGCTGTGCAGGTGGGTGCTGTGGCAGTGGAGGTAGCAGATGTCGCTGTGGATGTGGTGGCTGCTAGAGCGGGTGGGGCCAAGGGCGATAGAGCCCCAGAAAGGAGTGATCTTCATGGTAGCGAGTGGAAATAAGAAGATAAACGATTGTCAAACTGGGGAAGAATTGCGCGATCACTTCCAGCCTTTTGTATGTGAAAAGGGGCAAACCCAGTCAGATTGTAGAATCACGTGGGAAGCGATGTTGTAGCCAAGCTTGGGGGCCGTTCCAGAAGCGGTTTAGCAGGCAGTAGGGGCTCAAAAGTCTCACTTTCGATTCTATCGATTCTGTTCATTGGTTCATTTTTGGCCCTCCTCGCTTAGAATCTTAGTGATATGCGGCTGCACGCTGGACATAAACCGGTGGATCGAGGTCAATGCCGGGTGTAGACTCAGCGATTGAAGACGAGCCCATTCTTCTTGCAGCTTCATAGGCTGAACGGTCCGTAGATATCGTGCCGCTGCAATGAGTGGAAAAGGGAGAAGATGTTGACGAAACATCCCTGTTGATGGGTGCAAGAATATCGGCACACATCGTATGATACTGCGACAGCACTCGTCCGGATCATCCCCAGTAAAGTCACCTTCGCCACCAGAAACCGTATGGAAGAGATCGTAAACGATGATGCATGAAGCCCAATAGGTTGTCATGACATGTGCGTCGGCAATTGTATCCGCCGTGATGTTGCCACTGCATGTGGTCTGTCTGTCTGGTCTGGAAAAGTTAGACTCGAATGTCATTGTTGCATAGTTTCTCTTCCAGGTATTGAGTCTCTCTGCGAGTATCAAAGTGCTTCTCAAGATGTCGCGATGATACTTCACTTGTGTCCGATCGTCTTGCAGGTCTATCTTATCTACGCTCTCATACAGAGAAGGTAGTTCAAGGAGGATATCCACCAACAAGTCTTTTCGCGTCTTTGGATGATGGCTCCAGGAACAGTCATCCATGCCGGATCACTGAGAACTATCCGTTTTCGTGTTGTGATTGCACACATCGCCTGTAGGGACATTAACACTAAATGGCACAAGAAACATTCGGGTAATGGAGACAAATACATGATTATATCTCCCATCGACAAATAATCGATGAGCTGGGCCAGTCACAAACCGCGATGGAGGATGAGCAGCGATCAGCGCAAGGTCTCCTGTGTGGTGCGCTTTCCAGCTGTTATACTGCGCTTCGGGATCTCCCGCGTCACCGCCATGCAAGGCCTGCCGAGCATTAGCCAATGTCTGCGACAATATAAACAACCCCCAGAAAGGAAGAAAGGATAGACTATCCACCTCATATAGACTGAATATCCGCGATGCACCAAGAAGTTCCATATCAGGTTTCCGGCGGGAGCTTAGCGCTCTTCTGACCTCGGTCAAAGCAGCCATATACAGCTTGATCCCTTGTTGTTTCATCCAAGCCGGTGAATCACTTTTCTTTGCGGCGGCTGTCAGAGCCATGGCGCCATACACATGCGCAGCAGACCAGTCCCTTTACCCGGTAACAGACTGGGGAATAACGCTGATAGAACCGCCCAAAGCTCGCTGAGTATCGTGAAACAGGGTAAAGAATTGCCCATTGGGCATATACGACTCCCAGAAGAATCCTTCCAGACCAGACTCATGTGCAGCACGAGAGAAAGTGACCGAATTGCCTATCTCAGCAGATGTTGATACACGGTCCCGTTGGCCATCGCCCGGTTCCGAGGGGGAAGACGACGACGACACTTTTTTTCCATCCACATAGTGATGGTAAAAGATTAAGCTTTTGGCGTATCCTTCACAGGGGATGCAAGCCTTGCGGCACCGGCCACATGTTGGCTGCTGGAGGTCACACTACCGTGTTCCACAAAGTTACTACATGTGGATCTTTGGAGCCTTCTGCATAACCTTGGGAGAAATGACTAGACTTACACCCTTCTTGCGCCGCCTGCAGGTGATGCAGCCTTTCGAACGCCCAGGGACGCCTACCATGGAGACAGGAGACAGGAGACTGGCCTAGTGAGGGGCGAGGTGCACGGATGTATGTTCTAGTGCCGTGATTCCTTCGCGTTGGGTAGAGGGGCAGGGGTGTGGAGAAAGACCGGATCAACTGGCCTGCTTGTTGATGTCACTGTTAGCACTGTTGATCGATCACTTGAGATGAGGTCGAGGATCGTGCTCGGGGAAAAACGCCCGTTGATACTCTCAGCTCAAGTGGCGGTAAGCAACGTTGCTAGTGCTGACAAGCTGGCGCGAAATACCTCCGTATCAGGTTGGCCACTTTCAGGCGTCCCGCCATCGAGGAACCTTAAGAGCACCTTTTATACGTGGTCACCATGGTTTTCCTGCGATAAATATTGAAACAAAGAGTAATGAACTGTTGTCTGTCTGATCCCTTGTTCTGTCTGGATATCTCTTCGTATATGTCCAGCATACGCATCTTTGGTCACGGGAATCAAGACAATATAGGATTGCTTGGCATGGCACTTTTATCTGACCTGACTGATTTATGGATATTGAGATATCTTTTATGTCAGAAATCTGCTTTTTATAAGCGAGTGTTGGACGTTGAATTATCCCGAAGCCACAGTGGGTGAAGCTCAATTAAAGTCCAGCCAGCCTACTAAATTTAACACTTGGTCGATGAATCGGGTTATCAAGACATAATCCTATCAGGGACGTCCTGGGCTGTCAAATATTTACAAGTAAAATGTCCGAAGGGCACTTTGGGCGAAGGACTGCGGCCATCTGTACCTGGCGCCAAATGATCCCGATCGGTCTTAGCTTTAGACACTGCCCTGCCTATCTTAAGCATGAGCTTATAGTATATCAACTTTATTACCCTTTCGGGCTTCTCTACAGCTTCAGCTCAGGTATAAAAGCCCAAGAAAACCATGATAGCAACTTCATTCATCCACACTAAACACTACCCATCCTTCCCACCATAAATCTACAAAACACAATGCTCTTCACAAACCTCCTCCTCCTCTCAATGGCCATCGCATCCTCCAAAGCCGGTAACAGCAACCCCACCACCAACAGCGACACCTTCATCATCGGCACCGATGGGCCCGCCCCCCCAGAAACCCTCGGCTACTTCATCAACCACATCGGCCTCCTAACCACCAACCTCCCCGCAATGAAAGACTTCTACGGCAACATCCTCGGCATGCGTCCATCTTCGACGTCCACCTCACCCCCGAATACACAATCACCTACATGGGCCATTCCCAAGGTGGTCGAAACGGAACAGGCTTCCAAACCGGCGCAGAGATGAACCGCGATAAGAATAACCTCGCCGGTCTGCTTGAGCTAGTCCAGTTTAATGTATCGGATGATACGCTAGTAGCGTCGACGAAGCGGACGAATACCTTCGGTCATGTGGGGCTCGTCGTGCCCGATATCCAGAAGACGCAGGCGTATTTGGAGAGTCGGGGGGTGGAGATCCTTAAGCGCTATGGGGAGCCGATTGAGGAGTTTACGGGGCCGGTTGTGAATGCTTTCGGGCTGGGGGAGTATGCGGGGGCGCATCTGGCGGCGAAGAAGGCGCTGATGCAGGCGCAGGGGGCGATTGGGTTGCCGTTGTTGGTGATGGTGACTGATCCGGATGGGAATTTGGTGGAGATTCAGCAGCAGGAACAGCCTGGGGGGGTTTTGTGAGATGTACAGGTGTAAATTTAGTATCTATGACTTGTTGGTGTTGTTTGGTCATGTTGAGATGTGAAATATAGGTCTCTTACGGGAAATAAGCAATGAACAGGGGGTTCCTGATATATTATTTTAAACTCCACATGAACGAAGCTCAAGCACTCGCACGCAAACTGCACCTGAAATAGGATAAGCTTACATATTCACTGTATAATTGCTGACAGGGCCACTGGAAGCCACCAGACCTTTAACTCCATCTGTCACTAGTACCCTTATGGTCTAACTAAGTGATTCTATCCCGATGGACCGTGGATTAGGGCTATGGGAGCACGTGTCTCATACGGAAACGATCTCATCACGCCATGAACATTAGTATTACAAGCCATATACATATATAGAAGCCTCTATCACCATCAGATATATATTAAGAGAAATGGATCAACCCTTCAGGGGCATAGCTCGCTTCGCCTCCCGCTTTCCAAGCATATCCCCAAGGTCTCCGATCTTCTGTCCCTGCTTCTGCTCATACTCCCCGCTACAAACCATTAGCCATGATCCATACACAACACCGTCCCCAGCCGAATAAAACAAGAAGGCAAAAAAGAGACCACTTACTAAGACCCTCCCAGTTGCTCCAACCCTGAGGCGATCTTGGCCGCTTGCTCCTGGAGCGACTGCTCCGACTGTGCGAGCTGATTGAATGCCTGTAGGAAACCATCCTATACCATGATGAGCATGTTACTTTCACGGATATGAGGTGGACGATGAGGGGTGTACCTTGGCGGAGCCCAGACCTGGGGCAATAGAGTCGAACTGGCCCTTCCATGAGCTGGTGATCGCGTGGATTTGATTGCGTCCGCTTGAGAGGGAGCCGGCGAGATCGCGGAGGGCGCCGGTGTCGACTTGGATGTCGGCTGCTGTGGCGGTGACTGCGGAGGCGAGGAGGGTGATGAAGAGGGTTGAGAATTGCATCGTTGCGGTGTTTTGGGTGGAGGGGTTGGATAGTAAGGGAGTTGGTGGGAGGTTTATTTGGGTGGTTGTATGTTTCTTGATGAGGGTGATGATGGACAGAGTGGATGGAGATTTAGGAGGTATTTATGTTCTCTGTATACAAACTGAGCTGATCGACTGGTCTGCACTGCGCCATTCTGCGAGGATATAATTAACCACGACATTCTTGGCATGCAGGAGGCTGTTCATCGGATGTTGGACAGTCATTGGTCGACCCCTGTTCGCCTCGTATTGCGGGAGATGGTTTAAGCTTGATTGAGGAAGAAACCTGCAGGCCTTACCTTTGACCCTCTTTCAGCCTGCGCATCTCAGATCTTGACGAGGCTGAGCGGAGGATCGACCTTGACCATACCTTACTTTGATGAGGCTGCAATTATCTTCTATTGATGTGGCAGTATCCCCACCACCACTACATGTATACATGACAAGGCTCAATACAATACCCTTATACAAGTTGACTATATTTTGAATATATACCTAGATACTTAGAGAGTACATCTCTCCCCGGCTCTCTCCATCCCACCCCCAACCCCTCCATAACCAATCTCTCCCTCTCCTCCCAGGTCCTCCCCCCATCCTCCAGATCAATCACCCCCCCCCATCCCGAACCTCCCGTATCCCACTCGAATCGAACTTCCACCCCCGCTCTTTCTTCGCATATCGACGCAAGTCCCGCTCGAAGGTCGTATCCCCGGTCCACCCGAGCACGGCACATCCGATTGTCCGCCAGGGGGAGACGATGATGTCGACCCGGCGATGGGGGTTTGTATTCTTCTTCCTCCTCCGATGCCACCTTCTCCGATGCCTCCATTGTCTGGATTTTGCTGCGTGTTGACTTCCCAGATATGCCGTGTTGGGATGGGAGAGGGTCCGGATCCTGCCATACCACCAACGCTTTGTCCAGACTGTCAAAATGGCGGTCACTTGATATAGAAGACGCCGAAATCGTACGTTGGTCCCGTGCCGAGGCAGCCATGTTCAATGCAAGGGTATGCGTGATCCAGCCTTCCTTTTCCAGGCTCGCGACAACATCCACGATCAGATCGATAGTCGCGTCCTCATTGCGATGCGTGAGGATGACGTCTACGTCGCCGCAGGTATCTTTTCCTCGGCGGTAGCCTCCGACGATGATACACTGTACCCCATTCCCATCCTCACCTTCATTCCCAGGACCAGCACCAGGGCCAGCACCAGTACCAGCACCAGTACCAGGACCAGGACCACAACCCGAATACATAGATGAAGGCCGCACAGCATTCGCATGCCTCCAAATCACCCCCGCAATCCCCCCACTTCCCCCCGGCCAATCCCCATCTCAAACTCCTCCCTATACTTGACTCCAATCTGCTGCACGCGGAGAGCGACCCCCACGCAAACTCCACAACATCATCCACCTCTCTAAACCCGCGCACGTAATAGAACTCCCCGCAGTCTTCGGTCCAATCCCCCAGATACCATTGAACATGTTCAGCGTCCGCAATGCCGGATCCGCATCAAGCATCTCTGCCGCGGATAACGTGCCGGAGGGGCTGTGCTGGAACTCGGCGAAGAGGGCGGCGATTTTGGCGTCGCAGCCGGGGAGTTTGAGGACTTCGGAGGGGTTTGGAGACGGTAGGGTAGGCTGCTATTGCGGCGATGGCGGTGCTGTATGCCCGGACGCCGATTTCGTCGAGGGTGAGGGTGCGGATGGTGCGGATTTTGAGCAGTTGGGTGAGGAAGGGAGTGTTTATGGGGTGGAGGGGGTGGAGCGTTGGCAGGCGTATTGTTGTGTTGGAGGATCCAGTCTGGGAGGGGAGGTTTGGTGTGGTGTTGTTTTTGGTCAGGGTGTTGTTCCTGTTCTTGTTCGGAGGTGGTTTGGCGGGTGAGCTTTGGGGTCGGGATGCTTTTCCTGCTGGTGGGAGGGGGGGGATGGTTGGGAGGTGGTGGTTCTGTCGGCTTGGGCGCGTTCGAGGATTGTAGTTGTTGTTTTTACTGGTTTCATTTCTTGTGTTGGTGGTGCTGCTGCTGCCGGGTCTTGGACGAAAT
This sequence comes from Aspergillus micronesiensis, assembly GCA_039763685.1. NCBI lineage: Eukaryota > Fungi > Ascomycota > Eurotiomycetes > Eurotiales > Aspergillaceae > Aspergillus > Aspergillus micronesiensis. The sequence goes on from JASHHO010000017.1 coordinate 710,023, forward strand.
CTTCCGCGCGAGGTATATAATATATGCATCAATAGGGAGGAGTTCATCGGCATCGACACAATCATCCAGCCAGGCTAGATTGATAACGGTGATATCACCAGCACAGGGCTTCATAACATGTCGTTTAGAGTTATGTGCGCCCTCCTCCTCCCCCTCCGTCTCAGTACTCAGATCGACCTGTTCAACATCCCGCTCTGTCGGAGACAGGGTATGATCGACACGCCGCCGTTTCGCAACCGGCTCAGACGCCGGAAATACAGGAACGGAAACTTCCTCAGTCCATACCCCGCGTGATCGCAGCTCCAAAGCAGCGCGCTTCTTGTGCGCAACTTTCCCGAGGATGTACCTTGCCTCGGCGATGTCGTAGGTCAGGTTTGCATTGTGTTGCAGGAGACGGTCTTCGGTTTCGTGCAGCTCTTCTAGGCTGAGATGTGTGGGAGTACGAAAATAGCGGGTGTGGACTTGAGGTTTAGTCCTTGACCCGGTGAAGTGGACATTTGTCCGGTATAATGGTTGTAGGTATATCTATGTTGCTCGATATATATTTTTATGGCCAGGGTGGTTAAATATTATTGGTCAGGATGATGTATATAGAGAAGAGGTTGCTGAGAGGTGAAACGAGGTATCTGGAAGGGCAAGAATATAGATTAGCATCGTGAGTACCCTAGTTCATACGTTATGTAGGCCCGCAAGGTTTGATGAGGGGTGAAGATGGGAATGTGAGGAATACGAAGACGATGCGACGAAACGACACGAAGTTGATGCTTTTGCTGACGTCATATTCATGCCTGAGGCATACACATCTGTCCATCTATCCATCTGTCCAAGATGAATATAGCAGTCGATATCTTCCAAATATATACCATAGAGTGCAGATCAGTTCCCCCCAACAGCTCCATAATCAACCGCTCCCTCCCCCAACATCGGCGCATCCTCTCCCTCACCCACCCTCACCCCGACCATCCCTCGCAACCCACCGCCTCCAAGCCGGATAAGCCAACACACTCAAACCCCCAAACACAATAAAGCACACACAAATCCCACCTCCAATGGCATCGTAATAATCGCCCACAAGCTCGACCCCGTCCCAGAAACGACCCGTCGGCTCCGCCACGTTGAGGATGAGGGTCAACACCTGGATGATGCCGATGATGATGGCGACCACGACGGTGAGACAGGTCAGCACGATGGAGTAGTAGAGGAAGGCAATAGGGTCGCGGTGGTTCTTCTGCGAGAGGGCGACTTCGTGGTCTTCTCCGATTAAGGGGGCGTTTTCGGGGTCGGCTTCGGCTTCGGTGGTGTCGGTTTCGGTCTTGGAGGGGAGGAAGTTTTGTGCGGGTTGGATGTAGAGGGAGAGCATGAGGGCGCCGTCGGTGGTGTCGAGGAGGCACATTCCCGCTTTATCGATGTTAGTGACTGTGTTGTTGGGTAGAAAGTGGATGGAGTGTGAAGGTGTGGACGTACCGGTAAAGAGAATGGGGAAAATGAGGATCACCCAGATGTCGGTGCCGCGGGCGGCTTCAATAGAGGAAATACCCAGCAGCGCAATCTCGGAAGAGGTATCAAATCCGAGACCAAAGAGGACTCCAAGTGGATACATCTTCCACGGGCTGGATACTTGTTAGTCGCCCACATCCCACCTGCACTAGGTCAGGTTCGGGCAAACAAACTCACCGGTCAATAAGCTTGAACATCTTCTTCAACACAGAGAACAAGATCCCCCCGCCTTCGATCTTCCACGCCTCCTCCTCTTGGCCCTCGGGGAGGTTCAACACGTGCTGCATCTGCTTGTACAACTTGTACAGGATGTAGGCATTCATGATACCGAGGAGGATCAGGAAGACGGCGCTGACGGTCGTTCCGACGATGCCGCCGATGGTGCCGAAGGTGTCGAAACGGGAGGACACGGCTGCTGCGGTGGCGGCAACGACGACGGAGGTGATGATGACGATCCTGTCTCATATTAGAATGCATGCGTAGATGCCCTGGGAAGGTGGACGTACGTAGAGTGGCCGAGGGAGAAGAAGGTTCCCACTGTGACGGGCTTTTGACCCGTGGCGAGGAGTCGTCGAGTCATGAGATCGATAGCCTAGATGCACATTAGGAGTTGGAGTCTCAATGCAAAGGAAGTCAAGACATACAGAAATGTTGGTCCGCATCAAAGGCATGTCGCAAGCCGAGGGTATACGACAGAACCGCATTGGAAACCAGCGCTCTACACAATTAGTACCCCATATAAATCGTCAACTCAAGGCGCATAACATACGGAAAGTAATGCTATACAACTGTCAGTTACCACTCGCACATCCAATGGATCACAGAGAGAGAAGCATACCAAAAGCACAGCGGCAGCAATCCATACCACCACATTTATAAACGCCACAAACAAGATCACCGCCAACGCGCGCAACGGAATCTTGCGAATCCCGGGCACCCGACTATGCGACCGCTCCGCATGACGAACGAGCGCCTTGGTCGACCATCTGCCTTTGGTGTCGTGGGCGGGGCGGGCCGGAACGTCCGCTTCCCGCGTTGTAGAGGGGTTCATTCTGAACGCAGTCGACGCAGGCTGGGACAATGTCTGCGACAGACAGTACCGGGTATGTCGGTGTGGTGTGGTGGTGTGTGTTGCAGTCGTCGGCGAAATTTGATGGTGGTGATTGGAGTGGATGAGGGACGAAAAGATCGGCGGGGACCGCGGAGGTTAAGCTGATAAGCAGTTCTGTTGTGCTAATCGGCTTTATCAACGCCAACCATGGGCTCCACAAGCTCTGACCCAGTATTCTCACCAGAACGGTTGGGTTTTCTTCACAGAGCTAGGTAAAGGATGTCTGGGGAGCTTATATTTTTGTGTAGTTTTCTTCAGCTTGATTGTACTCCGGAGTATGCGTCTACTGAGCGTCCTTAAATACTACGCATAGTAGACAGTTCGTGGCCGACCATGCCGGTGCCCCACTGCGGCCAACATCGGCCATCTTTGGGTGCTTGGTTCGGAGAGCTCCGAAATACACTAAGTTCATGGATATAAAGGCTCGTCAAGTCGTGATTCATTACTCATTATATGTAAATTTGGGATCTCACATCCCTCTTTCTTTTGTATATACATCATCTTCTCCAGGTAGTTGCCACTGTACTTCTGTTGTACTCTCGTGCTCTCATACTCGAGTGATGGTACTATCGATCGGTGCCGATGACGGCGACCCGCTTCGCCCAATACGAGCGAGTCTATTTCGCGGACTATCGACGCGTTAGCACTGCCGGTCGGCAAACACAGAAGTATAAAACAGACCCTCATACCTTCATCTCTGGAGAGTCGTGTGCATTCCGCAACAAGGGGGAGCCCCTATCGATTGTTGATGCCAATCGGAGCGAAAGCATAATTCGCGTATGTAACGCACAATGCAGATAATCTCATTCACCATGCGCTTTGCGCGGATCAAGCGACAGCAAGCACAGTCGGCGACGGCGTCCACTTCGTCACCGTCGGATTCGACTTCTTCAAATCCGACGCCATCAGCATATTCCACTCGTTCCGCGTGATCGGGGTCACATCCGACGCCGACAGTGGCGTCTTGGGCGCGCGCTTTGCAGGTTTCACGGCAGTCTTCGACACTGGCGACGCACGGAACCGCGGGGGCGCAGGCTCGCGACGCGCGCGCACCGTCCGCACCGGCGACTTGCGGGCGCTGTGTTCGGCGCGGGGACGAGGCGGGAGGACGATGCCCCTGCGCAAACTCCTTCTTGTAGGTGTTCGCGACGAGGGTGAGGAGGTCGTCGCGGACGTCGAGCTGTTCGTAGACGCGGTGGAAGAAGGCCTTGCTGAAGGGGCGGCCGTGGAAGTCGGCGATGGTGCGGTGGAGCAGGTGCACGCAGGAGGAGATGTAGGTGTCTTCTGGGGCGGAGGTGCGGTGGGACAGGATGCAGAGACGGCGTTTGAAGGTGTAGATTCGGTCGACGTTGAGCAGGGTGAGGCCCTCGCGGCTGAAGACGACTTCGTTCTGCAGGATGGATTGCTGGATGAGGTATTCGTTTGCGGTGCGTTCGTATTGGCTGCGTGTGAGGGCGTCGGTCCAGCTCTGTCCGAGGGAGAACTTGCTGGCGCCTTTGGCGATGGCGCGGAAGAGGATGCGTGTGCCTTGTGTGTCGAGGGGGGTGATGGGGATGACCATGAGGTCGGAGGGCTGGCCGGTGGGATAGGGCTTGCCGCGGCCGACAAGCAGGGTGACGTGCATCATCTTCTGCTGCAGTTTGGCGGAGATGTACTCCAGGGCCGGGTAGATGGAGGGCGGGAGGGTCTCGGAGTCGAAGTTGAAGGAGGGCGAGAGCGGAGGGGAGATCATCTCGGTGGTGAGGCGAGTGGGAGAACTGGGCACGTAGAGGCCGGTAGGACGGGGGAGACGGATGACGCCCATTGTCAATATGGTATGGATGAAGACTTTGCAGGAGGATGTCTGCGAGAGGAGGAACAGGCCGTGTATGGGAACAATCGAGGTGTTATATCAACCTCCTCCAAGCCCATACATCAACGGCAAAGAGGGGAAGACAAGCCATATCACCACCACCAACACTAAACCCATGACAGTCCAATTCCCCCGCTTTAGCTCAAATTAGCTGTCCTAAAGATAGCAAAGCACGCGGTGACACCCTCCCATTGTCCAATAACCAGCAACAGCGCCGATTCCAGCCCGGCGGCACCCAATGACTCCCCTCATAAAAATAACCCTAAGCGCCGACGCAGTGTGCCGTGTCACGTCGCCTGCATTAGTGCGCTGGTCAACTGCAGACGCGGGCACAAGCAGCGCAATCCCAGCGCGAATGATTGGCGGGAGCTACCAAAATAGCATCACTTAGTCTGGACAGCTTCTCCCCGATACGAACCCAACGGGGTCGTCCATGCTACCTCGGGCATAGTGCCATTCCGTGGCTTCTCGTCCACCCGTGGATTGGCGACAACCCGCTTCTTGCAGGATCAACCTTAATCGCACGCCAATGGTTATCCCATCTTGCCCGGGGGAGGGCGTGTCGGCCAACGTGCAGGTAGTCAGCACGAATTATCGATTTTGTGCATAGATTGGGCGCTTTCTTTCCGCGATGGAGGCTCATGTGTTGGTCAGGAAGCGTCTTCCAGCCGGTCTGGTGGGTGAGAGCCCTGGCTTGGCTGCTGAGGAGTGTTGGTGGCGTCGATAGAATGTTCGTTGTGTTGGGTTGGTGATGCATATGCAGGGTGGCTGTCGTTGCGCTGGGAGTGTCGTTGGCGGTTTGAGGGATTTATGTATGGCTTATGAACCTGTCAGCTGGACTGGATTATGCTTTGCTTCGTCAATATATACAGACGATGTTTGTCACACTTAGAGATGCCTGGTGTGGTGAATTGTTAGCTCGTCCTTCAGCTGCCAGGAGAGCACAGTATGTTGGATACCTAGGTAGACACATCGCACACATTGAAGAGGATGCCCATCGCCATCGCCGTCACTATCATAGTAAAGCTCTACCTATATCTTCTATTACTACAGACATCCAATATCCTCCCTCCCCTGTACAACAGTACCAAGACCCCTAGTCCCCGACCAACACCAGACCCGAGACCCCGCAGACTCGTCGCCGAAGCCTTCATCCGGAATCTGGGACAATTCCGCCGCCGATGGCAAATACCGGAGAAAGCTTGGCTATGGCGGGTAAAGTCCACGTCTGGGCAGAGAATAAACCGGCTTGTTCGGAGATATTCTCAGTGTTGGTGTTGCATAATGGTTGCGATTCTGGGGTACCGCATGATGTGGGGTGAGTGTACAATGACTCTGCAGGGCATTACAGGCGCATACCTAGGTAGCTACAGAAATACATAAACATCCGAAACCTTCCTAATCTTGGGTCTTCCTGCAGTTCCTGAGATGGTTCGCTTCGGCTCTCTTGCCGTACAGATCTGCAGCTCCCCTGTCTACAGACTATTCTCCGACGCACCAATGCACGTAGAAAGGATTCGCATGCTAATACCAACGACTAACACCCCACAACCGGATCGATATCGGCGTGGCACAGACAGCCGCGTGCCTCCCAGCCGCGCCTCCAAGACCAGCGGGAAATTCGACATGTCTTGGCCTCTCGTAGTACTTACTCTGTTCGACCGTCCAAGCGAAGTGAAGTAAATCTCCGGAGGGGATGCAGCGGACGGGCCGTTCAGATCCGCCTGTCCGCCGGCCCCCCGATTGGCCGGGAGCAGACCTGCCAGGACCCTGAACCGGCCACGGCGCTGCCTCGCTAAGCTCTGGGTGCCTGGTGACTCGGGCTATAAACGGCAATCGATTGGGTAATGGGATGGTCTGTAAACTGACTGACCCGTGGACGTGGACGCCGCCATGCTCAACCGTCTCCCTCAGCGTGCGAGTCAGTTGAGTGGTGGGCCGAGAAAAAGGTTCTGTCAAGATAAGATGCCGAGGGGCAGCGATTTTGTTACCTAAACCGGAGGCCCGATTGGCTGGGAGTCCAGAGCTACCACACTTTACGCCTGCTAACAGGACCTAGCGCGGCGTCGGACCACGGGCGTTAACGGCATAGTTAATTTGAAGAAGGTTGTTTGGGATTCGGATTTCTGGGGTCTCGATGGCCCCACTGGGCTAACCACAAGCGACAGGAGGTCAAGCACGGCCAGAGGATCCCATCTCGTAATGAGAACATGTCCAGAGTGCGGAGAAGTCGTGGCGGTCCACCGGAGATAACGAGGGAGTGGTCGGGGAGTGAAACGAGTCCGACGGCAAGCGACATTCTGCCCACCAGGTCGAAAACCGCCTGGGGAGCCTGGGGAGGCTCTCCAGTCCGTATCTGCAGCCACGGGATCGATCGGAGGAAGAACAAGCGCGAGGCGGACTCGTACTGGCCGGGCGTTGCATCCTTCCCGGGCCGACCGATCCATGGGCGGAGCGAAGCCTTCTAGAAAGGTGCGTTCTGGTGCGCACCGCTGTCCAGATTGGTCGTCCGGTGATCTGGACGGGGAAGCGAACAGGAAAACCCTTCCCCTGCGAAATCCGGAGAGATAAGCAACGCGAGGGGTCTGATTGGTGGACCACCAGCAGGGGCATGATAAGCGCCGCGCGATAGACAATCTTGGCGCCCAGCCGAGGTGCCACTTTGGTGTCTACACCTTCACTGTACTGTGTAACTACTGGGTCGTTTCTATCGGTCAGACAGTCACGGCCAACACCACACATACAGTAACAGATGAAGGCAGGGGAAAAAAAAACAAAAAGAAATCATACGCAAATGACATCTAGGAAACCCCCTAGGTACTCCGAGTCGACCTCTGCAGACTGCACTGGCATCGCCTTAACTTGCCACGCGTGCAAAGCCAAGCCGTGCCAAGGCCCCAGCAGCGAAAAGCGGCCTCTCCACTGGCCGTGCACTGCGGGGCGTCGCCGGCTGGTCTCTTCGCTTTGCTTCGGTTATGCTTACGTCGATGGCTGCGACTTAGTCTCTGCTAAGGAAGGCTTCCGCCCAGGGTGACATCGTCTGAGGGGCATGGCAAACACACTGTACAGAGGACAGCATCAGTACCCTCGGCACGACGTGCTGGCCTGGATGTCCTGGCCTGGATCCCCTGAGCCAGTTCCTGGATGGACCAGCGTATCCATGGATCTGCCCCATCCACCCAATCTGTGAAAAAAGAATAGCAAGTTCCCCAGGTCGTACCACGCCAAGCCGTCCGCTCAGCCATGGTCTGGCGTTTTTTACCCGGGCGACGATCTTCGCCCGCCTGCATCTGGCCGTCCCCTTTGGGCCGTTTCCACGCGGTTGGCCCTTCGTATCCACTGGGCCAACACACGGGGAAGCCAATTTCAAAATTGCCTGCTGCATCTCGCGCCAATCACGCCCCTGAGAACCCGAAGGGAGGGAGGCCCCTTCGTATCCCGCTACGGCTTATCGGGAGTAGACTGGGCGGAGTCTGCCTGATGCCGGAATGATAATAAGATTTCCTAATAAATCCCCGGCGTGATAGCCTCGGAAGCCCCGACGCCCTGGCCTATAACTATTTCCTCCCGCTCCGGTTGGTGATCTTTCCTCCTTTCCTCGCTTGTCTGTTTCTTTCCTCCAACCCCTCCTACCCTCACCTGCTGTGACACCCTGTCACTGTTGTGAGCTGAAGGAGCTCTCGGGAATCCCATTCACTGCGACTTACACCCTCTACCTCACCCCCTCTGTCTACCTGTCTACCTGTCGACCACAGACTCCAACATCCACACCATGGGCCTCTTGCCCTTCAAGAAGAGCGAAGGCTTCGCCTCCGAAGCCCCCGTCAAGAATGAAATGTCCAACGACATCAACGCCGCCGAGGAGGGCACCGTCTCCTCCGAGACCCATGTCGACCTCCACCGCGGTCTCCAGGCGCGTCACATCACTATGATTGGTATGCGCTGCCCATCACACGACCACCTTGCGAATGTGCAAACTAACGGCGCATAGCTATTGGTGGTGCCATCGGCACTGGTCTCATTATTGGAACGGGTAGTGCTCTTGCCAAGTAAGTTGTGCTTCTTCATCCGGAATTATTGGCCCCCAGTGCTAACACCAGTGTCTCCAGGGCCGGCGTAAGTTCTCTCACATCATATCGGATGAATCAATTCTGACCCTTCTAGCCTGGCGCCATTCTCATCTCCTACGCGTTCATCGGTTTCATCGTCTATCTTGTCATGTGTGGTCTCGGAGAAATGGCCACCTGGTTGCCCATGCCCTCGGGTTTCACCGGTTATGCGACTCGCTTCTGTGACCCTGCGTTGGGATTCGCCATCGGCTGGACGTAAGCACCCTTGCATGGAAGCCCACCCCGAATTATGCTGACAATCGACGCTTGCAGATACTGGTTTAAATACATTATTGTCACACCGAACCAGCTAACCGCCGCTGCACTGGTCATTCAGTACTGGATGCCCACCGATCGAGTCAATGCCGGTGTCTGGATTACCGTCTTCCTGGTGGTGATCGTCTGCATCAACTACTTCGGTATCCGCTTCTTCGGTGAATTCGAATTCTGGCTGTCCTCTTTCAAGGTCATCGTCATCGTCGGTCTGATTCTGCTCTCCTTCATCTTGATGCTGGGGGGTGGACCCGACCACGACCGCAAGGGATTCCGCTACTGGCAAGACCCCGGTGCTTTCAACACCTACATCGACGATGGCGCTGCAGGCCGTTTCTACGCCTTCTGGGCCACCATGGTGTCGGCGACTTTCGCCTACCTGGGTACCGAGCTGGTCGGTGTGACTGTCGGAGAGGCCCAGAATCCCCGCAAGACCATCCCCCGCGCCATCAAGCTCACCTTCTATCGGATTCTGTTCTTCTATGTGCTGAGTGTGCTCCTGGTGGGCACCTTGGTCCCGTACGACTCGCCCGATCTGGCCTTTGCCACCAGCCAGAAGAGCTCTGCCGCCGCCTCCCCCTTCGTCGTGGCCATCAAGCTGGCGGGCATCCCGGCGCTCCCCGACATCCTGAACGCCTGTATCCTGGTGTTCGTGTTCTCCGCCGCCAACTCTGATCTGTACATCGCTACCCGTACGCTCTACGGTCTTTCCCGTGACGGCAAGGCGCCCAAGATCTTCTCCCGCACGGACAAGCGCGGTGTGCCGGTGTACGCGCTCATGCTGTGCGCCGCGATCGCCTGCATCGCGTACATGAACGTGTCGAACGACTCCCGCGAAGTGTTTGGCTACTTCGTCGACCTGGTCACCATCTTCGGTCTGCTGACCTGGATCTCCCTGCTGGTCTCCCACATCTACTTCGTGCGCGCGCGCAAGGCGCAGCAGGTGCCGGACAGCGAGATCAAGTACAAGGCGCCCTTCGGCGTCTACGGTTCCTACTTCGCGCTCTTCTTCTGCATCATCATCTGCTTCACCAAGAGCTACGACTGCTTCACCCACAACGAGAAGTGGGGCAACTTCAACTACAAGACCTTTATCACCTCGTACCTGGGTATCCCGCTGTACCTGATCATGATCTTCGGGTACAAGATCTTCACCAAGTGCAAGGGCGTCAAGCCGCACGAAGCGGATCTTTACACCGGCAAGGATGTCATCGATCGCGAGGAGGAAGCTTACCTTGCGGAGAAGGCGATGGAGGAGGAGGCCAGCGGCAAGAACGCCAACTGGTTCTATCGGACGTTCCTGTCTTGGCTGTTCTAGGTTGTCTGCTTCTGCTCGTTCGGGGGCCTGCGATGTATTTTACGTTACGTTATACCACTGGTAGTTATGATTAATTTATTCACGGTTCCTTACCTTTTCCTTCGATATAGATTCATGTTTTCGTGTAGTGCGTGTACCTAGGTAGGCTGGTCCGTTGTTTTGGTGCTTTTCACGTGGACGCAAGGAGTTTATTGCGTGTGGATCGTCGAGGTGATGACCTGTTCTGGGTGTCCTCGGATATGCTGTACGGAGGAGTCAGCGAGGGATTGACTCGTAAATATTATAGATGTAGGCATGATGTGATAGCACATACGGAGTAGACCGACAGAAGTACTACCTATGTAGCTTTCAATGCATCGTACAAGCGTTGAGGATGGTTTCTTGGCGTTCACCACGCACAAGATGTGGGAAGGACAGTTCATTCTGTATTTATTTCTCTTTGTGATATCCAATAGGATATTTTTGACATGTCAAGGTCAAAGTCTGGATGTCTCTTTCAGGTCATATGTGACCAATTCAATTGCTCCTAGTACTGGATGATCTGTGATATAATGCTACACTGCTACTGGGTCTACTACTTGTATCTTTCAACGGTAGTCAGAAGGAAGAGTCGACTATACTATAAAATCAGTCCCACTTCGCCAACAGCGTAAGACATTCACCGTGTCTGGAATGCGCTGGCAATATACACCAGACGGAAACGCCTGCCTGAGGCACCCGCCCGAAGCGTCAGCCACACTCGGCCAGCCCAGGCATCCTTCTCCACCCATCTGGACCTCGTCTCCTCCTCCTCCTCCCAACCATCCTCATTCACTCGCTGGATTGGATCGGCCCCCTCTCACTCACCACAAGGATGATAACCTAGGGACAACCCTGGTGATCACCCAAACCACACCATGCGTCATATTCTCTCCCTCCTCGTCCTGCTGCTCGTCTCGGCCGCCCTGATAGCGGCCGTCCCCGCAGGCTCGAGTATCACTCCACCGCCGCCCGTCGAGCCGGTCCACCTCTTATCGTCGTCCGCCTCCACGAAACGCCCCTGGATCCGCGGCAGAGACTGGATCATCGAGACTATCTGGGGGATTTCCCGGTCTGGGGGTGTGCGGTCGCCGTCGTCGAAGGATGCGTCGGGCGATCGCTTGCCGCCGTCATCGCGGGTGATGGCCCGGTATGGGAGTGATGTTGTGTTGAGGTTTCATTTGAAGGACCCGAAGGAGGCCGAGGCGTTGTCTCAGGCGACGGATATCTTGTTCTTGGATGTGTGGGCGTCCACGGAGGAGTTCGTGGATATTCGGTTGGCTGAGGAGGTGGTGAGTCAATCCTATCCATCATCTGTCCATTCACCCTGGGTGAATTTGGCCATGCGTGAATGGGGATCGTTATGCTAACAGGGTGAGTTGGTGGGCGCAGATTCCCTCCTTGCTCGGTCTACTACCTGATTCTCTGCGAACCGCATACACGCCGCTGATCGATAACCTGGCGGAAATGATATACTCTTCGTACCCGACTCGCCGACCTCTCGGGCTCGACGGCCAACCCGATTCAGCTCGTCGATCCGTCCGTCAAACCAATTCGGCGACCTCTTCTTCCGCGATTACCAGCCGTTGTCGGTCATCGTCCCCTGGATGCGCCTGATGGCATCGATGTTCTCGTCACATGTCCGGCTTATCAATGTCGGTGTTTCCTACGAGGCCGGGAGATCCCCGCCCTGCGACTGGCGCTAGGAGTCCTAGCTCGCAGTCCATTCCCCGGAAGACCGCCCTGATTGTTGGCGGGAGCCATGCGCGAGAATGGATCAGCACATCTACTGTCACTCATGTGGCTTACAACCTGATAACAAAATACGGCAAGTCGAAGGCCGTCACCCGGTTGCTGGACGAGTATGATTGGGTCCTGGTTCCGACATTGAACCCTGATGGTACGTTTACTCATGGGAATCCGATCGGCTGTGGCGGAAGAACCGCCAGCGGACGAGTCTGCGGTTCTGTCCCGGCATCGACCTCGATCGTGCTTGGAGCTTCGAGTGGGATGGCGAGCGCACTCGCTCCAACCCCTGCTCGGAAACTACGCCGGCGACGAGCCGTTTGAGGGTGTCGAGAGCTGGGAATTGGCGCAGTGGGCGCTCAATGAGACGGAGCACAACAATGCGGAAATTGTCGCTTTCCTCGACCTGCATTCCTACTCACAACAGATCCTCTATCCGTTCTCGTTCTCGTGTTCGACGGTTCCCCCGACACTCGAAAGCTTGGAGGAGAGCCATGGCCTGGCGAAGACGATCCGCCAGACGACGCATGAAGTGTATGATGTGACTTCGGCGTGTGAGGGGATCGTCACGCCGATGGAGAAGAAGGCGTCGAAGCGGTTCTTCCCGATTGGGGGGAGCTCGGGAGGTAGTGCCCTGGACTGGTTCTACCATCAGCTACATGCGGTGTATTCGTACCAGATCAAGCTGCGCGACCGCGGAAGCTACGGCTTCCTTCTGCCGTCGGAGTATATCGTCCCCACCGGCAAGGAGATTTTCAATGTGGTGCTGCGGTTGGGGGAGTTCTTGGTGGGGGAATCCGCGGCGGATGTCGACTGGGAGGCGGATCTCATGGACTTCCAGGATGATGTGCCTGATACTGCCTCTGTCGCTCATGAGGAGCCTGTTGGAGCGGAGTCGGCGCAGGAGGAGGAAGAGGAGTGGGAGCTGGTGGAGTGGGCCGACGAGGACGAGCATTCGTTTGAGCTCCGGAAGTGACGGCGTACATATTACTTGACCCGGTATACATAAGGTTGTTTGGCATAGCTTATGAAATAATGAATGATTGATTACTATTGTTGATCTCGGATGCTCATGACAAGCCGAGACCTGGGGATGTCATGACTAAGCGGTTCCAAGGACCGTGTCCATTCTAGAACGTTAGGATGGACGCCATTGCGCAGTGCGGTGGAGCTCGAGAGTGTCTAGACGGTCTGGACCAGAGGACACTGGCTGGTGGTGAGGCGTGGAGGGGAAAACAGATGTCCCAGGGTGGATTATTTTCGTTGCCTGGAGAGCGGCCCTCGCATTAATTTCCCTGTTGCTGGCGAGGGTTAAAGATAGAAACCGCCCACTTAGCCTGGGTAGTACAGGGACCATCTCCTTGCGATGGCACTCTGTGACAGATCAGGAGGGAAATCGGAATGGCGATAGAGTGTATGCAGGTCGATTCATTGTAGGGAGATAGGGACATAAAACGCACGAGTACTGTAGACATGGAGTCGGAACCGGTACAGCGGACAGAGAAGACGATGTACTTGTTGGGACAGGGACCGAACACGTGCCCGCACGACGACGACGACGACGCATCCGCAACATCATCTCGCTGTCCTCCCCCATCCCTCCCTCATTCCCTCCTCTTCAATGTGACGCTTCTCTTTCCCCCCTCCCTCAGCAGCAGACCAGTACGTTGCTCTCCGCGTGCACACTCCCTGCATCCCCGACCAGCCCCTCCGCCCCTCCGGCTCTCCCACCACCTCCAACGCGCGCCTCGCCTTGGCTGGCTGCCGGCCCGTCATCCCCTCCGCCGAGTCTGCTGGGCTGGACCATGCACAGCTGCCCTTCCTTCACCACCACCATTTCCACTGTTGCGCGGCATTGAATGATCTCCCGCCTGGCTGATCGACCGACCGACCCCCTTTTTACGAATCCACGCTCCACACGCCGCGCCCCAAGCTCGACCTAACGCCGTCTGTTGCGGAATGATGTCAATTCGCCTGGAATAAGGGGTGACCACAATTCCATTCACCACCACCACCGCCATCCCAGCCAGCTCTCTGCCTTGGAGTCCCCGGTCTGCGCTGGTGCTCTCGTCAACGGCAACCTCTCCACACGATACGTACATACGTACCTTCGCACATACATCCATACGACCCATCCATATACACACCCCTCGAATGCGTCTCGCACCGCTGCTACTCCGCACGCTCCCTTAAGCGCCCCCGTCGCCATGCATTGGAAAGGCCTCCGCATGGGCACTTCCGATGGCAACGACTCAAAACGACGCAGCTGGGTCGAAACCCATGCGGTCTCCCGCCACAGCGAGCAGCTCCCGCGCGACTCTCAAACCCCCTCGCCCAGCCATCTCGCCCCCCGACGCTCCGAATCCACCCCTCGCTCCCCCCCATTGACCGACCCCGACCGTCCCCGGGATCCTGTCAGCACCACCACCACCATCACCTCCAACAATGGCCAGCGCCTGACCGAGAGTCGATCCAACACCCCGCCGGTCAGGATGAGGTATCCGGGTGCCGGACTGTTGTCGAGTGAGAACGCGTCCATGCGCCGGAATCGATTCAGCTTCATGCGGTTGCGACATGCGAGTGATCCGCAATTATCCAAGTCGTATGCGAAGGGCGAGGAGGATGTGCCGCCTGTGCCCTCGTTGCCTCGTAAGTTCTCTCTGACCGTTGTTTACGGGTACTTGTGCCGCAGTTGCTGATGAGTCGCTTGTATAGCCCCGACTATTATTACCACCGCCCCTACGATCCATGAGCTGGACCAGCCGCGAAGCGGAAGAACATCTTCAAGATCTTCCCCGATACGAAAAAGTCGTCGATGGAGGAGATCGCGGAGCACCCGCAAATGCCAGGAACTGGGTCGAACGAGAAACCCCGATATGGTCCCGCGACATCCCAAACCGCTGATCTATCCCTGTCGACATACCGAGCCAGTGGCGAAGAGTCGGGTCGCCTGTCTACAACCTCCATCCGAAGCAGTGGTCGCGACCTTCCCGCTGATTCACGACATTCCTCCGTGACTGATGCGCGGTTCTCCGAATCCTCGCGGTCAGACCAGAGCGTCGGGGATCGCGTGTCGCGGACGACCTCCCCACGCGATGGCGCCCTTGGCGGGAAGCGCTTTCGCATGCCGCGGTTGAAGCGCAATCGTGGTCCCCTTTTCCCTCTTCCTCCGAAACCCACCCCGTCGTCCACCGATCGTACGCCCGATATGACGCCCGACGAGCAAGATCACATCTCCCCCTTGCCATCTCCCTCCCGTTCCTCCGTGGGATTATCCTCCCCCAGACCGCCGCTGTTGCGGAAGGATTCCTCCAACTCAGCCCATTCGGCCCACTCCACCCCCTCGACTCGGACGCGAGACCGACCACGAACACGCGCGCGGTCATCCACGCTCGACTCCATCATCCATGCCCAGGAAAGGGCCAGCCGTCGCCGCACCTCACATCGTCTGGACGGACCTCCACCTCGACCAGTGGTCGGAAAAGCTTCGGCGATATCTTCAGCTTCCCGCAGCGACTACGACAGAACTCCGAGCCGCCGTTCCCTCGGAACGGATCCCCCGCAGGAAAAGGGTCGGAAACACCCGTGTCGAAGCTCAGCCTTCCTGACCGACAGGATGACGATACACCTGCGACATACCTAACGCGACTGGAGGAGAGTATCCCGCGAGGTGCGATTGCGGGTGTGCTGGCGCAGTCGGGTGAAGAGTTCTTCAAGACCATGCTGCGGAAGTATATGCGGCAGTTTTCGTTCTTCGGCGATCCGATCGATATGGCGATTCGGAAGCTCTTGATGGAGGTGGAGCTGCCAAAGGAAACGCAGCAGATCGATCGTTTCTTGCAGAGCTTTGCTGATCGGTATCATGAGTGTAATCCGGGCATCTTTGCCTCTCCCGGTATGTTTCTCTCCCTGTGTTAATCCTGTTGAATCATACTAAACATGAACAGATCAAGCTTACTTCATCGCCTTCTCGATCTTGATACTTCATACGGATGTGTTCAACAAGAATAACAAGCGGAAGATGCAGAAGCCGGATTACGTGAAAAATACGGGTGGTGAAGGCATTTCCGATGACATCCTTGAGTGTTTCTACGAGAACATCTCCTACACCCCGTTCATCCACATCGAGGATGCGCATTCCGGCAATCGCCATCTTTCGAAGCCGCGGCGGACCCTGCTCAAAACAGCCAGCTCTGATCACCTTACCCGCATGTCGAGGGAACCCGTCGACCCCTATACGTTAATCATGGATGGAAAGCTGGACTCCCTCCGTCCTAGTCTGAAGGATGTCATGAACTTGGAGGATACCTACCGATGTGATGGCACGTCGGACCACCCGATATGAGACGTTGCACCGTGCCTTTGCCAAATGTGGTATCCTCCAGATCGTGTCCGCTCGGTCCCGGCCCGATGCCTTCATGCCTTCTAGCATGGAGAACCCTGCGGACTCGAACCCCGGACTGGTGGACATCAAGGTCGCCAAAGTGGGCTTGCTGTGGAGAAAGGATCCTAAGAAGAAGAAGACTCGGTCTCCGTGGCAGGAATGGGGCGCGGTGCTTACGCTGTCGCAGCTGTACTTCTTCCGCGATGTCAGTTGGATCAAGTCGTTGATGTCGCAGGATGAACATAACCAGAAGGAAGGTCGGCGGCGGCCGGTGGTGTTCAAACCTCCACTCACAGAGTTTAAACCGGACGGCATCATGTCGACCAACGACGCCGTTGCGCTGCTCGATTCCAGCTACAAGAAACATAAACATGCCTTTGTGCTTGTGCGGCATAACGCTTTGGAAGAGGTGTTCCTGGC
The DNA here is from genome assembly GCA_039763685.1 of Aspergillus micronesiensis. NCBI lineage: Eukaryota > Fungi > Ascomycota > Eurotiomycetes > Eurotiales > Aspergillaceae > Aspergillus > Aspergillus micronesiensis. The sequence continues at coordinate 726,751 of JASHHO010000017.1, forward strand.
TAACTCGGAAGAGGGACCTGGACGACTGGCTAGCTAAGCTCAACTACGCCGCGACCTTCCGCACCACCGGTGTCCGAACGAAGGCAATATCGCGACGAACTATGACGCGCAGCGGAATCGCATGAGTCGCCGGAACTCCGCACAGTCTACGGATAAGGAACCGCCCTCGCCGAACCCTGATACCGATGTCGCGGAGGAGTTGATTACCGCGCGCAAGGAGCTCATGCGTCAGAAGATCCACGAGACATCTGAGAAGCTCGCAGCCGAACAGAAGCAATTGGATGATCTCCTGCGGAATGCTCGGCATTTGCAGGTTCTCACGCCAGTGAACACCCGCGCCAGAGAACAGGTCATCATGGCTGCGGGACGCATGGCGGCGAAGCTCAAGTGGGTGCGACAGGATATCTGGCGCGCTAAGTGTTACTGTGAGGTGCTTACGCGAGACCTCGGCGAGGATGTTGATCAAGCGGAGGAACGGAAGTCTCTTCACCTGCAGATTCCACCTACAAGCAGTGCGCCGTCGACGGAAGATGGAAGCGGTCCTGAGAAGCCTGCCTCTCCGCTGGAGACTATCGCCTCGTCGCATGCTGAGCGGGATCAATCGCCCGCTCGCAAGACCGAGTCGCAGCCCGGCTCCCCTGCTGCGAGGAGACCCAGCGTACGGTGTCTTTCAAGTCCTTCGATCTTACTGCCCGGCCCAGCCGACGGTCCTCTGCCGATCACACGAAGGATCGTACGACATCCTGCTCGCCTCGTCGGGCTAACGGCCTCGAGCGCGAAGCCTCGGTTCTCAGCACTGCGAGTCGACTGGATGTGGCTAGTCTGGGTTCTCACGCGTCGAAGCTGACCGGATCCGAGCCATTTGACGATACCGAAGAACGTCTGCTGCGGGAGAACGGTCTACTCGAAGTGAACAGTTCTCCCCAAGGACGCAAGCAACCAGGCACCGCAGAAGGCGATGCCAACCAACGAAAGGACGATGCACAGGATTCACTTCAAGCTGATCGAAGCAGCCGCGTCCGCCGCAGCCTGCACCGCACTCTCCGTGATTCCTCTGGTGGCCATCATATCAACTACCCGCGGAGCAAGAAGCCTCGTGACTCCACCGGCGGTGCTGCGGGCAGTGCCAACGGCGACGAGGAGACTCCCAGCAAGCCCGAAGGCGAAGGCCTCTCCCGCAAGTCCGCCAGCTTCACCGTGCATGGGAAGAAGGCATCGATCGTGACGTTGGGTCAGAATGGCAGAATATGCTGCCAGAGGAGCGGCTCAAACTGCGCAAGCCCACTCCGTCTGATGAACCTCGGGCTTCAGATCTTGGCCTCGCCAGTAGCGGCGACTCCATCACCTCCGAGCCTATCCATCTTGTCTACCCGCCGTCGCTGCAACATAGCGCTAGCACAGCGACCCGTCAGAGCGCTGCCACTACCGCTGCAGTGGTCAGCGACGAGCCCAGCGGCGGGTACAAAGAGACAGCCGCTAGGCTCTATGGCGATGATAAGGCGAAAAGCGAGGATGCGATCGGACTAGCGGACGCGAATACCATGCCTAGTCCGATTATCCGGGAGCCTACACCGTCGGAAATGTCTCGCGAGAAGGATCAGAAGGACCACGACCACGACCACGACCAGGATCAGCATGATGAGCGCCGGCCGTCGCATTCTACAACCGCCACGGCGGATGAGACCCACTCCTTGCAAATGGAGAAGATGCCGCCCAGTCCGCCGGAGCAGGCAGTTCACGCATGATGTGATTTACATGTGTTGATTGTATTTGATGACTTATACCCCTTTTTTAGTTTTCGATTCGTTAGTTATGGTTACTGCACAGCGTGCGTGGATGATGTTGTTGTCGTTCCTTGGCCTGTTACGTTTGTCTGGGGGTGGAGGTATAGAGTAGACCTGTACGCTCATGGTCTGTCAGAAGCTGGTTGCTGTTGTTGTTGTCTGGGTGACTGTTGTCTACCTACCTGTGGAGGAGATGGGTAGGGAGGGTATATACCTAGAAACAAGAGGAGGATGGGGAGGTCATTGGCATTCATTCATTGAGTACAGTTGGATTGGGTTGGTTGATTGGGCGGGACTGTGGATGCATTGGAAAAGCTTAGCTAGCGTGTACTATGAATAAAAGTAGATTTATCCATTTACTTATGAATCTTCCTGTTTCTTTTGCTCTTTTATTGGTGGTACGTGGGTAGAGGGTTTGGGTAGGTGGAAGGTGCATTCACTCATGCTGGCTGTGGCTAGGTAGGTAAGTGGTAGGTCGGCAGAGTCGATGAGCTGGCGAAAGGAACAGAAAGTCGGGGGAGAGGGAGGTGGACTGTTGATATCTGTCTGTCTGTCTGTCAGTGAGTCAGTCAGTCGACTTTGTCTTCTGTTTGGTTTCTTCGTCGTCCTGTCTGTCTCTCCCTCCTCCCTCCACGCGCTCACTCTCCGTCGCCTCTTGTGTCAAGACTATCTCTCTTCGAGTAGTCTCCCATCTCTGATGAGCCTCGTACACTCGATCTTGTCAGATAAGACTGACACTTTGTTGGATAATATTTAATAAACGAGAACTCGAGTTGAGGGATAACCACCACAGAGATAATCGAGAATCCGGTCAACAGAAACAGACTATCACATACAAACAAAGCCAGTACGCTTCGCCTTCTCCTTCTCCTCTCCCCAGAAAAATACTGCTCACGAGTATCTTCTAAACAACAAGATCCCAAGAATCTCAGACTGAACCTCTTCCCACCCCTCTTTCATCCCCTCGTCTCGACGCGTCTACAACCTAACCCGCCCACGACCACATATATCCCTCCCTCAGGAGCTACCACCACCAGCATCTCCAGAGCGGAACAAATTAATCTAGAGACAGGAAGAATGGTCCTTAACCGCTACACCAAGAAATACAAAGTCATGCGCAAGAAGCTCAAGCTGAAGTTAGGGTTTCGACCGTCACGTGAGATGACGCCTATTCCTGGTATTTCCCTGCCTTTTTCCTATTTGGTTGCGTTTTTGGGTATATTAAATTAGTGAGTGAGGGGTTCGCATGCTAATTTATGTTTATAGAAGAGCCTGAGGACGATACTGGGGATGGCGATGGCGATGTTGATGTGGATGTGATGGCGCCGCCGCCGAGTCCGGAGTCTACGTCTCCTTCTGAGTCGGCTTCTGTCTGTCTTGCTGGGGAGAATTCGGGGTTTGAGGATTACGAGGATGAGCATGAGAGGTATGACGAAGAGTCTGGGGAAGAGGAGGGTGTGGAGTGAGTGAGGATAAGGTAGAGCAAGGGGAAGACGAAGAGAGAAAAGAGATGCAGATGCAGATGGTTCTGTATACGCCTCCTCTTTCTCAGCAGCCTCTTCATTCTTGTCTTTCCTCACACGCAGAGTCTCCTGGAGATACACAGACTGCTTCATCACGGAACACTCCTCGCCACACTAAGTCAACCAAAAAGGCCATTCCTCCTTCCAAGCAATGGCAGGGAGACGAGCCACATCAGCGACTCCAAGACTCGGCCCCAGACACCACCAACAACACCTCCAACCCCAACACAAAAGACACAACCACAGACACAGACACCACCACAGACAGAGACAAAAGCAAATACACCCTCCCTACCGCGCCTCCTTCATCACCCCACCCCTCGGCTACGGCCTCATCGCAACCCAACCCATCCCAGCCGGAACCCTCATCTTCGCCGATCCCATCATCTACACCAGCGCCGCCGAGCAGAAAGCCTGTCCGACCAATCCCACCGCCAACGAGCTCCTCGCGTCCAAGGTCCGCGCCATGGGACCCGATTGGTATCGCGGGTTTCTGACCCTGACGAACCCCCGGCGGGAGTCATTGGGCGTGTTTGCCGGGATCTGGGATGCGCATCAGGTTCCTATCGCGGGGAAGAGTCGCGGGGGGATGTTGGGGTTGAATCTGGCGTGGGTGAATCATTCGTGTGTGCCGAATTGTTCGGTGACGGTTGTGCAGGTGAGGGCACCCGGTGCTGTTGGCTCTTTTTCCTCTGCTTCCTCTGGGGGGGAGTTTGGTGAGACTTCCACTGCTACAGATGTTTCTCCGAATGCGTCTACGTCTACGTCTACATCTCCCGAAGAGGAAGCATGGATAATGCAAGACGGCACCGGCCAAACCCACCCATGGGACACAGCTCCCCGGGTGATCGTCCGCGCCAGCACCGACATCTCCCCGGCAGCGAAATCACCATCGCCTACTTCTTCGCCAGTGGCGGGCACACCCAACGCGAGCTCTTCACGCTCTCGTCCTTCGGGTTCTTCTGCTCGTGCGCGGCGTGCTCCATCCCCAACGACAAGGTGGAACGGGCTCTCCGTCGTCTCGGCGCGTTCAACGCCATGGTCGAGGCGGACGATGGGGTGGTGATCGTGCGGCGACCCGCGGCGGCTCTGCATATGGCGCAGGAGGTGGTGCGTCGGTTGTTGCAGGTGCGGGTTTCGGATGCGCGGGTAGCGATGGTGTGGGTGCGATGTGCGCTGATTGCGGCGTTTCATTCGGATGTTGCTCGTGCCGTGACGTTTCTGTTGAAGGCGAGGAAGATGTTGTTTGTGCTGGAGGGGCCGGCGGGGAGGCTTTATGGGCAGGTTGGGCGGTGGTGTCGTGATGTCAGGCTTGTGCCGGGGTTTGGGGGTCGATGAGGGGGGTTTCTTCGTTGTTGGAGGGGGCTTGGATGTCGGTTGAGATGGGGGGGAGGAGATTCTCTATATGCTGGGGGCAAGGGGGGATGAGTATCTGCGGGTTGGGGATTATACGCGGTTCGAGGGGAATGTGCTTGTTTGGAGAGATGGGAAGGGGTATGAGGTTGTGGGAGGGAGTTCCTTGTTGGAGATTGAGGTTCTTCCGTGGTGCATGCTGAGATCTTCGGACAAGAAGCTGCTGCGATTGAAGGGCGATGCTGCTGCTGCTGCTTCTGCTGCTGCAGCAGATGCAAAGACAGCTACACCATGCAAGCAGGAGAAGGATCTTCTCGACGTCATGAGAGGCCTCCGTCGCCAGCAGGCAAAGACAAAAAAGCCATCCGCCTTGTCACCCAGAAAATGGATGGACGGGCAACGGGAGAAGGATCGAGCGGCGGCATAGGCGATGCTGTCCGCTGCTCCCTGGTCAAGTCTGTCGGGGCGAGAAAGAATGTCACCGTGGAGACTAATTGTGTGGTTTGCCATGGTCCGATGGGGGGTCTCCAGCCTCATATCTGTTGATCTACCTAGGTATGTTGGATTATCTTAAGCTTGAGCTTAGGTGAAGTTGAAGTTGAAGTTGGAGTTGAGTTAGGGCTGATTATGTCATGTGCCCCGGCATCTCCAACTTCTCCATCTCGTCTGCACCGCCTGTACAATACTTACTTCTACTTCTACTCTACTTACATCAATTCCCTCTTTTGAATATACCATGCCACCCCTCACCACCTGAACCACACAGATAATCGACAATGGCCCACTCAAAACGAAACACCTCCCTCCCCCACTTCACCTCCTACGAACGCGACCTCCTCCGCTCCACCTGGGGCACCAAACGCGGCGTCATCGGCCGCGACTCCTTCCTCCCCTTCGGCTCCTGTCGTCTCTGTCTGCAACCCGCGCGCAAACCCGTCGTCGCCTGCGCCACCAACGGCGACCTCTTCTGCGCGAATGCGCCATCAACGACCTCCTCGCCCAGCGGAACGAGATCAAGCGTCTCGAGCGGGAACGCGACGACGCGAAGAAGCGGCTCGCCGAGGACGATGCGCGCACGTTACAGGAGGCACGGGAGCGGGAATTGCGCGAGTTTGAGCTCGTGAGTATGGGCTTGGAGGCGGCGAAGAGGGGAAACCCGAACTTGCATACAGGCAAGCCGGTTGAGAATGTTGCGGTGGGGGGTGGGGCGGGGGAGAATCCGCGGAAGCGGAAGGCCGGACAGGACGGTGATGGAGAGGAAGAGGCCAGGGCGAAGGCGTTGGCGGCGTTCAAGGCGCGCGAGGTGGTGGTTGATGGGAAGAGGAAGAAGGTGCTTGAGTTGGATGAACGGGAGATGGCGCGGGTTGCGAGGGAGGAACAGGAGCGGTTAAAGGAGGAGCTGAAGCGGGAGAAGGTATCTCTGTCCTGTCTGTCCCTGCTCTTGTCTACTAGGTGTATACTAACAATGACAGTCGGAATCCTCCAAATCAGCCCTACCCTCCTTCTGGTCCCCTCGCTGACCCCCACGACCGACCCGAACGAAATTGCCGCCAACAAAAGCCGTCAAGCTGACTCCTATCTGTCCCGGTTCGACGGACGAACACCGCCATGCATACTCGCTCAAGTCGCTGGTCGACGTGCATTTCACCGAGGATACAGCGTCAGATGGGACGGTGACGCGGGTGTGTCCTAGTTGCAAGAAGACGCTCAGTAATGGGCCGAAGGCTATGCGTATGTCTCCTTTCCTCTTTGGATGTCCATCGTCTATGGCTATGGTCTATGGTTTATGGTTATGGATTATGGTCTGAGTTGTGGATGCTAACGAGCGACAGTGACAAAACCTGCGGTCACGTCATCTGTACCCCCTGCGTCAACAAATTCATGACGCCGCATGATGCGCCTGATCCGCACGCCACGAAAGAGGAGCAGGCGCGGGTGGCAGAGCTCCATGGCCGGATACTCTGCTACGTGTGTGAGGCGGATATCACCCCCGGGAGTGGAGGCGAGAAGAAAAAGTCGAAAAAGAAAGACAAGGAGACGATCCAGCCGGGCATGGTGCAGATCAACTCTGAAGGGACAGGATTTGCCGGGCGAGGAGGCAATGTTGCGACCAAGTCGGGGGTCGCGTTTCAATGTTAGCATCCAGTCCTACTACCGTATCTAGGGTTGCGGTGCATGTATTATACGATTAGTCCCGGTGAAGATAGTATAAAAGCGGTGGATGGTATACGACGATCTATGAAAAGCATCCAAAACCCGAGATATGGACATAGCCCTGCCAACTCCAGCAACTGACAAGACAAATGTAATGTACAGACACCTCCGAACGAGAAGAGAAGAGAAGAGTTACGCCCGCTTAGCAGAGTTATTAAACTCCCTCACAACAACCTCACACTTGACCTCCTGACACAGCCTCTTTCTCCGCGAAGGCTCCAACTTGCCCGCAAACTCCAGCCCACTAGCCCGCTCGACCACCTCAACCGGCACCTCAAACTCCGCCAACCGCTTCTCATTCGCGATGCGCGCATTCGGCAACACAAACGCCCCCAGCGCAACCTTCCCACTGACCGACCCAGGCCCCTCCTCCGCATAAATCACCTTGTAAAAGTGCGTCGGCACCGCCACGTTGGGCGGGTTCCCAATCACCCATAGTTGACTCTCCACTTCCCATCCGGGTCCTTATGCGGAGGTACAGCGGGCCGTCACGATCCGCACAGACGGATACCGCTTCACCAGGTCGCGACAGAACGTCTCAAAATGAGCCCAGTAGTCGCGGTTGAAGCCCTCGCCGACCTGCGGACACATGTTCGTCAGCGCGAAGGTCGCGTCCATCGCGCCCTGCGACCATTTCGCGTCGGCGGCGGGCACACCTGGTGCCCGCGATCGTAGCGCGGACCGGAAATAGTCCGACAGCTTCGCGCGGAAGGCCGGCGGGATGGTGCTGTCTTCGTAGAAGGTGCTGTGTTTGCGGTCGGCTTCTTTCAGGGCCAGTGACGCTGGTGTGATGTGTTCGGCGACCCAGGAGGGGTTGCGCATGCGGCGGTCGTAGGCGCCAGCCAGCGGGAGCGAGGACAGCGTGTCGGCGATGGGCCGGGGAAGCCGTACTGGTAGATGCCGGCGGGGTCGACGGGGCCGGTTCCGGGGGCTTTGGGAGCGAGAGAGGGCGTGGGAGGCGCCGCGGCGAGGGTTTTGGTGCCGGGGATGGGTTGCGGTGGTGTCGGGGGAGCGGTTTGTTGAGGTTGAGGTTGGTGTTGGGGACGGGGAGAGGAGTAGAAGAGGGCTGTGAGGCCGGCACCGGTGGCGGCACTGGCGGCGGCGATGGCCGCGACGGTGGCCTTGGACATGGCGAGGGAGGAGTGATGAGGGAGGTAAAAGAGAAGAAGAAGAAGAAGAGAAAAGTTACCCTGAAGAGGAAATTTGATGTCGGAAGTGTGGGGGCCAATCAGAGGACAGCGATCAGATGACCGAACCAGACAAACAATCAACAATAATACAAGAACCCACCTTGACTCTGGTGAAAGTATAGAGATTTATAGAGAGTGAAGATGGTCTCTAGTCGATATTTAACCTGGTCGAAGGACACACACGAGTCGTCCGATGATCAGATCGGTCAGCAGACACAAGAGATCCCACGTGGGTTACACTACGGGCAGCAATAGTACACATCGACATCCACAGCAGGTGATGTGCACTGGTGCAACTAGACATTCTACGTACATGAAGTCTGTGAGAAGGGGCTATGTTGCTAAAATGACAGCCTAGGGCAGCAAAAGACGCTGGTTGGAAACCTAGGTCCGGATACAAGCTGAAACATATAATATCATGGATCCATGATACGAAAATCAAAATACATCATCCTCGTAGTCATAATCAATTGAGGCCTTCTCCGACTATCCTCAGGACTCTACATATCAGAGCCTTAAGCCAATGAGGTTTTTCTCATCCAAGTAAGTGCTCATGGATCACCGAATAATCAGGATATACATGGACGGCCAGAGCTGTTGAGTATTTAGTATAGAGACTGACATACTACAGATAGCATATAGGTTAGCCCATACGAGCATCATACAAAACAAAGAGGCTAGACATTTATAATGACATTTCTCATAAACAACTTACTACTTCCGCCAATGCAAGCAGCAACTACCTTTACATACATACGACATAGATGCATCAAACAGCAAACAAGTAACAACACAAAAATACATGTAAGAAAGATAGAAAAAACAACAACAAAAGATCATTATACCAAAGCCCTAGAGCTAGTCATTTCACCATAGCGACCTCTTCCTCTCGTGGTATCATAAGCATTGACAACCCGCATCTGCCCGCCCTCGTCAGCCTGACTAAAGGCATACCCACGCTGCTTGCGCATGCGCTGCACCTGTCGGACCTTGCGGATCGCCTTCTGGAACTGCTCCATGCGCGGGCGGTAGTCTTGCACGTTGTACTTTTGGATTTCCTGCACGTGGTGGTAATGCTGCGGGTAGTACATGCGTTTCATGTACTTCCAGGCGTAGTCGCGCATGAGGCAGATGCAGGGAGAACGATTGCCATCAGGTAGAATTGCGGGAGCTTGAAGATCACGGGGATCGTGCCATAGTATTCGGTGGAGAAGCCGATGGCCGGTGCGGCGTAACCGTAGGCTGGCAGGAACGCGAGCCAGATGACCATGGAGCCCGGGATCGCAATAAAGGTCCACTTCGTCCAGATATTGCTGATCAGGGCTGCTTTACCAAGCACTGTTGCCAGCGTGGCGGTGTACAATGCCGATCCCCACACCCAGTGGCCAGCGGTCTTGCCGTCCGACATCGGAAGATCCCAGAGAAAGATCAGCTGGGAGACGATGTATAGCAGCAGCGAGTGATAGAAGCCGTTTGCAATCCACGACCAGAAGCTGTGGCGCTTGAAGAACACGCCCTTCTGTCCGAGGCCGTACAGCTGAGATACCGGTCGAGTAGGCGTGCGGAGATGAATTGATCACAGATACCCATGGCGAACGGAGGAAGCACCGTGAAGAACACGTTGTAGAAGGAGAGAGTCCATGATTCGAAGATGACTTGACCAGAGAAGGCGTTTTGGAAGGAGTACTACGCCTAGTTAGTAGGAATGCAACACGTTACTGCAGGAAACTTACCCAGAACTGCGTCATGTAGAGGGCAATATTCTTGTAGAAGGAATACAGGATGACACGACTGATGCGGTGGTAGCTCCAAGCACCGTGAACGAGGAGAAGTTTGCGGAGGTAGCGGAACTGCGCGATCGACACATCGGCCGATCTTGCTGCTTGAAGACCTTCCACGCCACTGATACCAACACCGACATGGGCGGCCTGGATCATAGAGACGTCGTTGGCACCGTCGCCGATGGCAAGAAGCAGAGACTTGAGATGACGCTTGACCAGCTTCACAACCAGAGCCTTCTGAAGAGGTGAGACACGACAGCACACCACAGCTTTACACATGACAGCGAGGTCCAAGAAAAGCTTCTCCATATCCTTCTCCAGGGCAAACGTTAGGGACCGGCCGTCGATAATCAACGCCAATGCCTCGATCTCGCCAGCCGCCCCCTGGCTCTGCACGGCCTGCAGTTTCTTCGTCAAGTTGTCTCGAGTGGCTTGGGACGATTCCTCGTTGATAATCAACAGCGTCATGTCCTCGGAAATCAACTTGCAGGACATGCCAATATTGATAGCGGTTTCTTGTCGGTCACCAGTCAGAACCCACACCTTGATTCCCGCAGTTTGCAATGTGTGAATAGTGTCAGGCACGCCATCCTGCAGTCGATCCTCAATAGCTGTGGCTCCCAGGAAGTAAAAGTCCTTCTCAATAAGCTCAGCCGCCTTGTCAAGCTCATCAGCTCGGTTTCCGCTGACAGTCGTTGCCGCCTTGTCGAATATTTGCCACCACTGTTGGAACTCCTCCTCGGGAATCTCACGCATCGCGAGACACAAGGTTCGGAGACCCTCCGAGGCATACTCCTCCAGATGCTGCAAGGTCTCCTCCACAATGGGTTGTCGGCATGCAGGCGCTCAAGAATGACAGTGTCGGCGCCCTTGGTGTAACACCGAATCTTGCCATCGGACAGCGGAAGATCGTCGACATACGCTTTCTGGTCGAGTTGAACTCACACACTGCGAGAAGCTCATACTCGTATTCCTGGTCAGCCACGGTGAAAATGACGGACCGCGGCCTACGGTTCGTGAATTGATACCCCAGAGATGCAGCACCGTCGACCAGGGCACCTCATCGGGGGACGCTGCCTGGTACTTGATCTTATCCGGCTCGGCGTCGTTTCGTTCAGGAATGACAGTGACAGGTGGCGAGGAAGAACAAGGAAGTGATGGATTGCATCCGCCGTTGGATGCGAGAGAAGGTTTGACTTGAGTGTCTTGAAGTCGTTAATTCCAGATTCCATGCCTTCCTCGGCAGTGGCGCGTCGGTCTTCGGGAATGTCCTCTCCGTACATGATACCGGCAATGGAACACTGCTTGAATTCCATCATGTTGCATGTCAATGTACCGGTCTTGTCGGAGAGATGTACTCAATCTGACCGAGCTCTTCCACCAAGGATGAAGTTCGGCACGTTGCGGGGGTGTCGGTTTTGTCGTAGTAGATATCGAGGTCGGAATTGATCAAGAACGCCTGGGCGTACTTGACGATTTCAATCGTCACGAAGAGAGAGATAGGAACAAGATTGGAGTAGAGCACCCAGTAGGTGAAGATGTCGAGGAAGAATTGCCTGGCCGCGTTGATCTGACCATAGTCAAGGTACGTCAAGCGGTCGGCTTCGGTCTTTCGGATAATCAAGTCGCCCACCGAACTGATGACACTGAGAACGATGAGGATGCTGACGAGCATCAGGATCTGCACGTTCACCATACGCTCGACGGCCGTGCGCTTAATCGGGGTTGCCGTCGCATTGCGCATCAGCTTCGTTTCGTGACCGGTAAAAACAACGATTCCATGAACCCACGGGGTGTTTCGAAGAGTTGCACCTCGGAGAAGCAGCTGGTCCGGAGCCAAGGGCAGCTCCTTCTCACCTCCTCCGGCTTGCATCGTCAGAGTCGCCTCATACGTGTAAAGGCTGCTGTTCGGTTGCTCCGATCGTACCCGGCCACTGAGACGACTGAGATCCGCAGGACTGACAAGATGTGCAGTCTCGGGAATACCCTGCTTAATCTTCAAGTTGGTTTCTCCGTCCAGATTCGCCGTTTCGATATAACACAAGGCCTCCGGCTCGGAGGACGCCAGCAAGACCAGATCAGCGGGGAACGGCTCCTCCGACTCCACACGGACAATGTCACCCACGGCGACATCAACCCATTTGGATTCGTGGAACGCCGATCCCTTCAGCACCTGGGTCTTCGAGTAGTTCAACGACCTGTCCGAAACTCTCCGCTTATAGTCCTCCACCAATTCCTTGATCGCGGACACCATCAACACAACCAACAACGGACCCAATGGTGGTGTATCGATCGTAGGTGAGACATTGGGAATCTGCTGCAACACGGCGGTAAACAAGAAAAACAAGTTGGCGTATTTTGAGAATTGTTCGTAGAGGAATTTCGGAAGGAAGGTGAAGACGTTGTACTTGGCGGTGGACACTGGTTGTCCACAAACTTGTGCGTAGCATTGGCCGGGGATTGTTGAGCGTGATGATGCGCGGTCCCAGAGTCGTGGGGTCGACCTTTCTGCGTCCGAACTTGAAATCCGGCTTCCGCGACTTCTTCGGACGCGGCGTCGCGGTGGTGTCCTCGCCGTCGCCGTCACCGACACTGTCGACGCGTGCGGCCCGTGCTCCCGCCTCTGTCAGGGGGAGGTCCATCTCCGAGTATTCAGGACCCATGCCCAGCATGTTTTTCGCTCGTCCCATCAACCCGCCGCCCAGACCCAGGATGCTGTTCCGCTCCTTCGCTTCCCGCACGCGATGGTCCGCATTGAGGTGGTCGTCATGGTCCAGGTCGTAGTATCCGTGCATGGAGCGGTCGTCGTCGTACTCGTCGATGGAATAGCGGCGGTAATTGCCGAGTCCGGAGCTCTGGGAATACGTCCGGGACACGTCGGCGCCCATGTAGGGGTCGCCTAGATAGGCCCCGGACTGGGCGGAGGGCGCAGTGGACGTCGCATGGGCACCGGGATGCGACGAGACTTGCGCGCCGACAAAGTTATCGTAGGAGACGGAGGGCCGCGGCTGAGGTTGGTCGGAGTCGTCGATGTCGAAGCGTTCTAACAGATGCTCATCGTTGACGGGGGGCGCTGTCCCGAGTTGTAGATGGGAGCGGACTCCTCCAGCTGCAGCAGATCGTCATCGCGGCCAGCGGCTGAATGGAGCCCTGGAGGCCTACCGCTGGCCATGATGTTGGGGGCGTGCGGACACCGTCACAGGCGAGGTGTGCCCCTGGAGCATTGATCGGGGTTGGAGGGAGGGGGAGCTCGGGGAGTCGAGGGTCGATGATCGCAGTGGGAGGGGAATGCGAGGGGCAGAGTGATCGAAGGGAGAGGGAAGGTGCCCAACAGGGAGACCGCGTGGGAGCAGACAGTCGAGTCGCGAGAGAGGGTGAAGTGGTGAGGGTTGCGGGAGAGGGAGAGAGTGAGAGTGAGAATGAAGTTGAGGCGGTGCTGCAGGTTTGGGTGGGAGATCGCCGGCGGCTGTTTGGTTAGTGCCGCCTAGCTGCACCACGCTTGCTCGTTACTGTTTAAATGCGAGTGAACACCCAACTATTCGGTCGCCTTGGTTCCAGCAGCGGAACAAGACAGTCGGAAATGTGTTCTTTTCTCGTCTGGTGGAACCGCCGAGCTCACTACTGGGTACGGTGTCTTGCTGCGCCGCACGGGATGATTCTCTGGCGCGCTCTCCACTTCCGACTTCCGCGCGGATCGACAAGCTTATATTAGGCGATGATCGAGCATTCGTTATGGTTGTTTCTGTCGAGCGCACTCATCTACCCCTGATGATCCGACGGGAATCGGGAGCTAGATCGTCGACCCAGAATAGGGGCAGTTCGGATACCCGGCCAAAGCGTTGGAACAAAGTTCATGAAACATGACATTACAGACATTATGAGACCCATTTCCTCCCACTGACACGAACAGAATCACCGGTCGTTTTCTGCGCGCGACTCCTCCGCCTCCGCCATCCCAGTCTTGGCCCGCTTCGCCAGATCCGCCTGCAGCGCCTTGTCCATCACCCCATTGATCTCCTTGACCTTGTCCTGTGCCACCGCCGACTTCTGAACAAAGACCATCGCATCGACCGGCGACCCGGAGAACTTGGACAGGTAGCACACGTCGCCGGCGTTGTTCATACCGACAATCACATCTCCCTCCGATGCCTGCTCCTCTTTGCGCGTCGCATCGACAATCACGTGGTTGCCTTCGTCGAAGGTGTGGAAGGTGACCGACAACGGCTTGTGCGTGATGTTCAGCGCCACAGGGACCCGTTCGTCGACCCCGTAGACGATCACCTGGCCCTCCTTGACCACCGCGTCTGGGCGTCGGAAATGCTGCAGACCGGCCATCACACCAATGCAAGCCGCGTCGATCAGGTTGCCATCGTAGTCGGTGATATGTACGTCGGCCCGGATGCTCCAGCAGCTTACACCCTTGAGGATGCAGAGGGATTCGGTGTCGAGGGCGTTGGAATGGCGGACGACCCGGTCGAGAACGTTCGTCACGTAGGTTTCGAGATCTCCTTGTCTATATACATACTATTGTATTAGCAGGAAGATCATTGCGTAGCATGATCACAAGGTGTCAGGAACCCACCGGCCGTTATCCCACGCAGGGGAGCCCATAGCCGTAAGCTCTAGGGCGATAGTAAAGATTCCATCGAAAGGACGGTCATCGCGAGGACTCGTGACTTCCGAAGATATGCGGACAACGAGACTAAGCAAAACATATCAGTAGCCGTCTAATGCAATGGGAAAAGACCGTGAACAAGCTCCTACCTGGTTTTACCCAGCTGCACCTTGACATGACCATACTCCTCCCCGAACGAGACACTCAACGGACGCAACTGATCCGGCTGGCGGCCGTCCAAGCGCACATTCTGGCGCAGCGCATTGAGGATGAAGTCGCGCTCGGGCACAGAGAGCGGTGCTTCTTTATTCATGATTGTAGAGGCAGACTCAGGCCCCGGCGGGGACTTCGCAAACGGTCTTCTTCACGAAATTTCCTTAAAGAGCGTCATGCGGGAGTGTTGCTTCTGGGCCAATGATGGCCTCAGATTGTCCGGGCGGTGAGGTGGACTACATGGCTGACTCAGCCCTTCCTCTCTCTTCCTTCACAAGCATCAACTTTCACCAACTCTTCAGCATCAGTTCACTAGCTCTCGCCCACCATGACTACAGGTATGTCTCACTGCCTCTTATTCGAGTCGCCTTACCATACACATGCAGTCTGCTAATATCTCACAGCCCACCGACCCACCTTTGACCCCGTATGTCCCCAATCATCCACCACCACGACCCCAACTAACCAGACCAGGCCCAAGGGAAAGAGGCCCTCCGGGGTCCGGCCTACCACCAGCGCCTTCTCCCGGCTCACATGCACCTGAAGACTCGGTAGGTGGTCCATGTGCTCAACAACGAACCCATCTAACAACATCCAGTCAACCCGGTCAAGGCGGTGAAAACGAGTCCCAGCAACGCGACCTGCGCGCCGAATTGCTCCAGGCTGAGGCCGCTCACTTCGCCAAGAAGCGCGGTGGTGCTGTTGACGAATCTGCTATCGAGAGTGCAGCACCCAAGCGCCAATTAGAGGGAGCCCCGACGGGCGGTGACGCCGCGACGACAGACGAGGAGGATCCAGAGGCGAAACGACGGCGGATATTGGAGGAGACGCGTGATATAGATGCGGACTCGGACGGGTCTGAAGAGGATAGCAGTGACGAGGACAGTGACGATGAAGAGGACGAAGCGGCGGAGCTGATGCGGGAGTTGGAGAAGATCAAGAAGGAGAGGCAGGAACAAAAAGAAAAGGAGGTACGGATTTATTCTTCAACTTCAATGCTGAGGGATTTTGTCCAGGCTGTTAACGCTAATTTAGGAACGCGAACAAGCAGCACAAGAGGAAGAACAACGAGAAGTCGACATCGCCCGAGGCAACCCCCTCCTCAACGCTCAGGACTTCAACCTGAAGCGACGATGGGACGATGATGTGGTTTTCAAGAACCAGGCTCGGGGGACAGAGGATAAGGGTGGCAAGGAGTTTGTCAACGTAAGCTACACCTTATTTCTGTTCTTAGTACATTGCTGACACGTTACAGGATCTTCTCCGATCAGACTTCCACAAACGGTTTATGGTAAGCTCTCTCGCATATTTAATCCAAAAGCCATGTACTAATATTGTTTCAGTCTAAATACGTCCGGTAGATAATGGATGAATCCTTCGCTGTCGTGGTGGCACGGCTGCTTGAGTTGCAACTTGAAAGTGGTCCACTCCCTTAGTCTGGTAGAGAAGCTAAGATACCGAATAAATAATGAACTGCATATGAAACTTAATTGAAAGATTGGTTGAGATACATCGATTCAGGTATCTCAGCAAAGACCTGACAAGGACTTCAAAGAAATTTTTTGATATCAGCGGCAACTGTGGTGCCGGGGTGAAGATACATGTCACACGAAGAGGGAGCAGAAGTGAGACCTGTGCCTTTGCTGCGTGACTGAGAAACAGCATTTAGCAAGGCTTGTGGAGGCTTATTGAGCGTGCTGGTTCGCTTCCAACGACCATCAGCTAAAGTCTTGCCATAATCATGCTGAATGACACCACCAGAGACAGCGGTGGGCACACTGACCACAACATCCCCGAGATGGATATTCGGCACTCCCCGCCGATACCAACCATCAGCCCAAACTTGAGTGTAAGCCCGACCACTGTAGCGGACGTTGTGCCATAAACCCCCGTCGGTAGGCAGGCAATCACAATGTTATGGCCACTCATCCGTTCGAGGGTATAAGAATTACTATCTCCCAGCTCTTGGAGAGTGGCAAATGGACCTCCTCCAGCATGGCTTTGGCCGCAGACATTTCTAGGGGCCGAGCGCAAACCTAGTTGATCGCATAATCATCGTGAGAAAGGGCAGAGGAGACCACTTCCTTAGGGCAGCAAACGAAACAAAGGGTGGATACGAGTCTTGAATCCCGGCGATGATTTGATCACGCGCAGACATGGGAAGTTTCCCAGGACCAGGAAGATGGCTGGTCATATGAGGCTATCGAGCCTGAGGATTTCAGCCCTCGATCCGTGAAGTGGCTGAGTGGCTGGGATAGTGCGAATTATAGGTGAAGATGATAATTAGCAGTTAACGGAAATGTCAGGGAGAAAAGCCATCTTTCAAGAAGTGTGGGCTTACTTTCCGTAGGAACATCCGCTTACAGTGGAGATCACAAGGGTATGAAGCTTTTGAAGCTCCTATGGATCAGCAAGAAGGTTCATGCCTAGTATCACCCCGCATCACATAAACATAAGCGAAAGCCGAATTTTGGCTGCTACTGACCAGGGCACAGGACGAATGCGACTGAGAATTAGAATGGCATCGGGTTGATGTCGTTCTCGTCACAGGTTCAAGTCTGGATTGTATCTCCAGGGTTTGTCTCTGCACAGTCTAACACATGATCTTACTGGATGAACTTGACTACTTTTGCTATTAGTGGCACGGCATCAAGACCCTATGACAACCGGGCCACGATCACGAATTACACAAGACTCGTCCGACTCGTTCGACTCGTTTACCATACTTTAGGCTGTGGTATGAGGGGAGGACTGGTGAAACATCCGGATGGCCTACCATCCTCATCAAGGCAGAACTGAAAAGCCAACGGAGAAAAACTTTGATTTCTCATAAGATTTCTTCATCAGGGACAGTGTTGATAAATTAACCGGCCTCAATCCCCTGAATGTGGCGCCGGGAAACAGCGGGGAGATCTGCACACCCGCCGGCGAATTTCCTTCATCGTCGAGTAATTGCGGGGGAGACCGTCATGTTTCATTCCATTCTCCGTGTAAACAGGGATTATCAGCCTTCAAGCCTCCTGCATTAGAGACACGAATTCAGACCGCACTCGGCTGCAGAACGCACGACGTCGACGGACCATCCCACCGGAGAACGTCAGCCATGGTAGCCAAGAATTGCACCCCGATAGTGGTGTATATTGGCAGGGAATAATCGTTCATATAAGTAGTAGGTCGTTGGACACTTGTAACAGCTTCCTGAACTTTCATTCTTTACATCAGACCGGGACAACCATAGTTTGTGCTGTAGACTTCCGCTTTGGGAGCCCAGTGAAATCATGTCTCCAAAGGGGTCTACCTGGCTGGCCAAATTTGCGACATATATCTATGCATCCTCTACTGTTCTCGTGCCGGCCATGGCACAGACAACACCACCACCATCAACAGAGATAGGCGTTGAGGCCTACGCTTTCAACATTGGTGACATTGTCTTGGGTGACGGCCGTTATTCCGCCAACCAAGATCGCACCCTGAACTATATCAAAGATGTCGATGTCGACAGACTACTCTATGTCTTCCGAGAAACCCATCAGCTATCTACTCAAGGCGCCACTCCTAATGGTGGCTGGGATGCCCCGGATTTCCCCTTCCGCTCACACATGCAAGGACATTTCTTGACAGCATGGGCCCAGTGCTACGCAGTTCTGGGCGACCAAGAATGCCACGACAGAGCAATCTACTTCGTCGAGGAACTTGCAAAGTGTCAGGACAACAATGAGGCGGCTGGATACACCGCAGGGTATCTGTCTGGCTTCCCGGAGTCCGAGTTTGCCGCGGTCGAGGATAGAACCCTGGATAATGGCAACGTGCCATACTACGCAGTGCACAAGACACTGGCCGGTCTTCTCGATGTCTGGCGCTACATTGGCGACACCACCGCCCGGGATGTTCTTCTTGCCTAGCCATGTGGTGGAGACGCGCACGAGTAAGCTGAACGACAGCCAGATGCAAGCCATGCTGCAGACCGAATTCGGCGGAATGAATGAGGTCCTCGCTGATCTGTACCATTTCACTAGCGACGAGCGCTGGCTGGTACTTGCACAGCGCTTCGACCATGCAGTCATCTTTGACCCTCTTGCTGCAAACCAGGACCAGCTCAATGGCTTGCATGCAAACACACAAGTGCCGAAATGGATCGGTGCCGCTCGCGAATACAAAGCTACGGGGGATACTCGGTATCCGACATCGCCCGCAACGCATGGGAACTCACCGTCAATACCCGTACGTATGCAATCGGAGGAAACAGCCAGGCCGAGCACTTCCATGAGCCTAATGCTATTGCTGCCTATCTCGACAATGACACCTGCGAAGCGTGCAACTCGTACAACATGCTGAAGCTGACTCGCGAGCTGTGGCTGATTGATCCGGAGAACTCGGCGTACTTCGACTTCTACGAGAATGCTCTGCTTAATCATCTCCTTGGTCAGCAGGATCCTGAGAATAGCCATGGTCATATCACCTACTTCACCCCACTAAATCCCGGTGGTCGTCGGGGTTTGGTCCAGCCTGGGGTGGTGGTACATGGAGTACGGATTATGACTCCTTCTGGTGTTGTCAGGGAACTGGATTGGAAACGAACACCAAGCTGGCAGACTCGATCTACTTCTATAACGGGTCGACGCTGTACGTCAATCAATTCATCTCTTCTGTCTTGACCTGGTCCGACAAGGAGGTCACCGTCACCCAATCCACCACCTACCCGGTCAGCGATACCACAGAGTTGACGGTCGAGGGAAGCGGGGAATGGGACTATGCAAATTCGTGTTCCTGCATGGACATCCAACGCGGAGATTCAAATCAACGGGGAGACTCTTTCAGACGTCGAAGCTACTCCTGGCTCATATGCAACAATCACCCGCACCTGGACATCGGGTGATGTTGTTTCGATTCGTCTCCCAATGACCTTGCGGACAGTGCCAGCAAACGACGATCCAAGCATGATGGCGGTTGCGTACGGCCCAACAATACTGTGTGTGAACTATGGGGACGCTGCCTTGGAATCTGCCCCCACCCTTGCTCTCGACAGCGTGACACGGGTTGATAATTCGGGTCTGGAGTTTACTGCGACTGCCGGAGGACAAGATGTGACATTGGGTCCTTTCTACGATGCCCAGGGATACAACTACAATGTCTATTGGACAACGACCGGGGAGTTGTCGTAGTGAGCAGATGGACTTTCTATGGGAGGAGCTCGCTGTAGAGTGTTGTGGGTTATGTTTAAGTGTTGGAGAGATATCTGAAGGACACTAGCATGACAAACACTATCATGAACGCGGATGTAAACAGCGAGAAATGCCTAGCACAACAAAGGCATTGAATTTAATGAGTCTCTGCAATTATTCCACCGGCCACACGTGGGTGTATGCCGCATAAGTGTAGCCGATGTCTCTGTGTCAAGACTTTATTTGGCCCTGCTCTACGATCTACAATGAATCTTGGGTTTGACTAGGAGTACGTAAGAATATCGCAGGGCCATGGTCCAGCGAAAGAATATCATTTCCAGACGTATGGCAACCGCTTGACCTATCGCACTACAAGCTCTGTCCACACGGCTCCTTCGCGTCATTCGCCGCAACTTACCCCGAGAACATGACATTTGCTATACTGATTGGTGCGGACAACAGAAAGTCTCCCATCCCCTTAAGAAAAGGTATAAATTCGTTATCTCACCTGGCTGCGGGTTCATATTTTTCATCGTCTCATAGCAGGCTCTATGCCGCGTCTCATTACTTATTGAATAGCCTTTATCATCGCTTCATTCTCGTCACAGTTGACAATGGATGTGTTCGGGGATTTCTCACCTACAGTTCACTGCTGGGAATTTGGCGCACCTGGACATGGTTCACCTGAAATTTGTCAGTCTTGCGCTGCCTCGCCGCCTTTCTCGTGTCGACCTTTACCACCTCCATCTGGCCCATATGAATCTGACTTATATGATACTGCCTTTTATCAATCCGACTTATATGGATGCAACTCTTATCAATCTGGCTTTTATGGAACTGCCTCATCAAGAAGCCATTCAAACTCCAGATTCGATATATCCAGCTCTAGCTCCCCATCGGAAACTGCCCTTTTTTGGACCAGGCTGGAGTTCGTCTAGGGGTGGATCTCATATGATCTCATCAGGATTCCCGTCTGGGTTCCGTCCAATTGACTCGAGCAGAAGCTCTTGGAGAAATGGGCTCAACCGGCTCGACTTGCCAATAAGATCGAAAACCAAGACGCTCCCTGCCCGATATCGTTCCAAACCCGATTACATTCTCAGATCGAATCGGACTCAGAGCCAGGCAAATCAACTCGACAAGCTAGCGGGTCCTTCCTCCACCAGCATGCATAAAACGTCGAGACCGAGTGCTACGGGTAGAGCCCCAGACACAGGTCCCATATCAGGGTCGCAATCTTGCCCGACATGCGGCGGAAGCTTGTCATTGTCTCCGAAGCGAGACGATCAGATTCCTAAACCTACCCGCAACGTGGAGGTTGTTGATCACGCCCGTGGCGGGGGTGGTCCTGACACTGAGCGAGTATGGATGACAGACGTCGGTGACCTTGCGGTATCCAGGCTGTCTCATACTGAAGCTCTGCGCAAATTGTCCTCCGCTCGGGCTGGCGCTGACTAGCTTTCCGGTCGTCTCCATATCAAATTGGCTATGTCTTTGCCGGGTGTGAGTGGTCTGATTCCTGGGTCTGGTTGGATCTGCAGGTGTTAGTCGCAGGTCTTATCAGTGTGATCTTCGGGGGAGAATAGGTCTGTCTGTGCAATTGGGGATCTTAATCTCCGGATTGAGGGGTTCTGATGGTTGAATGGCATGTCATGGATGGTAACTGTTGGCTGTGTGAAGTAAATCAGGAAAGCGTGCACTGTTTGGAGGAGAGGTTCGTGAAGCACCCGGCGTTCTGGGGATAGGATTGCGTTCAAATTTCAGAGTAATGTGGATTCTGGTCTTACTGGGGCGTGGAAGGCAGTTTTCAACTCGATTATTCCCTGAATTTCAGTCAATGAGATGTATACAAACAGGCAGAATGTAGTCGGCTCCAGGAGCACAAAGTCCGCATAAAGTCCTTATGCATATTCTTGGTAGTGCATAAAATATAGCCGGCAGTATTCTACACCGCTACCCCCTCCGCTCGCATTCCATCTCCGATTGTCTTGTCTCCCCTCAGACCACCATCCTCCACAGAGCCCTCCAACCCAAGAACAGACGATACGATGGAGTCCCAACCGACGGCGAAAGCCCTACACAGTATGTCTGACTCATTGTGGCTCGGGCCCTTCTTCCACCTTCCAGTCGTTAGCGGAACCCTCGTTAACAATCGGTTCCCCGCAGATCGCATCAACACGAATATCTCACAGCTGCTCCAGCGATTTGAGAATATAATGGCTACTGCTACGGTAAGCTTCCTCCTTTGATGAATTTCGATTCTCAGATTATTTGTCGGACTGAAGCTAATGTCTATCAGGTCGAGAGTTCCAGTCATACTGCAACCGCTGTTGAAACGTATCAGCTCGACGTTGAATCAACAGCATTGGTGTGGCCTGAACTTTTCCCATGTCATGGACACGGACTGACCGATTGATATTTAGGTGCGCGCCGCCGAAGACATCCTCTCCTTAACCCGAGCAATGAAAGAAACCTGGCTGTTTGGAAAACTGGACACTCTCGGCGAAGACGAGACAGATGTCAAACGAAGAGAGGCACTAGAGAGGGATGCATTGGCCATTCAAAAGGCAATTGAGGAGGGGGGTCTCTTGAAACCTGCGAAATGAGTGTGGTTGCATACGGTTTGGTGTCTTGGGCGCATGGTTGGTTTTGTTTTTGGGTCGGTGGTATTGGCAGGAGTTTATAGGCCAATTTTATTGTAGATACCCTTGTATACGGATTTTATGGTATCCCTTATTCTAATTTCCCTCCGTTGTGTTTCGTGGTATGTTATGAGGAGTATCCCGATAACCGCTATCGATATGGAAAAATTGTTGATGTCCCGCACACCTCACTTTCTCTCCGCTCCTCTCCAACCTCCTCCCCCTCCGACCCTGCAACGACCAGAAACGACACCCTAGGTAGCCAGTCACAATCACATCGACACCAAAGCGAGTACCTCAGCATCCCACACTACAATACCCCCACTGTCAACACCCACAAACCAACGCAAAATGCCACCACAACACCTCCCCAACCCCCTCACCCTCATCGTCGCAACAACCCCCATCCCCCCTCCGCACAACCTCCACCGGGGAGACCATCCCCTCGCGTCTCGGAATCGGCCTCAATGGGACGCTCCCATGGCCGCGCATCAAAGCCGACATGAGCTTCTTCGCACGCGTCACGTCGCGTCCCCCACGCGCCGGAAACCACCACGCGATCATCATGGGCCGGAAGACCTACGACTCGGTACCTAAGAGTCTCCGTCCGCTCGGGAAACGGGTCAATGTTGTCGTGACGAGGGATACGACGGGGTCCGTGCGGGATACGGTGCGGAAGGAGCTGGAGGATAAGAAGAAGAAACTGCCGCTGCTGCCGCTGCCGCCGCTGCTACCGAGGGAGCGAAGAAGGATGGTGACCAGCCCGAGAGGATGTGTTTGTCTGCTCTGGACTGGAGGATGCGTTGCAGACGCTGAGGGAGGGGTAAGCTGTGCAGGAGAAGTTGGGGAACGTGTTTGTGATTGGAGGGGCGGAGATCTATGCGGGCTGCGTTGCGGATGGGAGGGTCCCAGCCCGTGCGGATTGTCATGACCAATGTGGAGAAGAAGGGGGGTGAGCCGTTCGAGTGTGATACCTTCTTTCCGGTGGATGAGGAGCTGTTGCTGGAACAGAATGGGTGGCGGAAGGTTGGGCCGGAGGAGGTTACAGAGTGGGTTGGGGAGAGTGTTTCTGGAGAATGGAAGGAGGAGGGCGAGGTGAAGGTTCAGATGGTCGGATATGAACGACTATAAGCTGGATGTCTATATGTCGCTTTGGATTGGGGTGTTGTATGATAGTGCGTCTCTTACGATTATGAAGGCAATGATTTGACATCGCCATGGTAGATCTGGCAAACAGTAGGAATGGAACAGATGGTGTAGCTCTTCAAGATACCACTGATCTCCGCCAAGTCCATGGTTTCCATTTACCCTCTGAATTCTCCCTGAATAGTACAAACGGTGTCCCACAAGGGAAGACCTCGTGGTTTGGCCCACCCTGTATGGAGAGCTCACGGTGCACAAAAACCCTAAAGTCAGGGGCTCTGATGCGAGCCATAGCCTCCAGGCAAGGCACCACATCAACAACACCCTCGTGGCCCTCAAGCTGTACCACCACCCTGTGCAGACCAGTCATGGTTTCCAAGACCTCACAGACCTGGCGCCAAATAACTTTGAACGACTAACGCCACCCGGGGGGAGAAACATGTAAAGCTGTATAGACCGGAACGATCGAAGTCGAGACGGGATGATATACATTGGCAGCTTTAGGATCGACGAAAAGGATTCGAAGACCACAAAGGTTAGGACGTTGGTTTCGTAGAGTAAGTGGATGGATTCGGAGTATCTAGTCAGAGTCAACACCAGTCAGGATGTAGTCAGTATGAAGGTAACCTACACCCGACGGCAACAGGCAAGTAATCCCAAGACAGACCAGTTAAAATCCCTTTATGTCGTGGGTCCTTCCTATCGGTGTAAAGACCCTGGTTTCCTGAGCCCGCCCGCACACGAAGCGGTATAGGAAAGCTGAGGATCTCCCGGTAGATCATCACTCGGACTTCAAGGGGAAGTCTGAACAAGATAGACTGGGACTGGGTGTTAAATTGCGGTGTTGGGGTGGGAGCATCCTGGTCCTTGGGATTGCGCTCTTCCCTGCGTTTTCGCTTGCCCTCGGACTCCCCTTGATCATTACCATGACTTTGGAGCTGACTTGGATCTTCTTGTAGAGGAGGGGTCAAGGGCCGACGAGGGAGTAGTGGCGGTCTTTTGTACGGTTGAGGCGGTTTCTTCCCAGTGATGATATCCCGCAACTTTTCAGCCACCCATCTACTGCCGAATATAGGACAGCAAAGAATGACTAGCCCTATGAATATTACTGAGTCTCTTTTCCTGAAGGCTGGACCCATTGAGATAACGGGCTCTGGATACCTAGCGGCCGGAGATTATCAGAGGGGTCTCGATGGAGTTGTGGCTACCAAGGAACCAAGCATGAGAGGGAGAGAGCGCAATGAGTTGTATAATATTCTAGGTTGCGAGGACATGTACCCAGGTACATAGCGGGCATGCTTACTACTTAATACTGTGGCCAAGACGCTTGTGTTCGGATCCTTCGAATGACCGGTCCTTCCGATATTAAACAAATGCGCCTGATGAGGCTGAGATTGCAGCAAGAACGCTCTTTAATGAGTCCCAAGGAAGCACAGCCACCCTTCCCTGGACAGGTTCACTGGGTCCTGAACCACCCTTACCAAGATGACAGGCTCATTGAATTGTAGGACCATTGAAAATGGCATTTGGACGATGAAATGAAGTGCATAATGTCGTGGAACCCTGATCTGCGTTTTCTTTCCCATCTTCCCTCTCTTTCTTTCTGGATTTCTATCTTTTATCCCCTCTTCCCTTTTATTTTCCTTTCTTTGCTCCATTCCCCTCGTTAGCCTTTTTGTCCGAGTATTCCATCTTCAAGTAATTCACCGTCCCTGCGGACCGGAGTAAACGCCGACTCGGGAGGCTGAGAACATCCCACCGGCCCAGAACAGCATCCGGCGGATGACTTCATCGTGCCAATCGGAAGGCAGTCGTCCATGGCGGAGGTTGAATCTCGGGGAGACTTCGCAACGATGGTTTCTCCACCTGAGTGGACACGGGCGGCGGTATGGGGCGTCCGACTGAACGGAGACGGGATCCGTGCAACGACAGCTCCTGTGGGGTAACTCTTCTTGCAGACAAGCGGGGTATGTATATAAATCTTGGAATAATTGTCGGTCTTCAGCTTATGGCATATCAATCATCATCTGAAATTACCCAGACAACATGACTGTACGTATACCCATGCCCATGGATTGTCGCCGGAACTATGCGGACTGGGCTAATCTCGGGATAAGGTCACTCAGGATTGCAACCCATCCTTCGTTCTTAATGCGGTGAAGGATGTCTCCTTCACAGACCGGCCAGTTCCTGCCCTCAAGGACCCCTGGGATGTCCGCGTTCGCATTGCCGAGACTGGTATTTGTGGAAGTGATGTACACTACTGGCAGCGAGGACGGATCGGAGGTACGACAAGATTACTGTCCACCAAACATACCCATACTAACAAACCTTTAGACTTCATTCTCAAGTCTCCCATAGTTCTAGGACACGAGAGCTCCGGTGTGATTGAAGAAGTCGGATCGGCCGTGAAGAACCTCAAGGTCGGACAGAAAGTCGCCATTGAGCCCGGTGTTCCCTGCAGACAGTGAGTCATCCTCTTCACACTCCAAAGACAATATATATAAATTACTAATGGGCAATAGCTGCGACTACTGCCGCAGCGGCTCCTACAACCTCTGCCCCGACACCGTCTTCGCCGCCACCCCCCCTCACGATGGCACCCTCTCCAAGTACTACATCACCCAATCCGACTACTGCTACCCCATCCCCGACCACATGGGCCTCGAAGAAGGCGCCATGGTGGAACCCGTCGCCGTCGCTGTCCAAATCACCAAAGTGGGCAACGTTCGTCCCAACCAGTCCATCGTCGTGTTTGGCTGCGGTCCCATCGGTCTCCTCTGTCAAGCTGTGAGCAAAGCCTACGCCGCGAAGAAGGTCATCGGTGTGGATATTAGTCAGTCTCGACTGGACTTTGCGAAGACCTTTGGTGCGGATGGCGTGTTTCTTCCGCCTGCGAAGCCGGAGGGAACGGACGATGTGGCGTGGAATGAGCATGTCGCGAAGCTGATCAAGGAGGAGTTGGTCTGGGTGAGGGGCCGGATGTAGTTATCGAGGCAACCGGAGCGCAGGCTTGTATTCAGGCGGGTGTACATTTGACGAAGAAGGGGGGGATGTATGTGCAGGCCGGTATGGGGAGAGAGGTAGGCTTATCCACCAATCTTGTGTGGCTTGTGTACGATGCAAATGCTGACATTTCTTGCAGAATGTGGTCTTCCCAATCACCACAGCTTGTATCCGCGATCTTACCATTAGGGGTTCCATCCGTTACACAGCGGGATGCTATCCGACCGCGGTGGACTTGGTTGCTAGCGGCAAGATCGATGTCAAGAGACTGATTACAGATCGGTTATGCTTTTCAGAAGGCAGAGGAGGCTTTTGAGCTAGTACGACAGGGAAAGGAGAGTGTCATTAAGGTTATAATTCATGGGTATAGGGATTAGAAAAGTGGTTTAGATGGATAAGTAGTCATGATATGAATTTGATCTAAAGTTATCAAGGTTCCGTCTTTCCGAAATAGGCACTCCCCGTCTGGCTTTGATTTGACGACGTCTATACTCAACTGTCACAGTATGCCTACATGAGGACATGGCAGAAAATGAGAAGAGGCGATATATTCGCTACGTTGACTTGCTAGGGGATATTTCTCATCAATCATTGAGATAGACATTCGAGGTGACGGGTAGTTGTTGAGCCAGATACTGGTAGTCGGACAGACTACATTATTGTCACCCCTCTCTAGACTGGACCCATATCTTCTAAATCTAGCCTGGTCTCTGATTGACTGTCCCCATTTTGAACAAACAGCGGATAACTGGCGTGAGCGGACGACTCTGTCCGCCGCATCAATGCACGGAGGACACTCGCCCGATGCAGCTTATCTCCGCACTTGACGGTGAAGGGAACGTCTACTATGAGCAGTCTATACTATTAATTGAGAATCCTCGATCTACAGCAAAGAAAGATAAAGATAAGCGAGAGTATCGACATGTTTCGGAAATAACAAATTCCCTCCAAGCAATCCTATCATCAGTCAATCAAGTCAAAGTCGCAGCAGGTGTATATCAGCTACCAACCCATATCCATCATCAATCAACTAACACCACTATACAACAGACGAAATCAAAATGGAGAAAGAATACAATTGCCTCGCAAAATTTATCCAAGAAAATGCCGCCGCCCACACCAAAGACCGCTATCTAGTCGCCATCGCTGGCATCCCCGGCTCCGGCAAAACCACCACAGCACAAGCCGTCGTGAACATCCTCAACCGGATGAGCGAGATACAATCCACAGCTCAACCTCGCGCGGCCCTTCTATCCATGGACGGATTCCATCTTCCTCGCAAGACGCTAGATGCCCTCCCCAATCGCGAGGAAGCCTATACCCGTCGTGGAGCACCGTGGACCTTCGACGCACCCGCATTCGTAAAATTCATGAATAAGCTTCGAGTTTGGGCTGATAGGCCACTCTCTTATTCTGGGACATACTCGTCATCACCTGGATTGTCTTCCTCTCCCCGATCTACTGGTTCGTGTTCGACGGGTGAAGGGGAGGATACCACGATCTATGCCCCGACGTTCGACCATAATACCAAAGATCCGGTGGAAAACGGAGTCTCGGTTACGGACGATGTATCGATTGTGATTGTGGAAGGGAACTATTTACTGCTCGATGAGCCGGTCTGGAGGCATGTTGCGCCCCTGGTGGACTATAAGGTGTTTATTGAGGCGGATTTGGCGGCTGCTAGGAAACGGCTGGCGCGAAGACATGTTTCGGCGGGAATTGAGAAGACGTTGGAGGATGGGTTTCGGCGTGTAGATGCGAATGATTATTTGAATGGGTTGAATATCATTGAGAAGAGGATAACGCCGGACTTGATTGTGCAGAGAGTGGAGGAGGTTGTCTAGATATGTTATTGTATGTTTTACAAAATTCGATGAAGCTGGTTCTCTGTTGCTTTAGATAGGCTACTTATTGCTATAACGGAATGGCCCCGGAGTCCTTTATTATGGCCTTTTTTTGCTTCAACGATTTGAATGTGAAAAGACGCCTTAGATATAGAGTCAACATTTGGATGTCCTTTTTAGACCCAAATCTCCTACAGTGACACCTAGTTCTGTAGATGAGAATCCTGTGTGGATGGAGATCTAGAGTGGCGGTTGGCAAATATGCCTCTTCAGGTCTAGCGGCATGGCCATCCCGTTATTAATCCCATGGGATCCAGGAATACCACCCATGGTAGTAGGACTAGTATACCTAGATCGTATGATGTAAACCTACCTAGCTGTACGGAGGCAACAACTCGACGACGGCCCTCTCGTCCGTCACCGATCGCCCGCACGGACAGGCGCTCCGGCTACAGACCCCCGTCTGTCCGGAAGGCGGGCTTGGAAAGTGACCATGTCCGGTTTATCGATCCTTCGTCCGTTGACTAGAATGGCCGAGGTTCTTTATAATGATGATGTCTTCAAACAGCCAGTCTACTTGAAAAAAGTCTATTGCGCAGGAAAGGAAACAATCTACCCAGAACTTCGTTTCTTGTCAAAGTCAAACTCAAGATGGTTCTCGCACAGCCAGCCAATCAACACGTTTCTAAGGTGTTTGACCTTACCGGCAAGGTCGCTGCCGTCACAGGTAAGAGGAATCACACTGGCTATTGGCGTGATTGTAACTAATCGTCTCTCAGGAGGTGCTCGAGGAATCGGACTTGAGGTTTCACGCGGACTGGCTGAGGCTGGGGCCCATGTAGGTGTTCATTTCCCCGACTACCTCGTTCCCAATGGGCAATATCTAACTGCTCTTCCCTCTCAGGTGGCTCTCATATATAACTCCTCCACGACAGCCGACAAGACAGCCGAGGAAATTGCAGCAGCTAACAAAGTGACCGTGCGCGCATACCAAGCCAATGTTACAAACAAGGAGTCTATCGAAGCTGCTGTGCAGCAAGTTGCCAAGGATTTCGGAAAGCTCGATATCATCATCGTCAACTCAGGTGTCGCATCATCTGTGGCCGCAGAAGAGTACACGACAGAACAATGGAAGCAGATCATGGATGTGAACCTCGATGGAGCATTCTATACCGCACAGGCAGCGGCAAAATATTCAAGGCGCAGGGACACGGGAATGTCGTTTTCACAGCGTCGGTCAGTGCGACGCTTGTCAATGTGCCGCAGAAGCAGGCTGCTGTAAGCTTATACCTTGATCCCGAGTATGTCTTGTGCCGCCCAATACTGACTTGACTATCTTAGTACAATGCTTCGAAAGCTGCTGTGGTTCAACTTGCCAGATGCCTGTCTGTTGAGTGGGTGGACTTCTGTCGGGTCAACTGCATCTCGCCTGGTTTTATCGCCACGGAGATCCTGGATCATCACCCCGTGGAATGGCGAGAGAAGTGGATGACCATGATTCCAGCTCAGCGCATGGCGCAGACGTATGAGCTGAAAGGAGTAGGTTCCCTTATCTCCATTGGGCATTCGACCTGGAGTACTGACTTGCAACCTAGGCATACGTCTTTTGCGCGTCTGATGCCTCGAGCTATATGACCGGCGCAAATTTGGTCATTGACGGTGGATACACCCTGCCTTGATCCAGGACAACCGTTTTAGCCATTGCTCCATAGACGATAATGAAAACATTACGAAGCTTTTTCCTCACTGCGAAGAGAGGCAGGGATGGATCACTCCAGCCCCGGCAGGCGACTCATGAAATCCATAATCGTAGATTCTTGTCTAGACATACAATCAGCATGTGCAACCCAAAGATCAGACCGAAATGATGGGTACTCACATCATCGAGTCCCCCCCGTCCAACTGCCCAATCTCCAACGTCGGCCACATCAGCGGATACAGATTCGCCAACTGCGTCTGCGGGGATTCTTCGGTCGGACGACCCCACCCGTCGACAGTGGGATGAAGATACGCCCCACATAGTGACTGAATGACACCAAGGCAGCGCTTCGCCGTGGGATTCAGTGACACCATCAGTTCCAGCACTTCGACCGCCTGCAGGACCTGACCCCGCCATCCGTCTGCCAGCGGAGACTGCGGGTCATTGCGCAGGCAAATAACCGGGATAAGAACCGCCTGAAACAGGAAATAGAGACCATACCAACAGGCCATCATTGTCCGCTGCTCTTGCATCCAGAATGTGGAGATTAGTCGGATCGCCTCGTGTGCGATACCTAGGCACCGCTCGATGGCCAAGCCGACATGCGCATCGCCCCAGACTTGGTCGTCGTCGGGGCCGCGCTCAATTCGGGCCATCAATCGGCCGACGAGGAAGGGTCGGTACATGAGAAGTTGGAAGTTACGGTATCGCCAGCGCATGATGGCGTGACAGAGGCGGAATTTGGGTGGCTGTATGGCATTTTCTTGGAAGAAGGGGGGGAGTTCCGCGAGCCATTTGCCAATGCATTGGTCGTCGAGCTCGATCATTTCCGCTGCCGATGGTAGAGGCAAGGAGATTAGTTTCGAGTATATGCGGCTCGTAGCTATGTGAAACGTTGCTTGTGCCCGTAGGTGAGTGTATATGGTAGTTTCCTGAGCTGGCAAAGGAGAGCGTTTTGTTCCCGCTGTGATATCCTGGGCTCGTTAGCACTGGGTGCTTCGTCTGTAGGTAACAGGAAGCGTACACTATCATGAGTGTTCAACGGTAGATGAACATCCACCCCATCCTCAGGAAAGTCGAACGGGCGAGAGAACGTGATGATAGCCCCGATATCGAAGATATACAAACAGTACCACGCTCTCCGCCTCATCTCAAGAGTCAGCAAGCTCGCATCCCAGGTGGGAAACTCTTTATGGAGGCCAATACCCATGGCCACACGTCTGGCCAGGCCCATGTAATTGTATCCTGAATTGGGTTTATTTCGCTTCTGTAAGTAATTTGAAATGAGTGTAAGAGCCTGCACGAGAACCAGATTGCCAGACTCCAGGACGTCAATGGATAGTCTGGTCTTTGCAGCATCAAATAGAGCTAGGTCAACATCGGTAGGCTGGGCAGCGCTTGCAAATACCCCCACGGCAGACATCACAAAGAGTAGCACTTGCCAGGCGTTCCCGGATGGTCGGGGGATAATCTCCATAAATTGAGCTCGGAAGGTTGCCTCATGCACGATGGGATAAGAACAGTGATAAATGCTGAAGTATGCATCGACGAATGGCTCTAACTGGGACATTGAATTGAGAGAGAATGGTATGCTAGGCCGACGATGATAATCGGTGCTTGCATCATCGTAGCTGTCCACGTCATCCACCGATCTTGTGTCGGTTAACCGGAGAAGAGCTGCCCCGGATGCAGACCCTGGTAGGAATTAGTGCTCCTTGAAAGATATACTAAGCTCCATGGTATGGACAATTCCACCGACCCAGGGGGTAAAGATTGTGAGCATACCGAGATATCCTCCTTCGTTGGACCGGCTGGTAAGACTCGCCATGCCATCTACAAATCGGCCAACACCTGTCCCGCCTGTTCGCTCGTCCCACTCAAAGTTGCTTGCTGATGGAGGAGTCTCCAAAAATCCTGACGTACCAACAGACTGGGAGACCGAGCTGTGCCTCATGTTCCTTTGAGTTGCTTGTCCTTGCCCTGACTGAGACACATCGAAGGCAGAAGGTCCTGTATTGACTGCATGAGCGGACTCTCCCGACATAAATGCTTTGGTTTGGGATGAATGCAAGGTGGAAGCATTTGTGGTCATTGCATTCTCAGCACTGTCGTCGCCATAATGGAGTGTAGTGTTAGAGGGATCGGTTGACTCCTCGGATATAAACTGCGTGCTCGAGGCGCATTGAATGCATTGACCACTGAATCCGATGCATAAGCTGGCCCCTGAACAGTAGTGCCTCCATCCCGTCTGAGACCGACCCGATGTGTCGACGGGCCATCAACCTGCTCCTGGGACGAGACAGGCTCTGGCATAGTCATTTCCCCGTCAGGCACATGTGCTGACTCCTCCAACAGAGATTGCTGTGCCTCAGACGAGATGTAGACAGATCCCCCTGTATTCAATGTATTTCTGCTAGCAAAAGCAGCGTTTTCATTGGAGGAATCCTCCATCAATTGCCGTAATAAGGCCTTCGTCCGCGCCAATTCCGACTCCACTTTCGTCAGGTAAGTTCGCGTCAGGGTGTCCGCGTGAACTTCTCATAGGTGCAGCGCCGGTTGAACTTGCCGCATAGATGACAGATTGGAACGATTCTGTCGCACTTGGACTTGCGCCGGCGACATTCCCTGCATGCTTGCTCTGCCACTACTGGACGGACATCGTCACTGGTGGACTGATTCGGCTCAGGAGACAGACCTCCAGTGTCTGGGGGACTCCCGATACCTACATTTGCCCTCATTTCGAATGACTGAGCATGAAATTAGGGAGGGGCTGGTCGGAAATCCTGTTCGTGTGAAGTGAGGTGGTGCGTAGAGGGGAAGAAGCTCGAAACGTCTCCGATCCTCGGGGTTTCTCCGGGGTGGGGCGACAACGTGACTTCAACATGGATATAGTACGAGTCATGCAGGCTGAATACGATAGAGTACAGAGTGCTCAGAGGAATAGTTTGCATACAGAAACAATCTAAATGAGACTGGTTTAGGGATCCTAGATATCATATGCCACCGATATATATGCCAAAGTGGAGTGTTCAACAAGTACAAGCTATAAGACACACTCTATAGAAGGCACAGATTCATCAGAAGTACGTAACCGATTCAAGAAACATCCTCTGAATGTTCCACTGTCCCCTTAACGCCCTCTTCTGCTTTTCCCAACACTCCCCCAGACCTAATGGGTGATGGTCCATCAAACACCTCCGCGATCTCCTCCAGCGAATGGCCTTTGGTCTCGGGGAAGCAGAACCACGTTACCGCCACGACCACCGCATCAAAACAGCAGAAGAAGATATAATAATGCCATTCAATGTTCTCCAGCGCGATCGGGTTGACGAAAGCCAAGATGATGAGGGATCCATACACAGCCAGCAAGTCCACCGTGATCCCCTTGCTTCGTGTAGAATAAGGGAAGATCTCAGTGGGATAACCCAGAAGCAGTGGCGTGTATGCGATATCGTAGTGGAAGTAGAAGATAAAGACAAACGCAATGACGGTGCTTCCTAGTGCGGACATCTGTGTTTTATCAAACAAGGCGGAGCAAATGGTCCAGATGACGAAGGAGATCAGCATTCCAATTGCGGACCATAAGAACAGGGTGCGACGACCCAGTCGGTCGACAACCAATGCAGCTCCGAGAGCAGCTATGAAGTTGAAGATTTGTAAGAGACCGTTGATCAGGGTCTGGGTATCCGTGTCTTTGATGCCGACGGTATCGAGGACGAGGGTAAGATAGTACGAGACGACCGCAACACCCTGGAGAAATGTACGTTAGTCCACCAAAACATCAAAGATGGAGAGTTGAAGGGATGCTTACGTTCCACTGGGCAAATGCACCAACACACACGGCAATGAATGTTCTCTTCCTGTTTCCAGGTGTTTTGACGAGATCTAACCACTTCGTTTCGGCGGCCTGACTTTCCAGCTCAATCGTCTGCACAATCTCAGCCATTTCAAATTGGACAAGGGGATGGGATGCATCTCCCGCGGTGTGAAGCGAGCTAGTAAGTGCTCTGCTTCCTGTTTGCGACCCTGGGCAATGAGCCATCTTTTATTGATATCAGCATAAGACTAGCCCATCAGTTCGTTCAACGATGGGGCCTTACCTTGGAGACTCCGGAACACACCACCAGAAAACTATCTGGACGATCGGAAAGCCAGCTTGTATGATAGATGGGACTCTCCATGTCCAGTCTGTGTGTAGATGCTTTTGTGTGCCATAACATGTCCACGAGGCGAGGATCGCTCCTAGATAATACATTGTCCAGAAGGCGCTGAGGGAATTATGATCAGCATCCGACTAAGTTCGATCTTCGATTCGAAGGGCTCTTACCAGGTATATTTCCCCCGATGAGTAGGGTATGCCAGTTCGGTGATGAGCATAGGAGACGGTTGAACGACTAGCATCGACCCGATGCCAACCAACACCCGACTGAACACAAACATTCCGTAATTGACGGATGCTGCTTGAATTGCAGAAGCAGCCACAATAACGATTGCTCCGCTCAGCAGGGTAAGACGTCGTCCGATGCGGTCCGAAAGCATTCCTGTCACGGGAAGAGCAATCACACTACCAATAGACTGAGCTGCGTTGACGACACCCAATATCGAGCCAGTTGGATTTCCAAAGTAGTTTTGCCATTCTGAGATGGACTGCAGGCCATTCATCAGGGATCCTGCATATTCGTCCTGTTAGAAGCTATGTATCAAACGTCGGGAGAGTGAGGTTAACACGTACCATCATAACCAGCAACTGCAGATGACAGCAACGGAACCAGCAGGATCAAGTTCAGTTCTAGAAGATGGGACACTCGAAACCACGCTTTGTTGTACTGAGGTAGCACCGAAGCAAGAGCATCTCCGACGATGTCTTGATCCTTCATGATGAGGATGCTCTGTATAGCAGGTGCAAGGGGTAGGGCCGGGGTGCAGGTAAGTGCATAGGGAGGGTGGGTCAGATATGAAGCCAAAGGCAGGGCTTTCTATATATGTATGGCTTGGAGTAGCATGGCCCGCTACGTCAGAGAACCGAATATTCGGTTCGGAAAGTATGGTTTCCCTTGCATAGTCTCGTCACGAAGCCGATACCAGAGTCAAAAAGACAGATGGTGTCAGGCTATGTCACACCACCCACTCTGAGAGTCATTCACGCGGCGCCGAAGACGGCAGAGCAGTACGGGGTCGGTGGAGTCGGTTGATGCAAACTAGTCGCTAGCAGGAAACTAAGACGAGGATTCCCCACGGGGAACTGGACCAGCGCTGACGACGGACTTTTGCTGTCCGTTTTATCGGACTTGTGGGGCCGGCCTGTCTCAGTCCATGTTTTAGCTGTCGGTCCGAGTATCACAAAGTATATCCGGACGGGATCGTCCATGGCGATGGACGTTCATCTCCGTGACTCCACCGTGTGAGAGGGATAGACACTCTCCGTTCGGACAATGTGGCGGACAAATGTGTAGCACAGAGAGAAGAACGCAACCCTCCGGCTGCTTAAAGATGGCTTCTATGTCCAAGTAGAACATATCTCCTGTCCTAGATATCAACCTCTTGAAACTCACAGTTTCTTCAAAAATCAGAAAGAGTCTATCATTTCTCGCAGCTTCACGCAGAACACAAGTCACAATGGATTCCCAGCAACAAAGCATCCGGTGGCCCAACCCCTCCCTGCCGATAGCGTCTTCAAGATGTTCGACATGCATGGAAAGGTTGTGATCATCACTGGTGGCTCAGGTGGCATTGGCTACCAGATTGCTCGGGCTCTGGCCGAAGCCGGTGCCGACATTGCCCTCTGGTATAACAGCTCCAACGAGGCTATCAAGCTGGCCGCCACTCTGCAGAAGGACTTCAATGTCCGCGCGAAGGCCTACAAGTGCTCTGTACAGAACTTTGACGAAGTAAAAACACCCTCTCGCACTTCAGTACTTATCACGATCAGTTGCTTATTCCTTTTCAGGTCCAATCAGCGACGAATGCTGTCGTCGAAGACTTTGGTGGTCTCCATGTCATGATTGCTAACGCAGGTATCCCCTCCAAGGCCGGTGGTCTTGACGACCGTCTTGAGGACTGGCACCGTGTCGTGGATATTGATTTCTCCGGAGCATACTACTGTGCTCGTGTTGCTGGCGAGATCTTCCGGAAGCAGGGCTCCGGTAACATGATCTTCACGGCGTCCATGTCGGGCCATGCGGCGAACGTCCCTCAGCAGCAGGTATGTCATTCCACACTCTTTCAACTATCATGCAAATTGTATACTGATCTCGGATAGGCCTGCTACAATGCTTGCAAGGCTGGTGTAATCCACCTCGCTAAGTCTCTCGCCGTTGAGTGGGCTGGATTCGCCCGTGTCAACTCCGTCAGCCCCGGCTACATCGACACGCCGATTAGTGGTGACTGTCCGTTTGAAATGAAGGAGGCCTGGTACAGCCTGACGCCTCTGCGTCGGGATGCTGACCCCCGTGAACTCAAGGGTGTCTATCTCTACCTTGCTAGTGATGCCAGCACCTACACGACGGGGTCGGATATTGTGGTGGACGGTGGTTACACATGTCGCTAGATCATTCCGATGAAATAAATCTTAATGTTTACGCTTCCTTTATTCTCTATCCCATGTATTGAGCAAGCTTTTCCATCCATACTTGGCTGACCTGCGACAATGAAACGTGAGATGGTTTATTGTCGTGTTATCATATTATTGCTACGCCTGTCAGCCTTGCAATGGGCTTCCATAATGAATTGGGGTCTTATTGATCTCTGAAAATTGGGTTAGTCTGATCGCACATATCACCAGCGCCGATACGGCCTGCTGATAGACCCTTCATTGAATCTCGTGTCAGCCAGTGCGCCACTACCCTGTCCTCATATTGACCCCTCTCTCTTGGTAAGGCAAATGACGCCCTGAGGCCGATTGTTGGGAGTTTATGAGATGTGATAGGCTGTGGCTTTCAGTGCCTTGCTACGTATATGACTGCGCCCCCACCAATGGAGGCTCAAGTATGTCTTCCATCCCCCTGCAGCCTCGATTTTCACATGAAGTATTATCGTACTAAAAGGTCGCGCCATTACTGCGCTCCCTCTCCCAACGTCCTGAAGCTCTCAAGCATTAGCTATACAAGCCCAAGATATGCCTGCATTACTGGATGACTGCGAGCGCCAGCAGCTATCACCTCTGCGGTCAGTGGTTGATCTGTATGTTCCCAGACGCTTTTTTCACTACATATGACTACTAACAATAACTATCCCAGGCTTGTCTGTGTTCTCGTCGGTGGATCCTTCATACCACAAATCAATCGCATTATAGACAACAGCAGCAGTGAGGGAATATCAGGGTCGCATATGCTATTAGTGATAATCAGCGTTAACGCACATTTGGCCGCGCGAATTGGGGGGAGACTCACAAAGGCTAGTCACGACTGTATACGCAGTGGTCATTTACAGGGCTGGAAAGCTTTCTCTGCATTTATAATGGTTCTCCAAATTCTTGTGCACTGGGTCACTACTATTATACTGCTTGCTGTCTATGTCACCTTCCGGAAACATCACAATGACCAACATGGAAAGCCCGAGTATCTTGCAGTACGCGCTAGCGACCCAGGTATTCCAAGCAATCAATTGGGGTTTGAGCCTGTCGACATCCACAGTCAGAGCCAAAGGATACTGGCACTGGCATCCGGCCACCCATCGCGCTTAAACATGGATTCCGCCTCTAATACAACACCATCCAACACGGCTATTCTAGCAGTGTCGATAACGCACGCATTTGTGGTTTTCCCACCAGCATTCTTCATCCTCTTCAATAAACGCAATCTTTTCGGAACCTATGCCTTTTGCTTTTTTCCAACAGAGGTTCTACATTATCCTCAGCCTCACTGGTCTAGCAACCTCATTCGTTAGCATCGTTCTCCAGGCATATCTAATGCTGTCACGGTACCACTCGGGCTTGGGGCTCGGGAGCTTTAGCGTTCTGGGCTCCGAATTGCAGTTTCTGGCTCTTGGAGCATTGTGTGTATCGCAGTCTGTCAGGCTGTGGTTTTGGCCTTTCGATGATACTCCGCTCTGGGGGCTTTTGACCTGGTTCCTGGATACCGGCGGCCCTGCGGTTTCTTATGGAGTTTTGACGTTGGGACAAGGAGTCATCTTCTGTGTTGCGTTGTGGGTTGATAGCAAACGTAGGGAGGACTTGCTCATCATGTGACGGGATATTGAATCGCGCTAATGCTCTACTACATATGAGTTGATGTGGCTATGAAAGACAAAGAAGCATTCGGACCCATCGGTCAGTTCCCAGTTACATATATAGTCGCCATGCATCTTGATCTTGCGAACCCCGACGCTCGAAAAATACAATCACAAGCGAAGAACCAACTTCCCAACCTGTTTTCCCTGCCAGATGTACTCAATAGCCTCATCTGCCTTCTCGAAAGGTTCCACCGAGTCAATGATATCGTCGAACTGCATTTGTGTCGCAGAAAGAGCGGCACAAAGATCATCCATATCATGCTTTGATCCGGCATTGATTCCCCTAGTTCCAAATGTCAGATAAGCTTCATTGGCGGGTAATATAGAGAACCTACCGTAGGATCACGCGTCTATCAATCAGGACAGACAAAAGCTCCGCCAGCTGTGTAGGGTCCTGTTTGCTCAAATAGCCGACTTGGCTGACTATACCCCCACGGCGAGTACACTTCATGCTCTTTACCAGTGTCGAGCTACCGCCGACTTCGACGACCAAATCGACACCAGCGCCGTCGGTCATCTTTAGGACCTCTTCATGCCATTCAGGGGTTGTCGAGTAATTAACCGTCTGAATGGGGTGGGTTGGGGAATTGTTCTTTCAGCTTCTGCAGCTTGCCCTCGCTGGAGGATGTTAAGATGACCTTTAACCCTGCCGCTCTCGCGAGTTTGAGCGCGAACATGCTGACTCCGCCGGTACCTACGAATCGTAAGTTAAAGTCAATAGTAGACTAAAGTGGTACACACTAACCCTGAATCAACACCGTCTTGCCAATCTCCATGTCCTTCAGCGATGTCCACGCGGTCACTCCCGCACAGGGAATGATACTCGCCTGAATCCAGTCGAGATACGTCGGCAACTTGGAGAGCTTCTCCTCGTCGAATACCAGATGATCTGCCAGAAACACCATCTTCGTCCGCTGCCAGCCAGGAGCGTGTTGCCTCGCGTCCGGTGATATTTTCCGTATCTGTGATTGGGGCGACTCGGTCCCCAATGGCCAAAGCCTTGACTTTTTCGCCGACAGCAATGACTTCACCTGCTGCGTCGTTGCCAGGAATTCCATGGGGAATCACCGGCCATGGGTTGCCACCATTTGC
The DNA here is from genome assembly GCA_039763685.1 of Aspergillus micronesiensis. Classification (NCBI taxonomy): domain Eukaryota; kingdom Fungi; phylum Ascomycota; class Eurotiomycetes; order Eurotiales; family Aspergillaceae; genus Aspergillus; species Aspergillus micronesiensis. Next base: position 766,241 of record JASHHO010000017.1, read on the forward strand.
GATGTTGGCATCTCTGTAGTTCAACGCTACGGCGTGAACCTTGATCAACACTGCAGTTGGTGCCAAGGGGAGCGGCAATGCTTCTGTCACGAGCTTGACTTTGGGCGTGCCGGGAGTATAGTCGTCAGTTCGGCGAAAGGCCCGGCGGGAGGTAACCTGAGATGCAGCCATGATTGAAGATGTGTGATGTGCTTTGGGGAAACTCAGATGTATGCGCAATGTGGTCCTTTTATGGGACTCGGGAAAGCTATACGATTAATAATCCAGCAGATGATATGAACCCGATACTGCTGACAAAAGCGATTCTCGGAACACACGTCGGCAACCAATTTACTGCTGTAATCGGCTCTGCTTCTCGTGTCAATATTGTTCCGCCGAGTATACGGAGAACTGCTCGTTGCACGGTCATCGTCACGGGCCGTGTTCCGGGTCCTCTCGGCTGCAGGTGACGTATCTGCGGGGTTTCTCTGTTGGGCGAAAGTTGGTTCGACTCTCATTCTTGGCCTTGGGTTGGGAACCCGATCCCTGTGACTTTCTGGAGAGGCTGGTTTGGTTCCCAGAACGAGCTGGTAACTGGACGGTTGCGCTACGGTCAAACGCTCCCTGCAAGCGAAAGACAATCACAAGGCTGGATCCAACACAAAGCAAAAGGACTTGCACCGTCTGGACATCCTTGACATCGCAATCTTTAAGCACAGGGCGAAAGGTACATAAGTATGTAGTCGAAACACAGCAAGTACGTAAATACCTAGGCGGCCAATGCGAGGGGACGATACTACGAAGCCCAGTCATAGATATGCACTATCGCCGTGGACTATCAGCTATCAACAGTCGAAATGGATAATATTCAATGTATCTTTCTATTCAATGCCGCGTTTCGCTGTCTGCTTTCCTCTAGTCGCAGCATCAGCCATTCAGATTCCTAAATACCTTTTAGTCAAGGCACGTTGATCACCACCCCTTAAGGAATGGATTCAAGATGCCTCTAGATTGTAAACATTTCACGCAACGCTTACTACCCAGATAGGTAGTCGCACAGGGCGGGGACTGACTTATGGCGGTGTAATATGTGCTATCCGGGTGTTTCATCCAGCGACTGTCCCCAGGGTGATATTCAGTTAATGGGCCGTATGGAATGGTAGTGGAAATAGTACCATAGCAACCAGTTAAGATTCTGCAACTGACGGCCTCCTCCATAATTAGGCGTCAAACGCTCTCTATAGGCGTTTGGACCGCCTAGAAGGCCTATTCTTGTGATCTAGCTGGTACGGGAATCAGCTTGACTGTTGAGTATAAGAAATTGTTGACAACCCCAGCGTTAATGAACCAATAAGCCACCTGACACCACGATACACACCCTGCGTAGGAAACAGCACCTTGCATGTAATGCTACTAATTCAAGTTTCCGAACAGTCTGAGGTCATCAGGTTTGTTGTCAGGGAGTATGTAATGCTCTGTCCGCACTGTACTACCATAGTCTGTACACATGTAGATACCGCATTCTAAGAGTAGGTCGCAACAGGCTCTCCAACACCTCCATCCGAGGCACAACCCCCAATCCAGGTGCAGTTGGCGCCGTAAACCCTCCATCGTGCAGCTCAAAACACCCCATCCGCCGTCTTCACGTCAACATATCCCGACACTCAAGAATACACCGCAGCGTTTCCTTCGGGACCGTCTGCGCCAGATGCACAATCGCCGCAAAGGCAATGTCCGACCCCGTCGTCTCCTGCACACTGACGGTATATCCAGCTGCAAGACAGATATCGCGACGCGCGACACCACGAGTCAACCCGCCTGCTTTGGAGATCTTTACCCGATGCCCTCGGCCGCATGTCGGCAATAAGCCCGACGATGGATGACTCGGTCGTGGCAAGCTCGTCCATGATAATTGGGATGGTTGTCCGACGTCGCAGGGCAAGACATTCGCGGAGAGTTCGGCAGGGTGCCTCGAGGACGAAGTCCAGGCCCTCGGGGAGTAGCCTCAGCATCCGGAGGGCAATCTAAAAGATAGTCCTCCATTCGCATCAACGAGGAAGAATTCCCCAGGCTGTTTGTCAGCCAGCGATGCCGCAATACGTGCTGCGTCAGCAGCTGGCTCGCCCCCGATCTTCACTGAATGCCCCATATACCCTCTCGCACGATGATCAGCCACATTCCGCCGCATAGCCTCCGGTTCATCGACGGGGATGGACGAGATGATGGGTAATTTGGCATCGGTGCGTCCGCCAACAGCTCACAGACCGGTAGACCAACGGACTTGCCGAAGATGTCCCAGCAGGCGACATCTATGGCGGTTTTTGCGTGCTCGTGTCCGACAACGCCGCATCCATGGCGTCGTTGATCCGGTCGACGCGGCGTGGGTCGAGACCGATGAGGTGCGGTGCCATTTCGGCGATTCCGGCACGGACGCCTAGAGCATGGGCTGCGATGTAGGTTGAGCCGAAGGGGGTGCTTTCGCCCCAGCCTTCGAGACCGGTGTTGGTGGTGATTCGGACAATGGTGGTGTCGAAGCTGCGGTATTCGCGGCCACCTGAGAGGTGGTAGACTCCGCCACTGTAGGGGTTGTCGAGTTGATAGACGTCGATTTTGGTGATTGTAAGGTCTGTCATAGTGATTTGTTTGTTGTCTTGTCGGAGTATCAATTGTTGTGTGAATTACAACTAAGGTACTGCTGTGCGTCTAAGATATATAGTGTATGGGTGGAATGACCGAGCGGCGTCTGTCCGACATTAGACCAAATATAGTCCTTCTATCACGTTCGGACAAGATATCACAGTAACTTCGGGTGTGTATCTCCCTCGGAGTTATTCGATCGTTGACATCGTGCGTAGTAGCCAACACCTCGTCCTTCCATCGGCTCGGATCGGCTCCCCAACCGACCCGAGCATATTGGGCGTTGCAATCTCGATCCGAGGGTAATCGGAACCCGATAGTAGGATGTAGATACTCTACTATTGTGCTTGCTTGATTGATAATCCAGAATGGTCAATTTCAGATGAAGCGTGGACGGCATTTACAGTGCATACCCGATCATGTGACCGGCAATGATATGATGGTCCAGTTGCTAAACCTCTATAGGAAGCCAAGACTCCATAATAAGCTTTCTTTACTTTGGACTGACCTTCCTATTGGTCACTTTGAGATCAGTCTGCTCATTTCTTTCTCTGGAGTCGGGCCCTGCAGCCCACTGCCAATGGCCCGTACGGAAGGAAGAAGTAAGATGACGAAGGGGCTAGATGTCAGTGAACAACTGTTATGGCAGAACTAATTCAACGCAATAACAGCATTCATATTCTCTTTTATATCAAGCTACAACCCGATTTACAGGGCATTTTAGCTACGAAGATGTCAAGGATGACACGATGCAAAATGAAAATCTAAAGAACTATATTTTGACAATCATGAATCATCGCTAAACAATGCTATCTACTGGAGGTTGCTAGGGTACAAGTAAGTGTTCTGGGGGAAGAATTCCTCCTTGATGGTCCGGGGGCTGGTGAAGCGACGCAGCATGTCCGAGCTACCGGCCTTGTCGTTGGTGCCGCTGGAACGGCCACCACCGAAGGTCTGCTGGCCGATGAGGGCGGCGGTGGTCTTGCAGTCTGTCATTCTGTTAGTTCATCTCCTTGCTTGCCAAAACTGGTGAAGACTCACTGATATAGAAGTTACCGGCAGAGTAGCGGAGAGCGTCCTCAGCTTGGCGGATGACAGCGCGGTCATTGGCAAACACAGCACCGGTCAGGGCGAGGTTGCCGCCCTGCTCATCGGTCTGCTTGAGAATGGTCTCCCACTCGGCATCGGGGTAGACGTAGACGGCCAGAACGGGACCGAAGATCTCCTCGTTGAAGAGACGGTGGGTGGGGGAGTCGGTCTGGTAGACGGTAGGGTTGACATAGTACCCAGTGGATCCGTCGTAGGTACCGCCGGCCAAGAGCTTGACGGAGGGATCCTTGTTCGACTCGTCGATGATGGACTTGATCTTCTCAAACGAGCCGCGGTGAATGACGGGGCCCATGAATGCCTCCATATCCTTGTCGGGGCTACCGATGGTGATGTCCTTGACACCGGCCTTGAGGGCAGTCAGGAACTCCTCGGCGCGGGACTCAGGGAGGTACAGTCTAGAAGTGGCCGAGCACTTCTGGCCCTGGTACTCGAACGCACCGCGGATGGTGTGGTTGACCGCGCTGGGGATATCGGCGGAGTTGTGCACGAGGTGGAAGTTCTTGCCGCTGGTCTCGCCGACAATACGAGGGAAGTCACGGTACTTCTTCTCGCCGATGCCCTGACCGATACGGGCAGAGAGCGAACGGAATACATCCGAGGATCCGATGAAGTTCAGACCGGCGAATTCGCGGTGGGACAGAGCGGCGTCGGTGATCAGCTCGGGGTCACCGGTGACGAACTGCACCACGTCGGCGGGAAGACCGGCCTCGAGCAGGATCTTGTACACGATCGTGCTGGCGTAGACGTTATGGGGAGAGGGCTTCCACAGGACGACGTTGCCCATCAAGGCAGGGCCGGAGACCAAGCTGCCACCGAGGGCTGTGAAGTTGAAGGGAGAGACGGCGTAGACGAATCCTTCCAGAGGACGGTAGTCAACGCGGCTGCAAGTTTCACGTTAGTATACACGTCTTCATATCGAGAGATACTACAAGGAGACTCACGTCCACATGCCGTCAGAGCCACGGGTAGGCTGCTTCGCGAGCAGCTCAGCCGCATAGTGGCAGTTCAGACGGAAGAAGTCCGCCAGCTCAGCAGCAGCGTCAATCTCAGCCTGCCACACATTCTTTCCCTGGCCGAGCATGGTCGCCGCAATGAGCTCGTAGCGGTACTTGCCCGTCACCAGCTCGGCGGCCTTCATGAAGATGGCAGCGCGGTCCACGAAAGGAGTCTCCTGCCAGCTCTTCTTGGCCTTCAGCGCAGACTCAATCGCCTCGCCGACCTGCGCCTTGCTGGCCATGGGGAAGTTGGTGAAGGTCGTTCCGTGCTCACCGGGCATGACCTGTTGGAGGTTCTCGGACACCTCCTGGGCCTTTCCATTGTAGAAGATGCTGCTCTGGACGGGGAGCTGGGATCGGAGCTTGGTGAGAGCGGCTTCCACCTGCTTGCGCTCGGCAGAACCCTTCATATAGAGGGGCTAACACGGGAGATATCAGTAAATGGAGCTCATTACAGACCGAATTTCCTCAAAATAAGTCAAGGGTACTCACGTTGGGCTCATTCCGCGCCGCAGGCAACTGGAACGGCACCGTCGCATTGGTGCGGATCTGACGAGGAATGTGAGGAACAGGACGAAGGCGATGCGCCATACGCGCCGGACCAGCCATGTTGCACGTTAACCGAAGCGAAGCCATTATAATTTTAGAGGAGAATGATTTGATTGTCTGGAGAAACGTCAACTGCAACAGCCATGCGGGCGCCTTTTCTATTCCCCTCAGTACCCCCCACCGGGAGCCCCCGACGGCGAACAACCGCACCGGCAGTCCTGCCGACGCTGGGATCCGCAACACCGCAGCTCTTATCAAATAAAGATAACCACCGTGGAATTTCCCACGGGAAAGTGAAGGCCATGGAGGGGAAGTGGAGTGCGCAACGGCTAGCAACGAACTTGAGAAATCCTGCGGACGTACCATCTGTCTTGTGATTGTGAAGCGAGTGAACCAGGATCACCCACATCCCACGGAGCGCAGGCGCAAACGCAATGGAACCGCTATCCTCAATGACCGACGAGAGAGCTTCATCTGTCTGGAGTCGCGTGGTAGGCGCCGAGCTCGCAGGCGATTTCGCCGCAGCCGCAGCATCAGCGACAGCAGTCGCTCCAGCAGTAACCATCATCGACCGGTAGGTAGTATACAGCAACAGCACCACCAACCTCATGGTCCTCTACTAACTATACACCAACGACAGTGCTCTGACAGAAAAAGCATCCTGCAACTGGCCACTCCTTCGCGGCCTCAAAAACCACACCCTAGACGCCCTCCGCCGACCACGCGCCTTCGTCTTCTCCAAGCCCCGGCCTCATCTTCACCCTCTACTCAGTAACCTACGCCGTCGCCAACAGCGCCGACACAATCACCAAACACACCATCCCGACCTCCCCAACCCGCGACCCCATTATTTTCGCCTCAACCTTTGCCCTAAACGTCCCCCTCGGCGTATGGAAGGACATCCGTTTCGCAGAACTCTTCAGCCACTGCAGTAAAGTCGCCACGACGGCCGCAGTCCGGAGCACGCCCCGGCCGTTCTCCATTGCAGCGACGGCAAGCTTCCTCGTGCGCGATGGGATAACGATCTCGGGGTCGTTTACGTTACCCCCGTACTGTGCAAAGTTGGTCCCGGATAGTATGGCGGAGGACCCACGTTCGCGGAAGGTGGTTACGCAGTTGGTGTGTGCCGGTGTTGTCGCAGTTGATGGCGACGCCGGTGCATCTTTTAGGGCTGGATATGTTTAATCGGCCCAAGGTTGCGGGGATCAGTGAGAGGATGACGTTTATGGGGAGGAATTTGCCGTCTGCCACGGTTGTAAGGTGCGCGAGGATTATTCCGGCGTTTGGGTGGGGTGTTTGGCCAATATGGATTTGAGGAGTATTTCCATAGGAGGTTTAAGATGGATAGCGGTCAATAAGTTGTGTTTTGTCTTTTGAGTGTACAGTGGCATGAATGTACATGGTTTCGGAGGGCTTGGTCATGAGTTTACGAGTGTTTGCACAAGAAATTAATTTAGATAGCGATGAATGTATATTTTGCTCGCATCAGTCGCGGCTTATCCTTAGCACATCTCTAGTTGACTCGTACGTTCGGTTGGGGTCTAAGACTACAATGTGAAGGCATGGAAGAGAGACAAGGTATGTATAAAGATTGAAACGCTCCCTGAGACCATAAACAGGGAATACGCAGGACTAACTACCCTAGAGAATATGCGCAAGAAAAGAAAAACAAGGAAGGAAAAACTCGTTAAGCATAACATCATATTCTACCATCAAGACAAAGAGAACACCGACTTCATCCGCCGCCACACCTCCGCCTTCAAGGCAACGTATTCGTCCTGTGTCGGCCCGCCGCATCACGGTTCTCAATCGCCCGTCTCGTCATATAAGCGAGACACTCCGACATCGATCCCCAGGTGGAGCACTTGAACACCTCAGCCGGGGCCCCATTGTCATCCTTCAACTGCACCAGTCCAAAGCTAACCTCATCGGCCATGCCGTGCAACTGGCCATATCCCACCGGGACAGTGGGAAGACCATCGCGCGACCGCTGCTGGTGGAGCTGGCGGGCTGCGAGCAGACTTGCCTTGTTGTGACTGGCGAGGAAGAGATTGACGGATGGGAAGGGCTGGGCAGTGCCGAACTCGAAGAGCTCCTTACGCAGGGCACCTTGAGCGACGATGTTGTATGCACGGTCCGTGTCTTCCTTAGTGTCATGGAAGAGGGTTCGCTTGTCTGTGGCGAGGTATGCGCCGCGGACCACCTTCAAACCGAGGGTGAATCCTTCTTCGTTGGCGGCGGCGAGATGGGCCTTCAAGGTCTCGGGCATGCTCTTCAGATAGGCTTGGTAGGTGTTGTAGACGAGTGCGGTTCCGTTTTGGTTGTATTTCCGCATCAAGTCGAGGGTCACCCGGGCGATACCGCGCTGGAAGTTCTGAGATTCAGCATCGACGATGATACGGACGCCAGCCTTCTCGCATTTGGTGCAATTTGGTCGAGGGCATCGAGCATTTGAGGGGAGGGGGGTCGCCCTTGTTGAAGGCTTTGGTGACGACGGGTCCAGCACCGGTTAACCTATTCATTCGGTTAGCGTCTTGGATCATGGGCCTTGGGTAGACCAATCTTACTTGAGAGCGAGGTAGTCACCGTCTCCGACAAGATCAATTGTTTGAAGGGTTCCTTCACGCCAGGCATCGATGCTGGGACAGTAGCCAGCACTAGCAGCGTCGGCATCCTTCTCGCCCGGGCTGTACTCTACCTGGTCACGGATATCAAACACGGTTTCCTTTGCGTAGGTGAGGATCACGCCCCGAAGACCAAGGTCCTTCAGACCCTGTACCACAGCTCTGGTCTCGGGGTGTGTCTCTCCAGCACAGAACTGCCGGTAGAAGGTTGCCTTGAGAACCGCATGAAGGGCCGGGTTCCGGTCCACATCGAAAAGCCAGCTTCGTCCTGGCTTGCAGAGAAAGGAGAGAATAGAAAGAGTGGCTTGAGGAGGAATGCCCGAGAGGAGACGGTGTTGATCAGGAGAGAAACGGAGGAGCATAGAAGCAGGAAGGGCAGAGAGAGCGGGAGCATTGGGACGGGTCTCGCTGGCAGCAGGAATCGCCTGCGAGACGGGTATCTCAGTGGTAGATGCAGAGGTTGGATTGGATTTGAACTGTCTCGACTGCAATGTGTGCGGTTTCGAGGCGAGGTTGTGTCCTCTGGTAGCTACTCTGGTCGTCCGATGGACACCGGCCGGGAGTATAGAGATGCCATCAGATCGACAATGACACGAGACAAAAGGTATGACTGGCAACACAGTTCTGGTCCTATCCAGCATCTTATTTCTATTACTATCAAGGAGGGGTATGTAGGAGGGGTCAGCCTGATAGTACGCCGGCTGGCCTGCCGGCCCTCCGTCCCTCCGCCATGGCAATAGCAAACCCGAAGCGTACCGTCGGAATGTCATTATCAGGTAACGGGAAACGTAGCGTTTAGGTCACACGGATTGCCACTGAATCGTGGTTCCAGATGAGTCGTGTGCGTATAGGAACGCCACCCGGTGTACGGGTATAGATCTGGGACGCCGTCGGGCGGGCTGCCGATGGATATGGTGGAGTCGCTGGGGTAGCGGGGAGGCCGCCCGGTGGGAAGCAACGTTGGGTTTGCTGCAGCATGGATCAGCCATGCGTCGTCTATCGGCAAGGACCTGGTTTAGGCCAATCGGTATCGTCGCCTGGGGAAGCCGAATGTGGTTTGTGTCAGCTGGATGTGTATCTGGGGTTCGGGTTGGTGTCGGGAGGGTGATAGAAGGCTGGATGCAAGATTATCTGGCTCGGGTAGCGGTGAACAACTCCAGGGCTTGTTCATCTGACAATCTTGCATGTACTTTACACGTAGTCTTCTCTGAGGTGTCTCTGATAGTATCTATATAAGGGCCGAGAACATTTTGCACCATGGCATATAGTTGTAGTTGGATACATTGTGCATGTGCTTTGATGTTTTCTAGGGTCAATTCCAGGAAGTACACCTTGAGAGTACGTCAGGCATATGGACCGTAGACATGTTACATAACAGGTACCAGGTGTGTATATCTGTATATCATGAGTGGGTGTATAGAGGTGGAAGTACCCCGCAAGGCACGAGGGATAGGATTGCCCAAGGGAGTGGCGTGATCTTATCTCCGCAGACAGACCCTTTAGAACCTTAGGCAGGCAGATGTACAGTCAGCAACGGGAATTCGCCCGCTCAATACACTTCCTGACTTGGCATCCGCTCCCACTCCGCATGGATGCTCTCTGATTGACACTTATGACACACCCATCATGAACTCGTTCGCGAGGCACTCGCGCGTTAAGAAGCGCTCGTCCAATGCGTATGCCTCGCTCCTGTCAACTAGAATACAATCTCTAACCAAACCCCCAGGTGCGTGCGCTGTCGGAGGCAAAAGATCAAGTGCTCGGTTCGCAGCCCTGTGAAACCTGCAGGAAGCGTGACTTGGCCTGTGTGTTTGACGACCGCGATCAGAAGATTCTAGTGACTCGCGGGTAGGCATCCGCGTCCCTGCTCGGTTGGGCCGATTGTTGATCATCGTTCGCAGCTTCCTCGAGGACTTGCAGGCCAAGGTCGCCGCGTTAGAACGCGCCAAAGGGCCGCTCGGGTCGCAAGCAGGTGTAGACCAAACCGGTGGCCGACCCGATGATGGTTCGTACTATCCCTTCATCTTTGGTTGAGGTATCTGACCGCCGCAGGGGATGCGACCGATGGGGCCGAGGACACGGAATGGGACCCAACGTTGGAGGACAGTCCGAGCTGACGAATCCATTGTCGACCGGGCCATCGACATTCATGGCGGCGGCGTCTGGTCGAATCTGTAAGTTTTGGACCGTAATGCCGATAGGACTGTTGTAGTGCTGATCAATGGCAGTCTACCTGGGAACGTCATCCAACTGGTCTTTCGCACGGAAGGTATTGAGCTTGATTCATGTTCATCTGTACAACTCGCCACTTCCGACAGAGACTCTCCTGTTCGATGAATCTGCATATGACCTGGGCTGGGATGGAACCAGAACCTCCGTGACGTTGGAGATCCCTATGACCCCTTCCCTGGATTACTCGATCTACCTCATCAACTCTGTCAAGTTCCATGCAGGCCAGTTGTACCATCTCTTCGACGAAGAGTCGTTTATGGAAGGCCTCTATGCATACCACGATAATGCAGGACAACAAATGTCCGTCTCACCACTGTGGTACATTCAATACCTACTCCTCATCGCGTTTTGGGAAGGCTTTTACCGTCCAGAGAAACGATGGAAATACGCCAGTGGGTTGCGAATTCTTCGTGAAAGCATTGCAACTGCTCCCAGATATGACGGATCTTTTCCGAAACCCAATCATCTCGACCGAAATTCTCTGCTGCATTGCATTATACTTTCAGGCATTGGAGTTTCGCTCCTCTGCCTATGGCTTTGTAAGTAGTTTTAGCTTATCTCCCAGCCATCGACTAACGGATCTTGCAGATTGGGCAAGCTACGAGGATCGCTCTAGCGCAAGGCATGCATACAAACATGCCTGTCGAATCTCTTGGACAGGACATGGTTCAGAGACGGCGCAAGATCTGGTGGACCGTGTATATCCTCGATCGGCAAATGACCTCTCTGATGGGTCTGCCGCAGTCCATCCAAGAGAGCCACATGCACCACGAACTTCCACTTTATCCCAACTCTCCTCAAAAGCTCATCGCCCTCAACCTCCAAATCAAGATGTGCCATATCATTGCCGAAGTCAATAACAGTGCGTGTTCATTCCGCCCTTGGCTACATTTACTGACCCATATCTAGCCGTCTATGGCTCCGATGGCCGGTTGAACCGGAAGTTCCTTTCCAGTACCAAGACTGCACTGGCGAGCACAGCAGGTCTAGGTCCAGAGCTTCGGGAGTCACATCCTCTAGATCTAGACGAATCCAGCGTGAGCGGCATCTGCCGGCTTTCAGCGCACCTACATCTCCTCTATCACCAGGTAGGTTTGCCACGCGAATATGAGCTGAAACTTTCTGACCAAACAAAGTGCATCGTTTTAGCAACTCGTCCCCTTCTCTTCTGCTTTTTGAAGATCAGACTTCAAAGCACGGACCCCAGAGCGAGGCCGTTGACCAGCTCAACCGTCTCCCGCAGACTACTGCAAGTTTGTGTCGACTCTGCCCGTCAGATGCTAAGCATTCTTGCCAGTCTACACAGGCAGAGCTTACTAGGTGAGCCTTTCACAATATCTCGTGGACCATGCTAACTCCCAACAGACAGCTTCCTTCCATTCGACCTTGAATCCACCTTTGTCTCCAGCATGGTTCTTCTAACAGTCCCAGCAATCGACCACTACCTTCTCGACGAGACCGAAACATGGCTTCGAAAGAGCTACCTCGTTCTAAACGAGATGATCTCACGGGGCAACCGCATCGCCGCCTACCGCAAAAATGAGCTAGACCAGCTCAATGTCATGCTCTGCGACCTCGCCGGTGAAAGCTCGAAGATGGATCAAACCGATCCATCACTAGCCCAACTCCCTTCCCTCTTCCCCCTCCACAGTGACGGCCACACGTTGCTGGACCCGGACGCGACCTCCGGCTTCACAACCGCAGAGATCATGGCCGTGGCAGACTCCATCGACATCGGCGATGTAGACTGGATGGCGCATGCCATGATGGAGAACCGAATCTGGTAGGAGGAACAGCATTCATTTCATATGCGATCATTCATCTTCAGTGTATAGTAGATCACTAAGTAGATAGCTAGACGACTTATGCGACCTGAAAACGAGACCAAGACAGACGAAGACGACAACAAACCACACCTTCACTATCTCAATCATTTGTCTATGCATGCATACAGCAATCGAAAGATATTACAGCTTGCGCCTTACTCGGCAGCACCTCCGCCAACTCCCTCGTCTGACCAACCCGCCAGCTAACATCTCCCCCCCAGTTCGTATCCCCCTTCCCTGCCGCAGGGGGATTCTTCCACCGCCATCGCTTGACATTCTGCTCGCCATTCGTCTGACCCAGCAGATCCACCACCCAGCGTCCGAAAATCGGGAACATCTTGAAGCCGTGTCCCGAGTCACCAGACAACAACACCACCGACCCCGACTCAGGCACATAATCGATGATAAAGTCGAGTCACTCGTATCCGCAAACCAACACAGCGACTTCCGGACCAACGGCCGCTCCGCAGCTCCGGCAACGTATGCGCCAGCAACTTGCGGATTCGACCCTCATCCTCCTCCGGGAGGAACGCGCTCGTTCCCAGCTTCGCTGGCGGATACGACACCCGTTGCGCGCATCGGTATCGACGTACCCACCACCCATCGGACAAAGCTTCAGCAGGTTTGTCTTCGGGTCCGGCTCAAAGAGGAAGCCCAGATCACGCGCGGTACGTCACAGGAATCCCGCGCAGCCCGACTCTCCTCATCGGTCAGATGCACATGCGCAACAGACCAGGACTTGGCCACGACCTGCGTTCCGATCTGGGGGACGAGACGACCCGCCGCCGCGCCAGCAGCGACAATCACCAGCGTCGCGGGGTGGAACCGTCCATTCGCCGTCCGAACACCCCTCGCTGTCTTCTTATCCGCCGCGTAGACAATCTCGCTCACGGCGCCGGCTTGCTCGCCCAGGAAGAACCGGACCCCGGCTTGGGTCGCGCGGTATACCGCCGCCAGGGCATTCGCGGAGTGTGCGTACCCGTCTAGCGTGTTGAGATAGCCGTTCCATTCTGGGAACTGGCTGTGTGCTGCCAGAAGCGCTGCGGATGACGGAGTCGTTGGGGAGAGGCACAACGTGGGGGGCGATAGCGGGGTTGCGTTCGGCGGCGGCGCGGAAGCGGTTGAGGGTGTCGATGGCTTTTTGGGTTGCGCCGCCGCTGACGCAGTGGAGGAAGCCGGTTTGGTGGAAGTGAGGGGCTAGTATGGGATTGGATTTCCAGGCGGAGATCGCTTGCTGTCATCCATATCACTGGTTAGCCTTTATTCTATCATGTTCACCCATGCGTCTTCTGTCGAAGGGAGCGGAGGGCACGAACAAGAGTCAACTCATATAGAAATCATCTTCGTACTCAGCTCGCACGATCTTGTTCAGATCGTTCGCGGCCGAGAATCGCGACGGCACCTCAGCATCCTTGTCGAAACGGTGATGTCCGTGTATCCGCTGTTCAGCAGATGCAGGGCCGTGAGAGACGAATGCGCCGGCGCCGACGATGGCTATGGGGGTATCCTTGCTGGGCATTTTGTTTGTGGATGGGAAGTCAGATTACGAAGGAGCAGAGAAAACCTTCTACGAGCCGAGTACAGTAGATATATGTGTAACTATTGTGACTACTGTGGTGTGGTATGGTATTTGGTTGGCTATCGATGATGTTGTCGGGAGGGTTGCCGATGCTGTGTCGGGTGGGTTTGCCGGTGCGGGGTGGTGGTCTGGTCTGGTGATATCGGTGCCCTTATCGGGCCACTGGTATCTAGATGAGGGGCTCGGTCTTTGGAATGGCTGGACTTGAGTTTTGTTCTGTTACTGTATATGCTGTCATCGTGGTTGACGGATTGTGGCTGTTTTGATTCTCGGGAGCATTCCTTGCTGTCTATCTATGGTGAATCGAGCCTCGTTGGAACGACTGACACATACATACCCACCCCGCTTGCGTCCTATCAAATCCACTTCTCTATCCTTTGCAGTCGCGTCGCCATCAGCGGAAATGACTATGGTGGAGCAGATACTGAATTGCTGAATGTTCTCCGAGAGCCATTGTCTGGATGAGTAGTCGGTCCGGCCACCGGGAGGCCCCCCCGTAACTCATACACTAACTATAGCACAGGAGATTAGCGACAGATGACAGCGATGGCTGGTAGTAAGCGAGTAATCTCACAAGATCACGGATAAAATAACTAGAGAATGACATAAACCAACCCCTCAGTACTGCCCCTCGCAGACACATCTCAGTACCCCCTACTCCCACCAAGTCCTTGCCAACTACAAGCATAAGCAGTTCATGAGGGGAATTCTCCCCATATTAGAGATGTCACAGCCCTGTTGGCCAATTCCCCATCATATTCTCCCTATCTCCCCTATTTAAGGTATCTTCCATGAGGACACGGTAAACCCCCCATACAACCAACAATGCGCGTCCGCATGTACC
>JASHHO010000018.1:0-142314 GCA_039763685.1 Aspergillus micronesiensis
CGGTTGTACTACGCGAGCGGGTGGTCTTCCGTGTCGATCACTCGTGGGGAGGAGGCCTTCTTTGTCTGTTTCGGCCGTTGAGGTTTTGGCCAGGGAGGATCCGGGTGTTCTTTATTCTGGAATGTTATCTATCCGATTTGTACGACACTCGTCTGATCCGGCTGTGCTCGGGCTGTCTGTCTGTCTGTGTCTCTGTATGTACCGTATCCTGTTGCATAGGTATCTATTCCATGTGTTTGGTTCGTTCGTTCTATTCTATCAAACGGAACCAACCATGGCTGGAGGTTTCACTCCTCCTCGGAATCAAATCCTCATCCGCGATAGAAAGGTCAACAGGGCAGCCACACCTCCCAACCCATCGAGTCTCCTCCCACTTTCATGGTCTGAGCTCAGACACGCACCTCTCCGCCCTCGACATCCCGGACGCGATCGACCAGCGCAACCCAGCGCTTGCGCTCCGCCACATCCTGCGACCGGAACAGGCGGTTCGAGATGATCAGCACGCCGCCGCCGGGGCCCACGGCGCCCTGATCGACGGCCGACTCAACCTCGCGCGGCCCGTAGGTCGCCTTGTTGGTCTCCTTGCGCAGCTGCTCCATGAAGTCATCCATGAGCTTGGTTTCGCGCGCGTACTTTGTGTCCGCGAGGACGCTTTTCACGGACGGATTGGAGGACTTCGGAGAGGGAGTGAAGGTAGCCGGAGGCGGAGTGTACGACTACGATGCTGGGAGGAGTCGTTTTAGTGGGGTGTGCTGTTCGCTGCTTGGGTCTGGATGTATTTGTGGAACCCGGCGGCGACGAAGCCGGGCGATGCGAGGAGGAGGGGGCGAACTTGCTCGGACTGTTCATGGAGGTGGAGCTGGTGTTGAAGTCCATTTGGCGGAGGAGGGTGTCCAATGTGACTTGGAAGAATTTCGACATTCCCTGGGTGGTTGTTAGTCGTGACCTCATTTCTCAATGACTGCTGCTCAAGGTGATGTTGAATATGCATGCGTGTAGCAGATATGGCTAACCTTGTCATGGTCTCCTCCCCCATACCGTTTCCTCGGAACAGACATCTCAACCTTCTGCTTCAGAATCGTCCGGAACTGCCCAATAAAGAGATATGCGCGATGCCCTCCTGCATAACTACAGCGACCGCCTCCGCACGCCGTTTACCCCCCTCGTCAACTGCATCCTTCAACATCTCCACCGCAATGCTGTCCCACCCGACGCCTTCGCCATCAAGGCCGGAGTCCTTTTCGAGCGTGAAATTCCGGTTCAGCTCGAGATCAAGCGTGTGATGCTGACCGATCTTGGTGTGTTCGGTCTCGTTCAGGATCTGTCCGCCCACATGCAATTGGGAGCTTTGCGGGTCGAAGTCGAGGTTCTTCACCCGGATCTTGAGCATGAGTTGCACCCGTGCGGTGGTCGATGTGCCGGTTTCTTGGGTGGTGGTTACCCGACGGACGGCTTTTGCGGTGAGGACGTCGCCGGGGCGGATGAGATTGTATGCGTGCCACTGGGAGGTATTAGTGGGGTCTTCTTGCGCACTGCGGGCAAAGAACGATGCGAGGGGAGGAGAGTCTACCATACCATGTCTTCAGGCTCCTCCGGGCACAGAGTTACTGTGCCCGAGCCATTCAGCTCGATCTTTTCTTGACCAAGCGCATTGTGCGCTGGGTTTACTGCGCGTGTATATTGGGAGAGGTAGAGGTACTGAGGTGATGGGCGTGGAGTCTGAGTAATACCCAAACGATGATGCGTTGGAAGTGCCAGAGCGGGCTGATTTTCGGTGTTGGAGTGGTAGCGGGATTTCCTGATGGAGGGAGGCGAATTAGGATAGAATTCGTATGAATGTGTCGATTTGTGTATAAAGCTGTGTCGTCATGGTATATACACGCTGGGTATGGGTATCGTTGGCGAGGAGCAGCAGAGCGTGGGTGACGGTTTCGCATCATCGATGAGGGAGGCTGTTTGTGCCTCAGGCAGAAGAGGTCTTATCGATAAGAGACCGTGCCCTAAAGTCGTGACTAATATGTGACTAAGCCACCTGCACCCTTTCGGTCCGATTGATTAGGGCAATGCACCAGGGCTGTCAGCCTCTTGCATCACCGTCTGTGGAAGTCATTCTCCGCATGCATGCAGCTTATACTTCTATCAGAAGTACATGTCGAAGGCTATCCTTAGCAATTCCAACAAGGCTACCACCACAATGCAAACCCAGGAGAAACCGCACTGCTCCGAATTCGGTCTGCCGTGCCTCTTAGCCCCGCAGTGACAATCGTTCTCCACCCCGTCCTTTATCATGATGGGATGTGAGAGGCGAACCAAATGTGCAGAATCCAGAAGAGTTAGTCCGAGGGACGGACCCAGCTGTTGACGCCATTTGCCTATGATAACAAATCAATACCTGCGGCTTCTCTTCCTCTTTCTCTACTATTACAACCTCTCATTCTTCTAACCTGATACTTTCGGCTACCACGGTGACCACAACGCACATCATGGCTCTTACTTCTCTTCAGTCCACCCAGAAGATGGTCTCGGGATACGAAATCCCAGTCATCGGCTTTGGTGTAAGTACACGCGTCGGACACAGCTTGGGGGCTTTCATCAACCTAACCCACGTGCTAATTCGTCTTTCTTCCTGACTAGGTCTACCAAACGTGAGTATTAATTGGAGGCGTCAGACTGGGAAGATGAGGATATCACTGACCACACTCAGTCCTCCCAGGTGACCGAAAAGGTGACCATCAAGGCCCTGGGACTGGCTACCGCCATGTAAGCTCCCTTCCACACCAGCTACCCTCAACCCCATACTAACGATTGTGCGACAGGTCGACAGCGCCAAGTACTACGCAAATGAAGCCCAGTGCGCCGAGGCCATCCGCAAGTCCGGCGTCCCCCGTTCCCAGATCTTCTACACGACAAGGTTCCCGCCCCCACCACTGTCCTACGAGAAGGCCAAGGAAGCCATCGAGGCCAGCATTGCCGATGCCGCCAGCATCGAATACATTGACCTGTATAACCTGAACCCCGCCACTCACACCGCAAATCGCCGGACAACGACTGACAATGACAACAACAGGATTCTCCTGCACGCTCCCTATGGCGGAAAGGAGGGCCGCCTGGGCGCTTGGCGTGCACTCGTTGAGGCCCAGCAGAAGACCGGCAAGATTCGCTCAATTGGTGTCTCCAACTATGGTATCAAGCACCTTGACGAGCTCGAGGAGTACATCAACAGCGGCGTTGGTGGAAAGATCTCTGTCGGCCAGTACGAGATTCACCCCTGGTGTGCGCGCGAGGACATTGTCGGCTGGTTGAAGGAGCGTAAGTCGTTGTTGTGGCGTACTCGCCTCTGGTGCAGGCTACGCGCATGGACGAGCCGATTCTGCAGAGCTTGGTTAAGAAGCACGACAAGACTCCTGCTCAGATCCTTATTCGGTGGAGCTTGCAGAATGTATGTTCTGGTTTCTTTCTTTTGGTGTATGAGTCTGGTGCTGATTCTCTTTTTCTACCTAGGGATACGTTCCTCTCCCCAAGTCGGTGACCGACTCGCGTATCGTTGAGAACGCCCAGGTGTTCGACTTTGAGTTGTCGCAGGAGGACATGGACAGCCTGAAGACGGGCATTTACTCGCCTGTCTGCTGGATCCGGCCACGGATGCTCGTCTGTAGATGACAGAGTTGGATGGTGTGATTCTGAATAACTGCATACTGCGGGACATTGGATTGGCATGTCCAGTTGTACATACTTAGACATAGTTGAACATGGATATACCAACACTCTTACATGAAAGATCAATAACATCGCGATGATCAAACCGTTCCCTTCGTCACTAGTATTTATCTAGCTATATCCAATATATGGCTAGAGTAGACAAACAAACACTATGGTTATCAAACAAGTTCAAACAAAAGTCATTTCTAATTCAATCATCCATGCCCTTCCAGTTAATAGAACTGACATAAGGGAGACTGTCTTCCAACCCCCAGTCGCGCGACATGGGCCCAGATAGTGGAAGCGCACGATGCTGAAAGAGAACACAGGTATCAGCCATCTGAAAACAGGTGAAGTCAAGCCAATTTCAAACATGGGGGAAGGTCATGAATACCCAGACACTTAGTTTCTATGTCCACAGTTGCTGCATTTCCTTCCCAGTCGAACAGTATGACCACAGCCCTTCCCACGACAGAACACTGTGATGATGCCTTTGTTGCAGCTCTCACGTGCCTTGCCAATCTCAGTATCTGCTGAGCAATCAATGCAGTTGACTGTCCCCCATATCAACAAGCTCTTCCTGGTTTGAGTCATAATGCACGGTAGGTAGAGAGCCTTGGCTGGTGGTAGAGATCGGATAATCGGAGGAGAAGAGTAGAGTAGGCGGAGATCTATACTGTGAACGACTGGTAGTTCTCGCGATTTGGGCGGATATATCCGTCCTTTAAATACTCGAGTCTGAGAACTGTTGGGGTCGTCAGTCGCTGGGCATCATTGCCGCCCCTCAGAGTGTGATTCTATACTATAATTTTCGCCTGGTTATTGGCTATCAATGAAACCTTCGTGCATCCAATCACTCAAAACGAGGTCTTAATTGGATAACATAGACTAATTTCAGCCTCGTCTGTGCCGGGCCTCGGCGGAAGGTCATGCCCCATGTAGCCCAATACTCAGGCAGAATCATGAGAGACTAGAGGATGAAGGGTAGACTCGCTTGTGTGTTCTCATAATTTGCCCAGCTTTGCCCAAAGCGTACGTATAGCCTCACTCTTTCATGGCTTAACCCTCTTTTTAATTAATGATTCATCCGCGAAACTACATCCCATATCCCTTCCAATGATAGTGAGAGTACAGAGCCTCATTACCTGCCGGAGAATTTTTTCGGTGAAGGCTTGCTCAGGTTTGTCCAGGCTTATACGACATCCGGCTTGGGCATTTCAGTGGCCCGATATTTAATCATGCATCAGAATTGTCACTCCCTGACATTCATGTTCTATTGAACGAGGATGCTGAAGAAGCAGATTAATGTGGACGGATACATATGTCTCCAGCTTCCAAGAGTCTAGAATATATGATCGACGGCCTAGTTTCTAAGTCGTCAACATATGTTTTCTTCTGAAAGGTCTGGCAGTATAACTTGTACTCTGGGGATACACCTTGAGCTTTTAGGTCTGCTGTAGGGTTGTTACAACTGACACACAGGGTTGTTGGGGAGAAACGGCTTCACATTTTCCTACGACATATCCCTATGTGAGATTCACCTATTGAACTCGTTGAAAACAGTTAACTGAAGGCCTGCTGTTGATGTAGCCGCATCGGCAGAACATATCCCCGCAGCCAAGCTTTCCCGCATCGGGGAAGCAGCAATCAAGCCCGCAGCTACAGCTCTCTGTTTACTTTCTTTTCTATCACCTCCCTCCTCAACCATGAACCCCTAATCCGTCCCGTACACCAATATATACAAATGTCTACGACACCGCCACGGGAGGAGCCTCATTCGCGAATCCCCCTCACCCCTACGCGATAACAGCTCCCCGCAAAAGCAACCAACATGCCTCCGGACCCCCCACGCATCATCTCGAGAAATCCCGCACCGTCCGACGACGCTACCAACGAAGCAACAAGCGGTTCCAGTTTACGCCGTCGCAGATCGAGCGGATCGAACGCGAGGAGGAGCGTGAACGTCGGGCTGAGAAACTCCGCGAGAAAGAGAAGAGACGCATCGCCAATAAGAAGAAGCGGGCGGAGAAGGAGGCGAAGGAGCGGGAGGAACGACGACGACAAGGTCCGCTGGATCCGGATGCACCGACTGTTCCGTCGAGTCAGCCGTTGCTGTTCAATTTCTTGAAGAAGGAGAAGGTGCAACCGCCGCCTGTCCGGTTGGAGACGCTGCAGGAGGAGACGGAGGCGGACACAGAGGTTGATACGCCGGGTTCGAGTCTGGGAGTGTCTCGGTCAATGAGGATGAGTTTGAGGGTGGCTTTGGGGTAGAGGATGCGGGGTTGGATGATACGCTGCTTGCGCAATGCGCTGCGGTTGAGACTGAGGCTGTGGAGGGAGAGGTCTCTACAGAGTACAGTGGTGGTGATGTTCTCGAGAAGATTGGAACCGGAGAAGGAGCCGGCGCCAGAGAAAGACGACGACGAGTTCTCCGACTGCTCGATCTTTTACGACGAGGATATCATCAAGGAAGCCGAGACGATGGTGACCGGATGGGATACTACAGCTACAGCAGGAGATACTGCCAAGGAACCAGAAGTGTCAGCGCCAGCGCCAGCGCCAGCGCCAGTGTCAGTCCCAGTCCCCGTGCCAGTCCCGCCGCCGCCGCGAGACCGTCGCGCGCCCAGGTCCTTTCTCCGGGTCGAATCCTTTCGGGACGAAACTGCCGACCTGCTGGAGGAATTCGCGCACGAGCTGCTTGAAGCTGAGAGGGTTCTGGGCGGGGACTGGTGGTCCGACGGAATGCAGGGTGAAGCAGCTCAGATGTATGGGATGCAAAGTCTGGGACCATCCGACCCGACGGGCGGCGGATCGGATGGGGGCGCCCCTCGTCGGCTCGGGCGTTGATAAGCTGGTCCTGCGGCTTTCCCCGCCTATGCTCCTCTCTGCTACCATTCCACTGCCATTCCGACGGGATTGTCTTGACAACACGCTGCTGGCGGTTGGTGTGATGGTTGAGGTGAACAATCAACGCGACGGGTAGAGCGCAGGAGAGCTGAGGGCTCCTTGCGCATTGAATCCCTCCAATGCCTTAAAAATGGGTAGGGGAAGGGGTTGGGTAGAGCGCTGAAGAAGCTCACCATCCCCGATGACGTCGAACCAAACTACTTAAAAAAAGATGAGGGGCATATTTATCTCTACTGCGATCGGATGCGCCCCTCCCAATATATCTCCGCCCGTCGCCTCCATCCAGCGACAATTCTCAACCTCCCTTGAGTGAATACCCATCGCAATCAACGAAATGCCTTTCGTCACCGTCAACGACCACCAGCTGCACTATGCTGACAGCCACCCCGATGGTGCGCCTGCGAACGGCCTGACCTTCGTCTTCATCCACGGACTAGGCTCATCGCAGAACTACTACCCCTGTCATTCCCTACCTCACTCCCAATCATCGCTGCATTACCCTCGACACCTACGGCTCTGCGCGCTCCACCTATACTGGCCAGCCGATCTCCATTGGGTCCATTGCCGCTGATGTGGTCGCTGTCCTGGACGCGTTCAGCGTGTCTCAGGCCGTGGTGGTCGGACACTCGATGGGCGGATTGGTCGTGACTCTCCTGGGCGCGCAGTACGCTGATGGGTCAAGGCCGTGGTCGCGATTGGACCCACTCACCCGACGCCGATGCTGGCCTCTGTGATGGCCAAGAGAAGCGAGACTGTCGCCGGAGTGAGCCCTCCCGATCCCCGAGACGAACAATTCTATCCGGGCTATACTCACATTTTACAGCGGCATGGAACCCATGGCAAACAGCATTCCCTACCAAGCAGTCGGATCCAGGTGTTCGGACTTGACGAAGTCGTTCATCCGCGAGCTCCTCATCGGCCAGAACCCCGAGGGCTACTCGGCGCTCTGTCAGGCCATTGCGAACGCCCCGTCGATCGACTACTCGGCTATTCAGATACCTTTCCTGTTGATTGCCGGAGAGGAGGACAAGTCGGCCTCAATGGAGGGCTGTCAGCATATTTTTGATCATGTGTCGAGTGCGAATAAGAAGATGGAAGTGTTGGCTCAGATTGGACATTGGCATTGTTTGGAGGGCGCCAGAGCTGGTTGGACAGGCTATTGCAAAATTTGTCAAGGGGGTGTAAATATCCTTTCTTAAATTGAATAGTACATATTATGATACCAGTGTCTATCGTGTTAAGTCGATTGGTTATACACATACTTTTCATTAGGTACTATTCATTCCTTACCTCGGACGGTACTGTATGTAGCCTGCATGTATGAATGAATACATCTAATCCGTCAATCATACAAAACACAAACCAACAAAATAGACAACATGAATAAATGATATAGAATCCGCTACAAAATATATACACATAAAATAAGACCCCAATCACTGTCTCACAGTTCCCTTACGTTCTTTGTCCGTCGGAAAAGATCAAGCCTTCGGCTCCGCAACCAGCTTCACATCATAGTTCAGCTCCAGAGCCGCTTGAGGGTCATCCTTGCGGGGAACAAAGTCAACGATCAGCGAGTCCTTGACGGCGAAGACGGAGTCGTTGGTGAGGTAGGGGTCCTTGCGGTCGAAGATCTGGGTAGTGAGAGGTTTGTAGCCGTCAAAGGTGGCCTTCATCCTGTTAGTTCGTCTGGCCCGTCCCAATGGGAGTTATGTCTTGTTGGAGGTGCAAGTGGACTTACGATGATGTGAATGTGAGCGGGACGGAAGGGTGTCGGTCCATCAGCTTGAGGAGCTTTCCGGCGGGGCCTGTATCATCATTCATGTTAGCCATCACTCTCTCCCCCCTCTCTCTACCCTCATGACACACAGGAACTGAATGAAAGGAAAGAAAAGAAAAGGGACATACCATCATCCGGAACCGGATACGGCGTCGGCCGCAGACAATAAAACGAATACTCCCCCTTCTCATCCGTCTTGAACTTCCCGCGAAGGTTAAACTCCTCCTGCTCGGGATCCTGCTGCTCGTACAACCCGTTCGTGGACGCCTGCCAGACCTCGACGGTGGCGCCGACGAGCGGCTGCTTGGTCTCGAAGTCGACAACGCGGCCGTGCATGAAGGCCATTTCGCCGCCCTTGACGCCCTTGACGATGTTCGCACCGTTGTTGCGGTAGGGTGTGTCGGCGCGGAAGAAGGGGCCGAGGATGGCGGTTGCGGTGGGGGCGTCGGTGGCTTCGTCGCGAGTTTGAAGGTGATTTCGTCGACGAGGCTGTGTTCGGTTGTTAGCTTGCGCGTGGTTATGTGTATACCCGGGTATGGGTATGGTATGGGGATAGTATGAGGGGAGCCCGGGGAGGAGGACGTACGACTCCAATCCGATGACGTCGCAAACAAGCTGACCCTCATTCCGCTTGTCATTGCTCATCTGTCCGGCCCAGTTCATCAGCTGCACGCCGGCCATCCATTCGTCCACGGTGAGTTCGTTCTCGCGCGCAAAGTCGTGGACGTGGCGGATCAGGCCTGACATGAGCTGTCGGAAACGCGGGTCGTCTTGGGACCCATTGCGTTGACGACATTGTCGGTGAAGTTGGGGTCGAAGCGGTGGGAGGCCATTTCGTGTATCTTTTTATCTGTGGTGGTTGATGTATATGCAAGTAGGTATTGTGGGGTATATACGTCGACTTATAAGAGGCGACTCGATAGTGATGACGTATGAGGGGTATGTCTCGAGGGGTAGATGAAGAAGAAGAATGTAGAAAGAAGACAGTCAAGAGACAGATCACATCAGTGCAGTACCCCAGACGATATATAGCTCCGCCAATGTCTGCGTCCCGCATGATTGGAAATGCTCGTCTTCCGGACGGCCCATGGGCCCCTCCCCGGTGGGCGAGCGTGCGGCCGACGGGAGCTGCATCATTGGCCACGCTACTCCAGAGAATCGTGACTGGAAACCAGTCGGAAAGGCAAGAGGGCTGCAGTGCTCGTCGATGGGGCCGCGCCAGGCCGTCGGATACGGAGGGTTGGCGACGATCCGAACCCCGCGACTGATGTCGGGTGTCGGATCGCGCCCGCTGGTGGCGCACGTGATATCTATACATTGTCCACTACTTTATCGATGAAGTACACAGGATATAACTTCGTCTCGTACGATCCTCCTCCGATGGCCCCATACTCTTCCCGGACGGAGCTACCTACTGCCCCTGTTTTCCCCTTCCGAATCCCCCCGCTTCCCCTTAGGATGTCCCTTAGGATGTCCCCTAGGTTGTCCCTTGGGATTGCCCTTCTGCAACAGCTCCACCGGAAGCTTCTGTAATTCCTCTCCCCGTTCCCATAGCTTGCCCAATCCCTGTTTCCGTTCGACAACTACGTCGAAGAACTCCACCGGCACCATCATCTGCTCACTCCCACCACTCTGCGTGGACATGCCCTCGCTGAGGATAACCCCGTTCTCACTCCGCCAGAACGGACACCCCGCCTGCAGCGCCTTCTTCAAATCAATGTAAATAAGCACCTGCGCATCCCGACGCATGCCAGAAATCACACCCGCATCTTTCCCCATCCCGGACGCACTCGCATTAGATAGCTGGGACAAAACCTCCTCCACCGCCGGCCCCGTCGCAAAATGCACCTGATTCCGTCCCATACAGCGCAGTCCCCCGGACGAGAGAATCGCCGGCCAGGACGCGTGGAATGTCCCGTGCACCACGGTGGCCGGTAACTTGGCCGGGTCGTCCAGGGTTAGCTTCTCCATCAGCGCTGCGGCTTCGACGCTCTTGATGCTGTGGCCCTGCGTCGCGCGGATGAGGAAATGCGAGGCCGTGGTGTCGTTCGCGGCGGCGAGTAAGGCCGTCTGCGTTGCGGTGTCTTGTCCCGCGGGTGTTGTTGGGACGGTGGAGCCGCTGACCGAGCTGACTTCTTGGTCTGCTTCGTTGGTATCCCTGTAGTTGTGGTGGTGGTGGTGCCCGCTCCAGCGGACGGATATGCAGCAGCGCGAACCGCTTCTTATCGCTGCTTTCGACGGCGTGGATCACCTCTGCGAATGTCGCGTTGAGTGATTTGAGTTTGCGCCATGCTAGCTATACACCCATTAGCACGAGTTTCACTTTTACATACTGTGGTGGGACATATGGTGGAAGGGATATATATTTATGGATGGATGGCACGTACCACATCCGCCAAATTGGCGTAGCCCTGCGAGTCCATCTTTAACCCTTCTTTCTCAGCCGCATGGCGGAGGATCAGACTAAGAGCCTTGGAGACGGTGACCTCCCGGCTGGAGGGGGCGACCACCCCTCTTTCCTTGGTGTGGTGGCATGGTATGAGGTCGTTGTGGTGGTGTTGGTGGGGAAAAGATTGAGAGCGGGAGGATTAGTTAAATAGTTAAGTTACCAACTAGGTAGGTCTGTCTGAGGTTGAGGAAGTAGTTTATTTGGGCTAGTTTGCATTAACCCTGTCAGTCATACGAACTTGTTAGTCTTGATGAGAGGAGGAATGACTCACGATGATTCACAGCCTCGTATGAGTCCTCGTCAGATGGTGATCAGGTCGATGACCCAAAAAATCTCCCACAGCACCAACATACTGTGCGGGAGGGAGAAAAAAAGAAACAAAAAATTGACCGACGCAGGGCTCGAACCTGCAATCTCTTGATTCGTAGTCAAGCGCCTTACCATTGGGCCAGCCGGCCAGGCTTGTTGAAGAGGGCTGCAGAAATTGCCAATATGAGGAGAAACTAAAGTGAGTCACGATGATGCAGCTTGACTTAAACCTAACTGGTGCCAAGGTCCTTCGGATAGTTGCATGATGTCCCCAACTGAAGAACCCCCGTCATTGCCACCACTGATATTTACGTATAGAATAGCAACCACGTCTAGCAATCATGTAAAAAAAATGCTCAGATCAATTCGTCTCTGCATCAATGGGTATATCCAAAACTAACAATGCCCTCCCAACCCTCACACCATACAAAACCGACAAATCGAATGGAACACAGCAAACCAGAACAACAGCTATAACAAACAGAAAGGATCATCGATCACAAATACACCCACTCTGCAACAGGACAGACTTTATGCTTCTGGAACCACTCTCGTGCATGATGCGCGTGGAACCCATGATTGCAATTGATGCAGAACACCACAAACCGTCGCATCAGCTCCGCTTCGGTCGGTTTGCTGCGTGACTCCTGACCCGCCGCGTCGGCAGCGACGCTCGCCTTGGACATTGGATCCGGCGAGCCCAGCCATAATGTGCACACCCCACATCGCGGCATGTGTCGTCCACAGCGTGGACAGATCATGCCCGACATAGCGGCCGTACCGAGCGGGTTCCCTGGCGTTGGGTGGACGACCTCCCCCGTTGTGGATGGGGCGAGCTGAGAAGAAGCGTCGTGCTGCGTCAAAGGACGGGTGCAGTAGTTACAGGTGAGGCTGACCTGCTGTCGTGGCGGGGCGACCAGCTTCCGTCCGTCCCAGGTGACAGCGAAGCGGCGCGAGCCGACGTCGAACCGTGCTCGCTCGATCTGAAGCTTCCACGAGTTCATCTGCCAGCGGTACATCTCGCGCCAGGCTTCGAAGCGGGCGCGGCTGGTTGTGTTGTTGATGAAGCGGGGGACGGTGTGGCTCATCGCCAGTACGGGAGTCTGCACGTCGTTGAATTTGTTGATGTAGGATTGGAAGAGGTCCATTGCCGAGTGGCCGAGTCCGGTAAGGACGATGCCCTCGACGTCGCCCTCGCGAATGGCTTCTTGGGTCGTTTCGTTGAGGTAGGTTGTCAGGTCGTCGTCTGGGAGCCAGCGGAGGGCGACTTCGATGCGGTAGCGTAATGGCAGGGTGGTTTCTTGGATGGCCGACTTCCAGTCGCCTTTGCTGACTAGAGCGAGGATCGCCCGTGCGTAGGGATCGGTCAGTTCTTTGGCGATCTCAGCGCAGGTGTCTTCCCAGTCGACGTCGGTGATGCCTTTGGCTGCGCCGGCAATGGCCATTGCGAGGAGTTTGTGTGCTTGTGTTGGTTCATTACTACGTAAGGCTAGGTAGGCCAGTTTTGGCCTCGTCTTGGAAGACGGCGAGGGCCGCTGCCTTGGTGTGCTGGTTATCTGCTGAGAGGGTCTTGACGAGCTCCTCGAGCTCACGGTGGGACTGCGCTGCTCCGCAGAGTCGAAGACAGAGCCGGCGGTGCTCGGGATAGTCGGTCTCGCAGCCTTGGCTTTCGGGGAGGTTGAGTTGCTCTTGAGCCAGATCCACGATGGTCTGGTGCATGCTGCGATGCTCGTTCGGACCGATCCGTCGCGCCTCGAAGCTCTCACCTATGATTCGTTAGGGACCTGCCTTTTCGCCGCGTCCGGGGTACGAAAATCTCATACCTAAGTCATTATTCCAAACGTCGTATACTCCTATATAGTTCAGATCCAAGCCATTGGCAATCATCGACTCATTAGACGAGTCGGAACGTGCTCCTATTAAGCTGTTAGCAGTTGTAGGTGATATTAGGGCTGTGAACATACGTCCGATCCAATCCCAGAACCCTTGCAGAACCGCATCATCGGATAGAATCCGTCGGTTCCGCGCCTCGTCGAAGAGATATCCCTCCTTGCAACGAAGCCGATTAATCGTCAACAGCGTCAAAGCCTCCTCAACGGTGAGATGGCTGCCCAGGTGCCCAGAGAAGTGAACGCTCCCGAGCTTCACAGCTCGACAATGGTTGACTGGGGTTGCCTCGTCGCGACCCAGCGTCATCCTGATCAGGACGAGCCCGCTTGCGCAGTTCTTCCACCATCTCCGACACCGGCAAGCGTGACCGGCTATCGGCTCGATCGTGTGGAAGTCACTGTCATCACACATCTTCGCATACGCCAGTGAACCCTGCGAGGACAGTCGTACCGTAGGCGGCGGCGGCTTAGCCGTGACAATATTGACCCGACCATTGCCGGTCATCGTCACGGCAGCGGGTTCATTCGACGTGTGCAGATTGATAAAGTCGAAAGAGACGACCCGATCCGCCTCCTCATACCCGCGCGTGGGTGATTGAACGGGCTAAACACATCCCGTACGTGCTTCGTATAGATCTGCTCCGGGTAGTTCTTCGACGACCCCTGGCCGAGCGTATCGTCGACCGAGGAGGAACTCCTCCGCCGTGTACTCTTTGGCGATGTCGTAGGTTTTGAAGTGGCCAGTATTGGCGAGCACGCCGAGACAGCCCCGCTTCGTCCGCGAGAATCGCAGACTCCAGATTGACGACTTCGGAGCGGTGACATTCTTAAACTCCAGCGCTGGACCGGGTTGCCGGTCTCCAGGGCATTGGTCGGGCCTACGCCGGGGGCGAACCGGGGGCCGACACGTCGGTCCCAGACGCAATCGTTGGATCGTTGGAGGTGGAACCCGAGGCGATGTAATGTTCATCAAGCCAGTCGATCGCGAGGTTATGGACGCATCGGGTGGGGAATTGCAGGGACGGGTTTCCGGGGCCCTCTATGCCTGCGTCAGCACTTCACCAACCTCCAGAAAGGAAGCAAAGCAAAAGACCCCACGACGTAGGGGCCCAAAAGAGGTCAGAAAAAATTGAAGGGAGCACACCTCTCAAATCATAAATCCGCACAAACTGCCCCTTCACTCCCGCAACCAACATATCCGGCTGATCCTGAAGAACTTGACACTAGTGATAGGCTCCGAACTCGCCAACTTCCGCAACGGCTCAACCAGCGCCTTTGCGCCCCGAATCGCCAACCGCTGATTCACATCCCAGACATTCAGACAAAAGTCGTTCCGCACCCGGTCCAGCCCCGCGGCCAGCAGTCCATGCGTGCTGAACGCAACCGCATTGCAGTACCGCTGGTGACGAATCGGAAACGAGAACGACTCCTGCGAGTCGCTGTTCATGCGCAGGATGGTCGCGTCGCCGGAGGACTGGCCCACCGCGACGAGGGATTCGTCCATGGGCGACCAATCGAACGCGCGGAAGGCCGGCACCTTTGTGTGTGTGGAGAGCACCTCATGCTCGAGCGTGCTGCTGTGTCGGCCGTCGAACGCGGTGACCCTGCATAGGCGGAAGGCTTTCCCGACGACGTCTACGGAGAGGAAGCGTTGCTCGGTCGTCGTGGAGGACGGCGACCAGCGAATCGCTGTCTCCATTGTTTCTCATGCGGGGGGGTTCTTTTCTCGTGGGCTGGGGTCCACTGTTTCGACTGGTGCGCCCTGCGCCGTAATGTTATTTTCGGTGATTGATGCGGGCTGGTGTTGCGTCAGGGAGCGTGGATATCCCCGGTTGAGCTGCAATATCTGATGCGTCCAGTAGCAGTCGCAGCGGCCTCACCCGATTTCAGCGGGCCGGTCAATTCAAGCGCAGGCGGACATGATTGGCAGAAACTATGAGGAGTAGGAGCGCAGGGAGAAGTGAAACCGATGTGGTGTACGGAAGCGAGGCGAAAGAGAACGAGGAGTGTGTATGTGCGATGAGGGATATGCTGCCCTGAGGATGAAATGAAGGTCATCAACGCTCAGCGCGTCATTGGCTGGCCGGCCGAGCTGATTGGTCGCCAGCGGATCTGGGATTGCGCGGCCCGACTGATGATCCGCCGCATTTCTTCATTTTCTCATCGTCTCTTTCCCCGATCTATACACCACCACAACACTCTCCCGTCACCGTCACTCCCCGAGTCTGCTGGCAATCGAACAACATGCCTCGAGAATACGCCCCCCACGGGAAAGACAGCCTCAAGCGCAAAGACCGCTCCGGCTCCGAAGATCTCCCGCCGCACCTCGCCTACCGCAAGAAAGCCAAGGTGCCCGTGAAAGAACACCAATACCCATCCATCAACGAACTGAAGAAACGCATCCGCGATGTGAAGCGTCTGCTCAGCAAGGTGGATTTGCCCGCCGATGCGCGGGTCGTCCAGGAGAGAGCGCTGGCCGGGTACGAGAAGGATCTGGAGAATGAGACGGAGCGACGGGACCGTTCGGCGATGATTAAGAAGTATTCATTTTGTCCGCTTCTTAGGTGGGTTCCTCTTTCCTGTCTGAGAGACTGGAGTGGATGGAGTAAAAGAGCTGAAGCACTAACACTGGTATGGTAATATGCAGACCGCAAAACCGCAACAAAAGACATCAAACGTCTGCAACGCCAACAAGACGAAATCGCAAACAACCCCGACCTCGACGCCACCACCAAAGAGAAGAAAACCGCCGCCGTAGCGGAGAACTCCGCATGGCCCGCATCAACCTCAACTACACCATCTACTACCCCCTCACGGAGAAATATGTCGCCCTGTACGCGACAGTCAAGAAGAAGGACTCGCAGGGCACCGCTGCCGCTACAGACGCCGATATCGCTGCGGGATTTACGGTCCTCCACGCCACTACGGCAGAGAAGCCGGCGATGTGGCATACTGTGGAGAAGTGTATGGAAGACGGGACGTTGGATCAGCTTCGTGAGGGTAAATTGGATACGCCCGATGTGGATGCTACGGGTAAGGTATCCAAGGGCAAGGCCGAGACCAAGACCAAGACTGAGAAGGAGAAGTCGAAGTCGAAGTCATCTTCGTCGAAGAAGTCGGATGAGAAGAAGAAGGAGAAGCGTGCTACCAAGGCGATGATCGTGCTACAAGCCGGAAGGCTGTGGAAGAGGACGGGGATGAGAGTGATGGGGGATTCTTTGAGTTGTGATACTCGCATACCTAGCGGCATTGAGCATTTGAGGAGTTGGTTGGTTTCGAGTCTATCTGTTGCTTGCACTTCATCTGTTGGTTTATTCATGCACATCTTAGATCCTACATACTCATTACTACACCTACGATACCCAATATCAACACGATGAATCCTATCAACTCTTGTGTCTAGTAGAAACATATCCATCAAAGGGTAATTCAATCTTATGGTAGGAAGAGAGTGAGGGCTAAGCGAGAAAGAAAGATTGAATCTAATACATCATCGATACCAGAAACCTCCGCCAATCGCCATCCTCTTCTAGAAACAGACCAAGAGACCAGACAAATGACCCATATATCGACCCGTCGACCCCCAACACAGCAAGAACCAGTCACGCTGACTCCTGCAACTTGTACATGATGTTTGCTTGTTCCTGATCGATTTCAAAGAGAGAGAAAGAGAGATAACCCAGAAAAATTCCATGGAACACCTTGCTTGCTTGCGTCTTCCCAGTGCACAGTGCAATGACAGCACCCATAATTCCCAGGCTGGTTCTACCACGGAATTTCATCATATCGTATCTCATAGCATCCAGACTCATGTCCCGGGCGATGTGCTCCCAGCGTGCAGGTTCTTGGTAGCGAGTAGTACCTAGAGAGCGGGCATGCCATGCCGTAGGGTGAGTGAGTGGGTACCCGACAGGTTTCCAGAACCTGCGATGTCAAGTAAAACACAGACAAAAGATAGTTCGCCAATCTTGCATAAAGCGCTTGTAAATGCGATGGTCCTCAAAGACAGAAGGGCAGAAGAAAGGAAGGAAACCCTCACACGAGGGTAAAGAAGTAAACAAGGAAGTGAGTCGCCGTCTTACATCACCACGCAAGACCCTCCACTCTGCGCTCGTCGGCGTCGTCCAATGCCGTTTCCTTCGTCATCGTCTTCGGCATTGTAGAGTCTCTCGGCGTCGCGGGCTCGGCGACGACGTCTTCTCGCACCGGCACCGGCAGCGCCAGCTTCTTCGGTTGCCATCATGTAGTCTGCCCACTTCCGATCCAGTCGGCTGGCGGCGCCGAGATCTCCACGTAAGACTCGCTTGTTGTGTTCATCCACGGTCATCTGCCAGCCATAGAAGCACTTCAGATAGATGATCTCGTTTGGATACACGCTTGGAGGGGCCGAGGAGCAGGCGACGCCGTGACGATTGTTGTAGACTTGCTGGGTTCGATGGCTTGGGCCACCACCGATGCGTTCGGACTGGGTCGGCGTTTGCGGGGGATGTAGGCATTGCTGGAGAGGACTTCCCTCACGCCGGCCCAGGTGACGTTGGCGCAATCGAAGACGACTAGACGCAAGCCGATCTTGGGGAGATCCTCGCCGTAACCGCGCTTGCGGATCCGATTACTTGCCTCGGTCAGGGTGAGATCGGAGGCCCGCGTGTTATCCATCTCGACGGAGCGTAGCGAGGGGCAGCATTTCATCACGGGTAGCATGCCGCTGTCACCAAGGGCCTCACAGTAGCTGATGTTGAGGTGCTCGAGGGTCTCGGCGCACGGGGACTTGGCCAGCTCGACAAGAGTCTTGTTGGTGAGCTTTTCCAGGTCTTCGAGTTCAAGATGGGTCAGACGAGGAGTGGTCGTAATGACGGCCACCACAGAGTCGTCGCCCAGTTCCGGACACTGCGAAAGCTGCAGGCCTTGGAGATGGGGAACGTTGTGGGCAAGACTCTTCACCCGTCGTCCGTCAAGTTGGGGCACTGATGAATGTCCAGATGCTTTAAGTTGCGAGGGGGAACAACAGGGCGATCGAGAAGGAGATCCATTGTGGGGTTGGTGCCGTGCATCAGCGTCTGCAGACATTCGTCAGTGAGGTCGGACCGGCTCATGATCAACCGCTCGAGAGTATTGCGTTCGAACAGCTCCAGCGCAAACGACTCATCATCGAAGCCGTGGATCTCACTGGCGCGGAGATCGTTCAGCTTCGGACACGATTTGACAATCCTCTTGAGACCCGACGTGGTGACGCCGGTGCACCACGAGACGTTCAAGCATTCGAGAAACGGACAAGACTGCGCAATGATCTTCATCGCGGAGTTGGTCACACTCGTCAACCCCGAGACGTTGATGTATTCCAGACGAGGTTGCGCAGGAGGAAATAGTGGATTGACGTCTTGTCAATGCGACATCCTTCCAGGGAGAAGTTGACTACGTTCCGGCAGAGATCCGTGATACTCTCACCCTCTGCCTGCCACTTATCGCGCAGCTGAATACAGCCTCGCAGATTGAGCTCGCGCACGAAGGGACCACCCGATTTGATAATCTTCACCAGAACGTCACTGGGTACATCGCGGTAATAGTCGGAGGTGTCGACGTTCGTCCATAGCTGTCCGTCATAACACCACTTATACCATGATTTAGATACCACCGAGCAGCGGATGATCTCCTTCGGTGTCAGATACCGGAACACATCCATCTTGATCTCATCCGGCAGACTCCCCCAGAGATTGAAGACCTTCTTCGGCTTCGGGACGACGGTCTCATCGGTCGCATCGCTCACCGGCGAGGGTGACGTGCGCGAGCCCGGTCGGAATTCCGTCGGCATGGGGACTGTCTTCAATTGGGCGGCGTTGGGCGAGTCGGTGCCGACCACCCGGATGCGCGCGTTTTCATCCTGGGGCTCCAAGGCCTGGCCGGAGGTCATCGGACGCGGATTCAATCCGCCGTAGAGTTGCGAGGAGCTGGTGTTGCCCAGGCATGGGGTTATGCCGGCTGGGAGAGTGTCACGCACGATAAAGACGCCTTCCCATCGCGCCGGTAGCCCGTCGAGGCGGATCGGCCCCGTCGGGTCAGACTCGGGGAGGAGGAGATGCGTTGTAGACTCTGCAAGAGTTTGCGACGACCCTTGAGCTTTGGAGGTTGTTCGAGAGGGATTTGGCCGGGCGAGGCATCGGAACTCGCGGGGGAAGCCGCCCCAGGCGAGGGGCCGATCTCATCGGGTGGGTGGTCGCCATGGTGGTGATGCGATGATGGTGGGATTGTATACTTTCAGACCCGGTCTAAACAGACCTTCCGGATCCGATCGGAACGAGGAATCGACAGTAATGGCTGAGGGACAGAGCAGATGGCTCACTCGTGACCCGTATTGGAGGGACAGAACAATGGTGATCAGTGCTGCGGGATCCCGCCAGTATACCGCGGCCTAGACGACCATAGCGACGGTTGCGAGTCAGGCTGGAGAGAGTCGATGCCAAACCCGTTCCTGCGGTTGGAGAGGCGGAACAGCGAGCGCCGGCGAGGAAGAGGAAGATGGTCGTCGAGGGAGCGAGAAGGACCAGAGAGGGAGGAGGGAGGAGGAGGGAGAGGAAGGGGGTCAGCTGTGGACGCAGAGTGATCAATCCAGCGCAACAAGGTTGTGGATTTCTCGGCTAAGAAAAGAACTGTAACGATTGTACCATGGGACTGGGGACCGCGTAACCCGGGGCGCCGGTTGATGCGGGAAACAAGGGCTGGGTCCGGGTGTCAACGTCACCGGGGCATCATGGAGGAGGTGGACGGGAGGGTGAATGAGATTGAGAGTGAATGCAGTTGTTGTGGTTGTGGTTGTCGTGGAGGATGATAGCAGATGTCAGAGAGAGAGAGAGGGTCCGGTTGGACCGATAGCGTTGCGTAGTCAGGCGACCGCTTCCCTTTCCTTTCCCTATTACTTCCAGTAACCATAGGTATTCACTGGCTCTCTGATCGTACGTTACATACAGTACTGAGGGATGTCTGTCAGCCCCTCTCCGCCACCACCGGCTTATCGAGGTGTCCTTGTACATGTATCGATAACAATCGGATAGTGGAGTGACCCCACTTGGCTCGGCGGGGGCGGTGATTCTACACAGTACCTGTAGTATTATGATTCCCCCAGAATACACAGTACTACCGTACCCAAGTACTTCTCGTACATAAAATGTACCTAAGCTCAAAGAATAGGAACCTCAATCAGGTCATCCGTATCGACCCCAGCAACAGTCATGGTCGAGGACCCCAACCGGAGGCCTCGTGCACAGACGCCTGATTCCTCTCGGCGACGCTCCTACCCAATCATGCCCCCCGTCCAGCCATGGAATGTCTCGCACCAGTGGAGTCCACTCATTCTCACACTGCAAGACAGACACACATCCTCCCATCCCAGCCATGGTCCCCCCCAGACCGAATCATTACGATCCACCCTGTCCTTTTCCTCCGCTTGTCCTGGGCCTGTCTTGTCTTCGTTCCTGGACTACCAGGAACCACGGACCCATCCCCCAATGGCCATGCATCCACGGGGAATTCCCAGCGAGAGAGAAGTGGAGAAACGAGTGGCAGTGGGAGTGGAGAGAAGATGGATCCCATCGCTTGTCCGTCTTGTTCCTGGCCTGTCGCTCTGTCCTGTCCTGTCCGTCCGTCTGGGCTGATTTGCCTCCCACTTCCCCCCGGCCGGTCGTATCCACTTCCACATGGGCCAGACACGCCACCCTGCGGGGAATCCATCCGTTTGCAACGGCATTCCCTTCACTACCTATGTGGTGTATGGACTAATACCCTCGTAGGAATGGGACAGTAAGATGCCAGTGACACCACCGTGGTGCTCCTCTGGAAGCACGAATATGGAAGCGGAGGAGCACCCCCGAACATACCGAGTAGATATAATCGGTAGAGCCTGTGCGGACCACGATAGAAGACAGGAACGATAACGGCATGCATGGATGTTCGAAATAAGACGGATTCTGACACCGGCAAATCCCAATAGGGTGTGATTAGGGTGCGACATCCCAGCCTATATCCAGGATGTTAAGCGCTATAGACTCCGGGACAAAGGCCTCTAGCCCATCTCGTTGGTTTGTCCACTTCCTCCGTATCTTCTCCGGAATCACGGGAAAGACCGAGACATAAAGGGGCTTCTATTCCATTTCTCTTGGGTGTCTTAGAAACCTTCAACATAGGTAGACGGAGTTCTATTTACATCGTTGATGGAGTCACTGAAACGGATCTCTAGACGTCTGGACTGAGGCTCCCCACCATGTCGAGCCAAGCATCTGCCCACCACTCGCAAGCATTTGCGACAAAGACGCGATATCTTGTTACCACCCACCTGCTGCACCTGCACTGCACCCAAATAGTCAAACCAACCAAATATTCACTGAAAACGACCTAGCCTCTCGCCCATCCCCCCTCCCCATTACGAGGAAGAATCTAATGAACCAACATCCTCCAATCCAACATCAGCCCCACGCCAAGCCCGCGCAAAAACCCGACTATCTACCCATCCGGCCGGGACACGGACATACTCCAGAGTGTAAGCAAGTTAAGCTAGGGCCAGGATAACCATATCCGGTAGCGGGCTGACTGACTACCCGACAATAGACACATACCTCGCAATCTAGGTAACTAACCCCATTGCCTACTATTATGGTCGGCTAGACAACCGCATTTCGTATGCATGCATTCAGACAACCAGAATACGGTCGATTCTTCCATCCTTCGCTATACTTTCTTCGGAGATTTATGGTGGGGACGCTACTCTACCTAGGTGTTGGCGGCGTTGATTAGGTTACATAGATCGAATACCCGGCTTCAACTAGGTCTACCTAGTCTCTTGGTCGGGCACGCCCCCGCTTTCACTCCCCGCAATACATGTCGGAGTAGTCTAGGAACTAGGACGGACTCGAAGGACCTGAGTCCTGCCCGTCTATTATATCTTACTAGTACGTAGGCAGTAGTGGCGATATATGCTTATCATATCTAACCAACTAACCAAGTAAATAATATGACGGGGTATCTCTGCCACCTGAGCTCTATACATCATGATTTCTCATTACTTCTGTCTTTCTTTCCTTCATCCTTCATCCGTCATTCATCTCTTTCATTCACTTGTACCAGGAGAAATCACCCATCATACCATCCCTAAAATGCAAACGTAACGAACCAGTCCGATCATGCACATACCCCTTTCATCGCCCCTGGCCTCGGCCGTGGCCTCTATCAATTTTGGCCGTTTTTTTGTATGTTTCTCTTTTCTCGTAAAAAATAACATCACGTCTTGAATCATCGATATGCTTGCTTGCTTGTTGTCGTCAATATATGCTTGTTGTAGTGTTTGAGATAATGCTGAGGAACAGAATGAAATCGCAATAAAGGATAGAGAATAAAGTGGCCGGTGCCAACTCTAGCGGATGATATCGGTATATAATGTTTTGTAAATCGGTAGTGGTAGGTGGTAGACCTGGACTGATCGATCCAAGACCATATGTCACCTCTCACCTCCACATGTGACAGACGATGTCTTCTGTCACAGGTGTCACAGGCACTAGCTGTCGATCATCCATGGATGCTCCACAATTTCCGTGATGGTCAGTTCGTTGTCAACGTCCCGGTCGAGCATCCGTCGGATCAGATCGATGCAGTCTTCTGAGAAAGGCAGGAATGGGACGCGAAGCGGATGGTCCAGGATCTCATCGACGTTGTAGAATGGGTTCTCCTTATAGACGATGGTGTACAGGAGGATACCGAGGGCCCAGATGTCTTGTTCTTTGCCTCGGTAAGACTTGCCCTGAAGTACTTCGGGTGCAGCATAATCTAAGAGCCAAGTTAGTCAGAACTCACAATCAAGACAATCACTTATGAGACATACCAATCGTGCCGACAAAGACATCAAACGGCCCGTTCTTGATGTATGCGGCGCTCCCAAAGTCAATCAGTTTGATCCTACCCTCCATCCAGGATCACGTTTTCGTCCTTGATATCCCGGTGAACAACTAAAGCCTTCGTGTGCAGGTGATAAATGGCATCAACGACCTGCCGGAAGATATTCCGGCATTCGTCCTCATCCATGTTCACCTTCAGCTCGATGTAGTCAAAGAGGTCCATTCCAGGCAGACCATGAGGCAACACTCGATATAATAGTTGATATCATCCTCGAAAAAGCCCTCCATCTCAACAATGTTCGGGTGCTTCAAACCGTCGCGGCGCAGATAGTCCAGGACGTGGATCTCCAATGGAACCGTTCCCAGACGACGATCTCGGGTCCAGGTATCCACCAAGATTCGCTTCTTGGTGACATACTTCAACACCATCTTTTTGGACGGACTCTTCTTCGTACGAGCCAGCTTCACTTCGCCGTACGCACCCTGGCCCATCTCTTCAAGAATGATATAATCGGAGATAGTCCGCTTCTTGGGATACTCTTTCGCGTTGCTGGATCTCACTTCGGGCACGGGCTGCACTGGCTTATCAGTAAGCGGTTCTGATGCGGCTTCGTTCAATTGCTGGCTCAAGGTAGACAGAGTACTCGAGGCTCTACGGCGGTCCGTTCCGTGGTCTGCGTCTGCGTCGTGAGGGCGGTCGTTGGGCGCTTTGGATGGGCTGACCGTGCGAGGCGGTTTCGTCTTACTGGAGCCCAGATCGGCCGGGCCTGTCGAATGGATTTGTCGGGAGTAGGTTACCCACAGAGCGTAGACCAGCTCGGTGACAGCCACCGTCTCGTTGCTGTCAGATCAGATTCGCCGGGACTTCCAGCGGGATTCACGGGTTGCTTTGGGAAGATCGTTCCGCTCTTAATCACTCGCAATTGCACATCCACGGAGATATGGGAACCGTCACGATGGTTAGCAGTAATTCCACTAGGTTCTAGAACACCGAGGCGACACTGGCTTTTCCCTCGCGGAGAATGGATAAAGTTCGAGCTCGTCGGAAACTGGGCTCAGGAATCACGATGCCATCTACTAACGGAACTTGCTCCTCTTCAGTCAGGACCTGGAGAAGATTGTCAAAGCCTGGTATTAGCTCATTAACATGGAGGCCCTCGGGTCGTTCTTGGCCGAACAAGGCCGACGAAAATACCGAATTGGAGCTGATGACTTTTCAGTGTTGACGACGCCAGCACCATCATGCCCGCCACGTGAGGGAAGCTTGATATCCTCAAACAATCCGACGACTCCATTTTGGCAACAGTGGCCGGAAAGCAGACACCGGCCGAGGTCTGCGCCGCAAAATGTTTCATCTCCGAGATCTTGGTCATCCCCTCGTCGACCGACCGATCCAAGCATTCTGGGGGAAGTCGGGGCAGAATCCGAGTAATCGGACTGCCGGCCTTGACAGTGCCATCGCCCCAGATCTTATCGACATCGCCATAAGCATCGGTTATATTCCACGAATCGTCGCAGCGAACATAGGCCACATCCTCCTGGATCTCCTCAAGAACCCAGATCAGACCACCTCGCTTCTCCATTACCCATATACTAGCCGAGCCGGTTGCGCCATCGCGCTTTCGGATGGGGACTACATCACCGCAGAGCAAGACGCCGCGCGATTTAGTGGCCGGATGGTTCAGAACGCGCGGAGAGCGGGTGCTCGACCCGTATCCATCGTCCGTTTGCGCCTTGCGTTGTCGCGACGACGGTTTGCTTAAAAGCTGTGCCGTAATGCCATTGCCCATGCCCATGGGCCTCATGGCGGGCGCGTTACGGGTCTATTGGGGGAAGTTTGGATCTTCGCTGCCACATCAGTAGAGGGATCACGCAACTTCGACTCAAGCCACTGCCGCCGGTCATCCTGTACGACTTCCAAGATACTTAGCTTGCGAAGCTCCGCTTGTGTGACCCCGAAGATCAGACAGGACAAGTCATTGGCCGCCAAGATGGTCCAGGGTGCTTTGGACTCGGTCCTAAAGACGGCTTGTGAGACCGGGGCCCATTTGCTGCTGTGAGTGTGTAAGGCGGGAACCGGGAATCCAAAGCCGAAGCCGAAGGTGGAACCGGTGGGCGAGAAGGAGTCCATGGCAGAGTACGGTTGTGCTAGATGGTCCATCAGCTTGCTCTGGTGAGAAACAGAGCTCAGGCCCGTGTATGTACGTTTTAAGCTTACGCGCCTTGACGACGGAGTGGACCTCCTCCCCCGTTCTGGTTCGATATGTGATCGTTTGGCAAGGGAGTCAATGAGCCTTGCAGATCCGTCATAGGCGGCGCAAACTCCGGGTACCTGGATTTTGTTTCAACATGAAGGGGTGGCAGATCGGAGAAGGCCTGCTCGAACACATTCCCACCATCCACCACGGCGGGGCCCGTGACGGGGCCCCGTGTAAGACCTGCATGTGTGTTCTGGTTCTCTTTGCCCGAGACATTTGACTTGGATAGGAGATCCACCATACTTTGGACATCCGCGTCGCCAGTGATGCGAGCCTGCGCGTTGCTGATCGCGGGATTGTAATGAGACGGCCATCCGAATCGGTCGCGCATGAAATCTATAGATCGCTTCAGGACGTTCTGCCGGTTGTGAAGGAATTCGCCCGATTGCTGGCAAAGGAAAAGGAGTGTAGGGATTCGCAGGGAAACCGATGCAGGTCCTCTAGAGCAGAGTCATCGGCCGAGGGCGTATGCGTCGAATTTTCCCTTGACATGGACTGGGATCGCGGCGTGGACGACTGGCTATGCGACGATGCAGGGAGAAGCGATGAAGTTGAAATATTCGGGAGTGTCAAGACTCGTGTGGGTAGTTGGTGGCGGATGCGATCCAAACCAGAGGGTCCGAGACCGTGTTCATGCTCGATTATCGACGACCTACAGGACAAGCGAGTTTTACTTAGCATCGTTTCTGGACGCAAGGAGATCCTCCCGTCCCTATCGCCCTCACTTACCTGGAAAAGTGGTCATATCCAGGGGGGAGGGTCATCGAATCATCGGCGGTGATAAAAGGGTCCGATTCTGGCGATTCTGAGAGCTGTCCCAAGGGGGATGACAACGGACTTGGTTGCCTGTCAATTGAGAGTTCGTCAGTCCACGGTCAGATTCATTGCCTGGGTTGTCGGTTTGTTCGCGGGAGCAGGTTGTCGTACGGAACGACAGGATCGGAAGCTGCTGCGTATCCGGGAGATGGCAAGGGTTTGAAACAGACATAACAAATGAGCGGCCGGTCCCCAGTTTTCTTGTTTCTCACCCTGAAGAACTCAATAATATCCAGCCGTCCCCGCTGTCCCGGATCATTTTCTTCCCCGGCCAGGGGGGAGAGACAATTGGCCCTAGTTGTTCCTTGGGGTATACCTTCCAGCGTTGACTCAAATGCGATCATTCAAACCGGGAAGCAAACCACCCCAGCCCCAGCAGCGATGCGATCCACGACGGGGAGAACTCCCGAACCATGATAAACGAAGAGAAGCAGAACGGAAAGAAGGGCACACACTCACCATCCTGATTATATGAAGCAGCCCCCATATTTTTCCCAGCCAGAGACGACGACAGAGCGACGACGACCAGCACCGGTCGGACGATGCAGATGCAGACGGCTCAAAACGGCTCGAGCGCAAGGGTATCGAAGGACCGAGCCAAGAGGGATTGGTGGCGATATTTATTGCTACATGGAATGAACGGCGAGCGGGGGGTGGCTGACCGCGCGACGCAGGCTTGGTGTGGGAAGGAACAGGGTATATCTCCAGGTTTTGGGGCTGGTCTGGTTTGTTGCGGCGCACCGAGGCTGGCGGGCTGACGAAAAGCGATGCTAATAATGACAGGACCGGCGGACCTCCCAGACAACCACGCAGGAACTCGCGTGCACCTGGCAAGACCGGCGGTTCCTTCTCTGGGGAGTCGTCCGATCTGATTTTATTTTCCGCGTGCGCGAGCGGGACGGTGATTCGGTCAGCCGCGCGGAAGGAAGAAACCCAACGGGCGTCAGCGGACGGGGGACGGCTGTCGGAGAAGAGACCAGCTGCTCGGTGAGGTCACAGGCACCATACGAGGGAGGGGCCAGGCGCGAGACAACGTTGGTGTAAGAATAGACGAGCAGGTGACGGTCAAGTGAAATTGGGATCTATGAGGGGGAGGACCGGGAGAGGGATCCAGGACCGGGAACACCAGCGGGAGTCGTTGACGCGGACGAGAGGGTGGTCGGCGAGGGCGGAGGCGAGGGTGGTGAGGGGAACACCGTTACGGCGTGGAGAAGAAAGAGAGTCGATCGTGTCGGGAATCGAGTGGTCGCAGGGAAGATCAGGTAGCGGCGAGCGAGGGAGAGAGAGCTTGAATAATGAACGGATGACGGGGTGGCCGTTGGGGTCGCTGGGGGGTGGTCGGTGGAAAATCTTTTTTAGGAGGGAAAGATTGGGTCAAAGAGTGGTGTTCGTATGCGTTGGATGGAGCTGCAGAAAAGGAGACTGGGGCGGTGTTAAGCGGGTGGTGACGGCATCCAAGACCAAGAAACCACCACAGCCTCACAGGGGAAGCAGGGGAACCTCATGAATGCTGCTTAGGTGGTGATGTAACTGCGTCCTACTTTCTACCATGGAAGCCCCGACGGTCTATCCCTCTGCATTTCGCATCTTCTCCTTCTTTGCGTGGAGATTTCATGCGTCTCTGGGCCTCCCTCACAGTACCTATACTCCGTACAGAGTGAGCTAGCGATGAACATGACGCACGGCTTCACTCCCCGACGCTAAGGCTCCGTCGGGCAACGATGAGTCGGACTCAATCGAGAAGTAACTACGGCTATCACCATCGAATCCGACGATCAACGGTGTCGATCTAACCTCCCTGTCATGGCCGTGGAGCTCTCGCGAATTTCATCTTCAACTCCCTCCGTCGATACAATGGCCATATCCGCATCCATGATTCGTTCAAAGACCACGGAAATAGCCCCCAGACAAGAACCCCACTCATCTACCATGAGCGTCAAAGACCCTGCCAACACGCGTTCTTGATATCGTCCCACCAGAGAGCAGGCATCTAAAGTTTCGTCAAATGGGGAGTGGCTGTTGTTACACTCGGTCTCGAAATCGGCTTCCACATTCTAGAATATCTGTGGAAAGATCCTGTTCACCCTAGCGCTTTACTACGAATCCAAAAAGTTTTCTACTAATGTGTATGTACTGTATAACAGCTCAAGGAATCTGTTAACTAAAACCGGAGTTCCCCATACACCAAAGATAGCGATATTAAATGAATGGATTAAGGGTCTGGATTTTCATGCTACCTATCTATCCTCGTGTCAATAAACAAACAAGGGAGAAGACAATTGTAATAATGATAGCTAGACAATCAATCATACAGTTATTATGTAGGAGTAATCAGGAATATTGATTAATCGAATTCCTCTGGGATCCCTCTTCCTTTCTCTTCCCTCCCTAGCTTTAGTAGTTTTAGTGATATCTACTACATTCTGCGCATAGACTTCTTTACACATTACTAAAGTAGTAAAGCTCCTTACTTCATCAAAAACATTTGGCCCCCCAGAACTCTGTCCACTACATCCAGTGATTACCCACAGAACCTTGCAACAAAACACCTCCTTCGAATCTATGTCTTCGTCCCACGATCAGAGCGGGCCTGCCTTCCGCAGCCACAGTTGCAGCCAACCTACTGCGTCGAGGGTTCCCATGCCTCCCAGATCAGAGCCCAATACTTTCCCGAATCCCTATTATAGCAGAGCAGTCCTATAATACCAGTGACATGGAAGTTTTCGGGGTCCTTCGTTCCATATAATTTCCTTCATGTATGAGCATGCTTCCGGCGCCGGGACAATCCTCGCTGTGTACCTGTAAAAGTTGTAGAGGCCGCCCAGGTCACCACTTGGAAGAGGAAGTCTAATTTCGTAAATCCAACATTGATGGGTACCTTAGACAGTGCCACGTTCACTGAAACTCCTCCCCCCTAGTACTAGACTGGTCATAACATTCGCGGGTTTACAGCAAATCATTCTAATTCATCTGGGCCAACCCTCGACAATCATAAACAGAGGACGCGCAACACAAGCAACAAGACCCTGAGGATGCAGTGGGAACATAGGTGTGCCTTATAGAGAAACGTTGCACTCTGTCTTAACAGGTCACATCCAGCATGCCTTCTCGCAGGGAGACCGTCGGTTTTTCGCGCATCTTCTGAGACGCGGATCGTTTTTAGTTGATCAACATCGGTGGTATGTGGGTATTTGCGCTTTGGAGGTTGGGGAATGAAGTCTTGCGGATGCCAAATGGAGGGTTTGTTACCGGGAGAGGTCCAGCGGGTTGGGTGGTGGAGACTGAGAATTTAATTTCTGTTCGGAGAGACTGCATGGATATGCAGGAGAGATTTGGTGGTCAGGAGCGGGTGATGGATCCCTAAGATGTAGGGAGAATGAGTGGACAAGCGTGTGCGGCTTCGGAGATCTGCGGTATCTGGGTATTAGGTTGTCGTGGGGAAGGAGGTGAAATAT
The DNA here is from genome assembly GCA_039763685.1 of Aspergillus micronesiensis. Classification (NCBI taxonomy): domain Eukaryota; kingdom Fungi; phylum Ascomycota; class Eurotiomycetes; order Eurotiales; family Aspergillaceae; genus Aspergillus; species Aspergillus micronesiensis. Next base: position 29,438 of record JASHHO010000018.1, read on the forward strand.
CATGCCACAGGAACAGACTCAAGTTGAATATCAAAATCACAGATATCCACCGGCATGATAATAGTCGCAAATGGCTCTCCTGCAGCCGAAAGTATGCTGGCTCAACGAGTTTTTTGCATGTTATATGGTTTAACGCTTGGGTTTTAATATTTTTTGAGGGTTACATTATACAAACTCTGTACAGATCCCATAACCGGCACAGAGATGAGAATCAAGTGATATCTTCCAGATATTTATATTAATAATCACGCTTATTAGGCTAGAGTTCCACTCGTACAGCTTATATCTACTAAAGCAACAGGTCTCGCTCAAGGCGTTAGACTTATGGACTCTGGGTGGCCGCAGGAAGAGTACCTCAGCTTTGGCTGCATTGAAAATCCTCCGCGAGCTCTGGAGCCTGATTCAGCTACCGCCGGGCTTGGTCTCCTATCCTCCAGACTACCTTCCTCTGGGGACGTCTCCGGAAGAGCAGCTGCCCCTAGTGGTTAACTATACGCTGCCGCTGGACGATCCCATGCCCGAGCCCCAGGTCTACGTTACACACCATTTCATAAAGTATTAAATTACCATACATAATAATCCAAGACCAAATATAATACAGTATCACAGCTGCCACCAAGGACTTCGATTAATACCTCTTTCATATTGTTCCTCATTCAACTATACTAGACTCAGAACCAAGATGATAGTCTAAGTAAAACCACTTATTCTTCAAAGTTCCAAGTCCTACCTCGTAGTCCATTCCAAAGAGAACCGTGCAGAGGCCTCCAGATAACCACGTCCGCCTTGCACCCCGCCCTAATACTAGGTCTGTATCTTGAGGCTCTCAATCAACAGCAGTATCCATATTCACCCTGGTTATTCTTACCACGATTGATCATCAAATGCATAGTCGCGCGCCAGTTTCCCCTATTATCAATCGGACGACAGGCAAAGCGGTTTCTCTCGGAGCTCTTATCAAGGTGAAAGCGAAGAAGCTTGGCAAGACAGCCCGGTTTCGCTACAGTAAATGCAACGCTGCGTTTGACAATGTTCATCACAATTGTATAGTCGTATGTCGCTCGTTTGCGGAGGACTGACGTGCCGTTCAGGAGACTCGTATCAGGGGATCCCATGGAAAAAACAGCATGCGTTCCTTTGTAATCTAGAATATATCATGGATAGTCAGTACAGGAGTCTGTCGGAGAGCTGGAAGGGAGGGGGATCTTAGCATTGACGTACAGAGCGTTTCATCGGCCTCACTAAACACATAGTCATGTTTCAAGGCGGTATCCAAGCCATCTTCCTCCTCCCCGAAATCTCTTCTTTCCAGGCTGCTAGTGTCGGGCTGTCCTTGGCTATCCAGCAGGTAGGGGAGGGTGAAGTGGTAGTCCGTTGGCCCATTGCGAGCTTTGAGTGCCTCATGTTGTTGCAGGCTCGGAGGAAGGGTACGCCTGACTTCTTCTTTATGTCCTGCCAGACCGTTCCCACCGACCGACCCGTCCCTCCATACTCGACGCAAATTCCGGCCCGCTATCATAGCGTTGGCTATACTCTGTTATGTGCGATGGGCTTAATCGTTAGCGACGCGGCTTCGCGCATCCCAAAGATTTCGAATGAGTGAAGGTGGTGCAGGGGAGAGCTCACGGTCAACCAGGTATCTATTATTCTTGGTAAATAGTAGATGGCGAGCGATCCGCCGGCTCCCCAGAACCAATTGCGACTGGGGACGTTATCGCAGATGGTCCGGGTGATGCCCGTCAGATCCTCACAGATGTTGGCACGGGGAACAAGCCCCGCAGCCATGGTGGGCGAGGGATTGACGCTCTGACTGAGGATTGCTTCGTCATCCAAGGTCTCGTACTCGGTGACATCGACCCATTCGTAAGAGCCGTTCCTACCCTCCGGGTTGTGGAACAGCCTATAGAAGTCGTTGATGTCGTCGAGTTCTCCAAGTTCAACGTTCTCTCCTGCGTCCAGGGACCGGCCTGACAGGAAGTCTGCTGTAACCGAGCTGGCAAGCAGGAAAGCAATGTTGATGGTATGGACCTTCATTTTGGGTGAGGAGGATGGTTGGTCAGACTTCAGAGAGGAGAAGAAGATAGAGGATACAATATTGAGGGCTGGCAGACATTGCTCTATTTATACCTTTCTGGAGGGATATACCAACCACTTTATTGACATACAATGGTTACCTAGCGATGGAGATAGAAATCCAAGAGCTTGTAGTAGATACTCCCGAGCCAGTCACTGTCGTGCGGCCAGTTCCGCCAGCGCCATGGTGTGATATGGTCCTGGGTGAACCGACGCCCGTCTATAAACTAAGAACGGGCCTTGCAAGCGTAGCGTATCTAGGTAGATGTAGCCGAGTCTATTTCATTGGGTCCCTAGAGTTGCCGTTGACACAGTGGAAGTGCAGCATTTCTCATATGAGATATCTCATCTCCCATGTGGGCACAAGGGCGTGCTGCTCAGCTTGTGGAAGAGTGCCTCATGGCTGTAGGGTTTGATACTGGATATATCTGAGGTCACACATTCTTTACCAAACGAGGATCCATATCTTATCCAGTCATACAGAGCCAAGGTCTTGTTAGATCCCTGGCGGGGTAGGATACACCAAGTAACTAATCTGAGGCTACGTCGCATCGACATATCGCTTCGTAACTACGAGCCCGGAAGATACATGAAGCCGACACAAGGGAAATGAAGGTCACGTTGAATCAGGCTGCCATTATTAAAGAACCCAGGCAGGGCAGGACAAGATGAGAGATGGTCGGCATGCGAGACAGCGGACTAACGGGCTAGTTGTAGTTATCATTAATGGGTTGCTATCTTGGCCATTCCATCAGACTATCCGCGCTGTATATAGAGTAGGTAGGATAATGAAACACCTTAAGATATCCCATCCCTGATGCTTTCAACCTGCTGCCCTTCACCAAAGCATTAAAAGAGCCAGGTAAACTACCAGAGGCCCTGTTACCATAATCACCAAGAAAGAAGACAGCTTTTGCTGTTCTGGAGGAGAAGACAACAGCAGATATGCATGTACAGTAAAGGTCAGGGCCGCCGCCGCCGCCAATTTTGCTAAGGATATCAGTCATTAGCCTCCTATGCTGGGCAACATGTAATCTAAGACAACATTCACCGTAGATGGTTAATATACCTAATCTGGTCTGGATCGTTTGTTCGCCTCTAAAGGCGGAGATACCAAGTAACAGGGATATGATAGTAGACCATAGCACTATCGCGTAGGTTAGTAGAAGTGGATGTGATCATAAGAATAGTAGTGGGAGGGAACGGGGGCGCCTACCAGGTGAGAAAACCCATTGCCATGCATTAGGTTGGCCCGGAGCCGCCTGAGCCTGGGATTCTTTCGTCATTATGGAGGGCGTTCGGACCTGGAGATGCCCAGATGTTACTGTCGAGAACGAGTATTCTATTTCTTTGGGTGGTGCACGGCGAGGAGGGGTAATAGGAAGGTATGGCACCAGATGGCCCATGGGTGAGACCAGGCTCATATAGTTCCTGTCACAAGGGTAACAAGTATGGCATGGTCCGCTAGCAGGGGGTAGTGAGCGAGGTGTTCATCTTGGCGATGATAATAAAGAGGGTGGATGAGCATCTGCTTGGGCTAGTCATACTCGTCTCGCTATGTTCTTCCTGCAGCACAGCCTTACCCCCCTCAGTCCAAGATATCTACAAGACCTTGGAATTGATCAACGCCACTGGTGCATGTATTCTGAGACACATATCGAATAATACCATCAAGCATATGTGATCAGTGACATTGTGAGATATTATCGCTGTTTATATTACCCCTAGTCGATCATTGCAGGCCAAGAATCTTGTACACATCTCGAACTGAGGGGTAGAAGGAAACCCGTCAACTTGCTAAAAGCTCGTAGTGACTGTTAATTATCCATATGCTGCGAATCTCTGTATAATTGACAGAGTTGTTGGATATCTGCACGATCGAACGATCTGCTCTAACATCAGGCAGCAACGCCACCTCTCTAGTATGGGATCTCTAACCGACAGCTCGTCGGATCATAGTGCCAAGGGTCATTGTTTCTTCATTGGGCTAGGACGACAGCCTACACGAACCTCCACAAGTGAACGGCGTGCCAGGTTCGACGCGATGAGAGACCCCAGGATCGGTATGGCCGATGAGACTAGTCGTCGCTCATGGCGTAGGATCCACGATGAGCTTGGCGATGTTCGGACATGTAGGGTCCAGTGGGGACGATTGGAATGAATGCCAAGGTACAGTCTCGAATCAGTCACGAGGGCTTAGGGCTGATGGTCTAGAGCCTGGCGCCAATATCGTCGCAACAAACAGCGCTCCGCTGGCTTCGAGGGCCATCCTCGGCGAGAGATCGGACCCGAGTAGCGTTACATAGCCAATTCACAAGGTATGGTGTTGCTCCACTGCGATTGCTCATTGAGGTGCGCCCGACGCCCTGAAAAGGAGACCGATCACCAAGTCCTCCGATTGGGGCTGTCCGCTCGTGCGCACGGTCTTGTACGTCGGGTCTATAACATTCTGGACTTGTTGTTTTGGTTGCTCCCACAGGGGATAGACGTTTGCACGGTTCCGCGGAGCCTTCCGAAGGAAGCACCTGAACGTCTTCGCAAGATGCGCTTTGTCCCTGGAATATGACTTCCCCATGTAAAGATGCCGTGCATGATATGAATTGTTCTTCTGGTACTGGATACGGTTTTGGTCGTGTGTGTGGCATCTAGCCATCCAGGGATACCTCTTGAGGCTTTTTGGCTCCAAGAGCTGCAGAAAAAAAGGTCAAGTCAACTTACCTTTAAGTAGAAAACGGTTGAAATGAGATTACCTACATCACTTGCTATCCTACTCATATTGCTTACTAGTCCTACAGCTCCTTTGTTAATATATTAGCTCCAAAACAATAGTCCTGAGTGAGCAAAACACAGATTGCTCATGCACATGTACTGCTCTTTAACATAGCTACCTACACTCAGAAGTTCACACAGCCCAGGAAGTGTGAAGCAGTTACATGCAGTATTAACTCATAGAAGTATATGTAGAATCTTCCTCCCGGAAAGTCTGTATCATAAGTAACATTAGTTTCACTTTATACTGGTCCTACTATTATGATACTCGAGGTTGTTCTCATAAGCAATGTCTCACCTACATAGATACTAACCTAGTCGGTAAGTCGGTGATATGCGATAATCACATGGTTTCCACACGGGGAAAATGGAGGGGCAATCCCAGTTCATCTTTCTGGTGGGCTGATCACCGTATTCATCATTCCTGTGACAGGAGTGGCGGGGCAAAAGTTGGCTACGAGTGGAGAGACGTTCATGAGATTCTTAATAGTTGGGGTACATTTAATTAAGGCTGGCTTATTAAGTATACTCACCTCTCTGCTTACCCTATGCTCAGTGATCAGCTTAGGTTGCTCAGGGCGGGCTCAGGGCATGCTCAGGTCTACTTAGTGAGCAAGAAGCGGCGAGGGGTGAGCACTAAAACGGAAAGGGACAGCCTTCGTGGGTAGAAAATCGAGTACGTATGTATCATTGTAGATGTCTTGTGAAGTTTGCACTGCCATGATGCATGCCAATGATATCAGTGGATTAGCCAAGTAATGTACGTACTTGCATTCATCAGAGAAATGAGACGGCCCACAACCGGAAGAAAGCGGAAGAAAAGAAGTCCATATCTAATAACTGATACCCGGATATACCGAAATCTGGGAGGCGAGGGTTCTCAATCAACATAAAAAGGATTTCAAGTCTATATCCCCCCCTTCCGACCTCGAAGGCTCCGCAAAACCAGCCCGTCTGGCTCGGCGCTAGGCTTTCTCTGCTCCTCATCCCCGTTACCGAACAGCGCACTGGGGTCGCCGTGCCGAGTCTGCTCGGGCGGCACGGATGCCGGACTGACAAAGCTAGAGAGGTGTCGGCCGTCCCGAGCATCCAGGAAAACTCCGATTCTGCTAGCGACGGACGCGCGGGCGGTCGTTTGGGTATCGATGTGGCGGGCCGCGTTCGACCACGGTTCTTGGTCCCGTCGTCCAGGGGCGGCTTGGATGCGGGAATCCGATTCGTAACCACCGGCGACAGCTCTGGCGTTTCTGGCCCGGCTTCTTCTGTCTTTGGGTCGGGTTTCGGCTGCTCGGGAAGCGTTTCCAGGCTGGCATTACGGGGTGTATTGCTCGACGGCGGCGGGTCTGCAGAGGGCAGGGCAGCGGAAGGGTCCTCAAGACATGTTTGAACGGATTGGATATTCGCAAGGGCTTGTTTCATCGAGCTCTTGGTCGCACTGTTTAATCCTTCGGCGTTCATCATGTGCGAACGCAGATCGTTTAGTGCCTGGCTCAGGGTTTTGGCGAGTGTGCGGTTCCGTTCCTCCAAAGCGTCCAGCTTATTCTTCATCTGATTGCTCAGATCGGAGCTCTGCGGTCGCCTTGTATGAGTGGTATGTACCAAGGCATCATCTTCAGATCTTGCGAGCCGCGAGTTGTGTTCCGCTTGGATCGTCTGCATGTTCCGCTTGGCCTCACTGACTGCCCCTCGCACAGCCTTTGCTACACCCCAAGACTCTGTGCGACGCTGAATCCCTTCGGAGAAATCCTGCAACAGTCCCTCAAGGCTCTTAGGCCCATTGCGGCGGGTGACCGGGAAGGAGAGCTGGCTTCGCTGGCGTCCATGAGACCACGCATGTGAGACTTTTGCTGGGATATCGATCTCATGTTCGGCAGTTGCAGTCTCCTAGAAACATCGGGGGGTTTTCCAGAGTATTTAGATATGATAAAGGCCCCTCGGTCAGCGGTCGGGTTCTGCTCCAGATACAGTGCATCATGAACAAAGCTCTGTGGCGGATGGGGTTCTGGCGACGGATACCGGAGTAAGGTAGTTAATACAGTGGATGAATCCGCACTCAGTACTGCAACATATCAGCAATGCATGTCTTTCAATCCTGGAGATGCAGAGATACTGACATGACCAGCGAATTCGCAACAGCATCGCAACACAGACAAAGTCAACAAGTTCTGGCCTCAGCTTCTCAGAAAACAGCAGGTCCCACATTACAAGTACGTCTTGAAAGGGGAACTCGCGACCAAACAGAAGACGCATCCATCGACTGTACATCTATTAGTATTTGATCTGTCTGACGGGGTGCGTTGGACCGAACTCGAACTCACGTAAGGAAGATTTGCGGAAGGATCTCCAAGGCCTGCAAATGATCTGCCAACTCTAGATCCGTCGTCACCAGGAGATCGTTATGGATATATTCGCAATGATGTACAATTGGAATCGCATCAAGCTGGCCATTCTGCGATCGATGTTCTATTATGTTCGTAGTAGCTTCGGGTGCTTTGCATGACGACGCAGAACAGTGTAAACGAGTCGTGTTCCACATAGGCCGCGTTCAGAAGCTCAACCATCGAGTCATCCTCGGATTCAGTGGAGCTGAATCCTTCCAGCGCTTTGGTCTCAATGGCATCGCGGTCGATGGTCCACAGGATAGGCGCTAATAACTCGTGCATGCCTTGGCGATAACCGAGATCCGGGTTGAGTTTCGCATAGATAAAGAGAATATCGACCATCTTCGCTTTGGTAGCCGGCTCGCGGAAGAAAAAGTTCTCCTGAAGACATCTGTCGACGTCTTGGGAGATGTCTGCTCTCATCTGCTCGTCCGATCGTAGTGTTTGCCAAGGAGACTTCGTGGTGAGCCGTCGTCAGAGGTTACTCCTAGTATATCACTCCCACCGACTGGGTGCAGCATACCTCTTCATCGTCTGCTAGTGGGTCTATCGTTGATTGTAGATCATCGGGGTGTTCAATGTACTTCAAAAAATGCGACTTCAACGCGATGTAGGCGCTGCGCGATTCGGAGATTTTCTGTGCCCACTGGGCCCGATCGAGATTGTCGAAGAGTAGGAAGGCCTACTCCCTGGTAAGCACATGAGGAGACGAGAAGATTCACAAGCGCATGCCTTCCAACAAATCGATCGTAGCCCGTCGATGCACAATTTATCCCTTGTTCGGCCTTCAGCGCCGCGCGGAGGTCGGCGACGCCGTCATTATCGCGAAACAGGGTACTCCATCGCTGTCTGAGGAAGCCGTTAGTTAAGGGTATCTGGAGGACTATAGGATGCAATGTACTCCCCTTGTATCCTCAATGTTCCGCATTGCAAGAACCACGTTTCGGGGAATAAACCTGGTGGTTGTAGGGACAGAACACGGAAGTTGATGTCCAGCGGCGGACCAGATAACAATAATATGACGAGGGAGTGATGATCGCCCGCGGAGGGGACCCGCCAGTCGGACCTGACTAAGACCGTCCGCCGCTCAGCTTCCCTTCTTCCATTTCTCTCAACAACAGACGAGGTCTGCTCGGGGGTTCTGACGGCGAAGGGAGTCGCGCGACTTGGACATTTATGACAACAGCGACCACCCAATCTGCACAATTAAGCATAATTACGACTACTCTGTGGAATCCGACGTCGGCCGACTTCTCACCTCCCGATCCGCCCGGATGAATTCCTATCGCGCTCATAATGTCCGCCGACTTATTCGCTGAGTTTGGATATGGAGCACCTTCGAATCATACTACAGGGTCACAGAAGCAAACACTGTCACAACATCAACCGAGCTCCCTCATTCCTGGCCTAGAACCCGTTCAAGATACGAGATCGCCGAACCCCAGCTACTTCAACGAACCGGTCTCTAACCTTCACCCACGAACTCTACCAAGTCACTCGGCATCACTTGACAAGTTCAGTTACCCTCCACCCGAACCTTGCGACGATGGAAATCATGTGCTGTTTGATGCCTCACTGGAACACTACTCGGAAGATGAAAGTGAAGATTGGGGAGAGTTTGAGACTGCCGAGGCGACACCTGGCATACCGGCCACGAAGGGGCTCCACGACCAGGAACCCGTAGCAGAGGGGACCAATAGAAATTTGAGCCAACCGGGACGTTCTTCAAATGCGTTAGAGCAGCTTGACTTCTTCGACTCACTGTCAGTGGAGGACAAACCCGTCGCCCCTACTAAACCCACGAGTGCCCCTGCCAGTGCTGCAGCCCGTACTTTGAAGAAGTCTGCCCCTACGAAATCTGTCCGTCCAAATCCTGTGTCTGCAAAGCCCATATCTACAAAGCCCAAAGCCGCTGAACCAGACGACTCTTTCGAGGAATGGGGCGATTTCATCGACGGGCCCCCGGAAGAGCCTCCGCGGCCCAAAGCAACCCAAAGACCATCTTCAAATAAACCCACGAAACTAGAGTCCAGGTCCCCGCAAGTTTTTGGATTGCAGCTACCGCAGTGCCTGCAACTCAAGTGCGGCCCCACGAACATCCCTCCTCCGTCAGTCTTACTTGAGGTGTTCCCCCGACTTTTCGAACAACTCCGAGAGGATGCAACTATTGCGCGGAAAAACCTGCAAGAGACGGAAATCTCGAGAGAGTTGCAACGCTGATATCCTGCTCACTCAAAGCTGCGGCTCGAGTTGTCGCCGGCCGTACCTTGCGATGGAAGCGAGACACGATCCTCAGTCAAAGCATGAAGATCGGGCCGGCACGCGCCGGAAAATCCGGGGGCATGAAGCTGAACACTGTCAACAGAAATGAAGACATCAAGGAGCAGCAAGAAGCTGTCGACGTGATCACCATGTGGCGTGAGCGGACGGCTCTGTTTAACTCTGCAATTCAAGCCGCGGGGGGCCGTCCGGTCCCCGTGATTCCGGCGAACACTCGAGTGGCCACTGCGACTGCAGCGCAGGGCGCTATCAAGGCCTCACACGCGTGTGCTCTGTGTGGCCTCAAACGTGACGAGCGATTGCCCAAGCTCGACGACACGGCCCAGGATAGCTTTGGGGAGTGGTGGACAGACCACTGGGGCCATACGGACTGCCGGCTGTTCTGGGAGAACAACTCGCATTTGCTGCATCAGCGATGAACGCTTGTGGTGTGGCACAATATGTGTATATCTTGCAATAGTCCTAGTTGGCCTGGCCTATCAGCTGGCCTGGCAGCCGAGTGAGGTTGAACACACCGTCCAGACGACGGGCGATCCGCATCGTTCCCGAGTTGAGCGATTGGCCCTCTACTTACTGGGGGACTTCCAGACAGATTGGTACTGGTTGTACGGTGGTGGCTCCGAGCTTCATCTGGTTACACCAGTTGACTACTTCCCATCATGACCAACGTCTTGAGAACGGTATGAGCTTTGCGACATTCCGGGCCTGGTCGATATTGATCTAGCCCTGGGGTTTCTCCGATGGTCCAGAAATAGTATATTGTGTAAATAGTTGTACAACGAATGGGATGTCTTGCGATTGTCTCCAGGGCTGTATGTTGGTACGGACAGTGATGCGTCTATGTACCTGGTACCTGGAAGTACCTGGATCTGCAGTCTCTGGGCGACCTGATTGTGGGTATGCGAGTGTGGGAACAAGGTACGGTCCATAGATGAAGTTACAAGGCTATCAAACGTTGTTCGGAAGATCCTAGCCAAACCGTGATTGTTTCAACCTGCGAAAGGCTGAGTTCTTGTGCCTTGTCCTTGTCGGGTGTGGGCGGATGAATGCTTGGTTGCGGTACGGGGGATCGCTGAGCGGGGCGACGATAACGCCGATAAGCCAGCGATGATGAAGACGGTCGGGAACGCAGCACCCCGGGGGTTAGACAAAGCGACAGCACCAGGAAGGAGACAATGCAGGTGAATTCCAAGCGATTCATGGAGGTCTTCTGCAGGGAAAGCCCTGTGCGGACCAATACTTGGGGGGAAGGCAGCGGGTCTCCCGGCGTAGGTGAGCGTAGGTTTGTTCATCGCCATAGTTCCTCGTAGTCTGTCCCGATGCGGGGGCCTTTCCTCCTTGAGTACCTCAGCTGCCCGATGGTCATCCGGCCGTCCCTTCCTCCACCTCCCTCTCATTATCATTCATTCACTCGGCCCTCTCCCGACGTTTCAGCTCGACCTTCCCCTTTGTCTCCTCACCCTCATTCACCCTCCAGTCAGCCTCACCATCTCCGTCCCCACCGCCTCGCCCGCGAATCACCCGACCACGCCTCTCGTCGGCTTCGGACCTCCTGCCTCCTGACTACCATTGTCTTCGTCACCTCCGACCATCGCCTGCTTACCCCTCCGGCCAGTCGAAGCCCACCAAGCCACTTACCAGTCCTTCTATTCACTGGAGCCTGTCCGAGGCTCATCCGATCGGCCATCCATTCACCAGAAAGAGCTTCTGTCGTCTGGTGCTTCAGGTCCTTGTCGGTTTCCCGCCCTCGTACGTGCCGCGTCGTCACCACTCCTGCTTCATTCGAGTCTTGAAACCACCTTCTCAGACTCTCACCTTGGGTTCCCCTTGCAAGAGATCGATCATCTTGGGCAAGGCGGAGACTCAAAGACAGCATAGACCATCTCTTTCCCTTGCTCTAAGCCGCAACACTTCCTCGGACACCTCTTGCTCTATTGATCTGTTTGTTCGCTCAGCACCGATCTCAAGTGTACCAGACTCACATTTCAGGACATCTACCCTCCATCTCCAGTCGGTGGCCGTGGGAAGGCAGGCTAGGATAGGTCATAATGGGTCTTGCATACAACGTGTATCTCACATCCAACAAGATCTTCGGATGTCGGCAATGCAAAACGCACCTTGCCGACTACGATGATATCATCAGTCGGGTGAGTCCTGTTCTGTCCCTGTTCCTGTATCGCATGGGTGTCGACTAATACATCGTTGGTTGTAGAACTTCCGGGGCCAGCATGGCAAAGCGTATCTGTTCAATAATGTCGTCAACATCACCCAGTCGGAGGCCGTCGAGCGTAGCATGACCACGGGCCGGCACATCGTTCGCGACATCGCTTGCCGGCAGTGTCGAGAAACGGTAGGGTGGAAATTGACAAGGCCTACGAGGCCAGCGAGAAGTACAAGGAAGGCAAATTCATCCTGGAAGAGGAGCTTCTCTGCGTCGTATGTTGAAGCTGTCTCGATGACATGCCATGACCATGAACACAATGATTCTCAGTGACCGGGCGAGTCCTTCTGCAAAGACTGATTCATACAGTGAGCGTTATTGATCGATTCGAGGCGTAAGGCACAAGGCGTTTTTGGAGCATGTTCTTCTCTTTTTATTGGGCGGGAGTGACAATCTCTTCTTCTTGATCTTTTTCTTCTGCCGTTCACATTCTCACATCTGGCGCAACGTGATGGTGTCTTGCATCTTCAAAGCCATCCTTGCTGTTACTCTTTGGCGGTTGTGAACTTCTTGATCGTTGACTTCCCTTTGTGGTGTCCATTGTCTGTTTTGAATAACAACCTGTTCAATCTGAATGATATTGATATCAATTTCTCAGGTGTCGGTACACCAGCATGACAGACTCTGTAGACGAAAGCATCGGAGAGTTTTTGCAGGAGTCCGGTACAGGACTGACATCTCCTCGTCCTAAAATTCTGCTAGTGGTCTCGCCCGAGATTATCCTACCCCATACAAATTATGCCTGACTACGGCCCCACCGAGGGGAGACATGGAGGGGCAAACTGCCGCGCCCTGTCCGTCATTCGGACATGGAAATTTCTTCCAACATCCGTTTATGATTCTCTAACATCTACGTGTTCCAAGGCAATTCTATAGGTCAACACCGCTTGTACAGCTCTTAGGGCGAAAATGGCTACAGAGACAACATGCGCGCGGTGGTATTCCGCGGTCCCTACAAGGTGGCGGTTGAGGAGAAGCCGATTCCGCAGATCCAAGACTCGAAGGATATCATTGTGAAGGTGACCTATACGGCTTTGTGTGGAAGGTAAGAAATACATAAATATCTGTCAGTTTAATTGGCTTTTCATGTCATCTATTCTTCGAGGTTGTGGCCCGGTTCGCTGATTCGTAGAGACAGTGATCTCCATACTTTCCGGGGGATTGAGCCCGCTGGTACGGGATTCATCATGGGCCATGAGGTGACTGGAAAGGTTGTGGAAGTTGGGGATGACGTTAAGAAGATGCAGAAGGGTGATCTGGTTGTCAGCTCTTTTACGACGTCTTGGTGAGCATTCCCTCGGCCTTCTCTTGTCCTACAGGATGCATGCCAGTCCTCTATGAAATCTGCTCTACTGATCTAACAACGCCCTTCAGCGGTGAATGCTTCTACTGTAAGCAGGGATTTTCCTCCCGCTGTGAGCAGAACGTCCTCTTCGGATGTGACCATCTGGACGGCGCGCAGGCGCAGTATGTGAGTTACCCACGCCTTACATTCGCGAGCATCGCAAAGTCCATCTGACAGAAAGCTCCCAGATTCGCATCCCCAATGCCGATGGCACAGCCATGAAGGCCCCCGAAGGCGTGGATGAGAAATACCTCGTCCTCATGGCCGACATCTTCCCGACGGGCTACTTCGCCGCCAGCAGCGCGTTCAAGGGCTATACGCCGGAACAGATTGCGGACCAGACAGTCGTCCTCATTGGATGCGGCCCGGTCGGACTCTGCGCTTTAATCAACGCCTTGGAGTTCAAACCCAAGCATCTCCTTGCCGTTGACTCCATCCCCTCGCGGCTCGAGCTGGCCAAGTCCCTGGGTGCGGAGCCTTGGAACTTCCAGACCGACCGGGAAGGTCTGGACAAGCGAGTGAAGGAGCTGACTGAGGGACGGGGAGCCGACGCGGTCATTGAAGTGGTTGGGTTGAGTCCGGCGTTGAGGACGGGCTTTGACTTGTTGCGGCCGTGGGGGACGATTAGCAGTGTTGGGGTGCATAATGGAGAGGTAGGTCGTCACTCTCGAGAATTTGTCACATGTGATTGATTGCTCTGAGTCGGGATACTGACTGATGCGATGCGATAGATTCCTTGGGATGGCTGCGAGGCGTATAGCAAGAACCTGCGGATCCAGATGGGCCGGTGTCCGGTGCGATCTGTCTTCCCGCAGGCATTGGAGGTGTTGAAGAAGAACCAACATTTGCTTGGGTATGTTATTTTCTCTCGTCTCCTGGTTCACTGACGCATCCGTCGCGCGGTCAATTACTCTGCGGGTTGCTAACTGCACCTACTAGATTTATGACGGAGAAAATCATGCCTCTGACGCAGGCGGTCGAGGCGTATGATATCTTCAATGCGATGAAGGTGCAGAAGGTGATTTTTGAAGCCGATAAATAGAGTGCCACTGGTGTCAAGTATGGGTGCTGGGCGAGGGTGCTAAGGGCAGAGGAATGGAGTACAGGGTGGGACGGAGTTACGCCGGCGGATGGGGTTCGTTGTTTTGTGTCGCGCTGATCTGATAGGTAACATGAGGGACATCTTGCAGTTGAATAGAGCTGGGTCGTGACACGTCAAATAATAAATGTATACCTGACGGAGGTACGTAGTATGTGTGGGCTGTTTTGGGTACGTTGGACGCTGTAGGTATGGTATGTGTATTGAGTCAGGATGTTATCAGTGACTCTACTAAGTTAGAAATAAAATTCTATACGCTTGACGATGAGAAGTAGTGTCCAAGTAAGTGTCTACTCAGGTAAGTAAGTGACTGGGAGAATTCAGAGGGAACCAGAAGAAGGAGGCGCAGAATGCGTCCCGCCCAGAGCCAAACCACACTAAACCCGATTCTCTTCCGCTTCTCTCGTCCATTCTTTCGGGCTCTTCTGCTCTTCCTCTTCGCTCTCTTCTCTCGCTCTTCTTCTCCCTCTCTTCTTCCTCCTCTTCTCTCTCCACCTTCCACCATCTCCTCCGCTCCTCATCCCTCCTCTCTTCTTCACCCTCTCTCTCACCTCTTCTTCCACACCCCCTCCTCTTCCTTCCCTTCCCTCCCCTCTCCCCCCTCCCTCGTCCGCTTCTTCCACCCTCGCACTCTCCTCCGACCACTTCCTCCCCGCCCACTGAAACCCCTCTGAACGCCTCATCTCGCTGCTTCCCTGTTCGTCTCTCCAACCAACTTCCTCCCGCCATCTACCTTCGTCTTCGCTACGACCTTTCCCATCTATATTAGGTAACGTCGCCCGTGCATCATCCCTCCTCGCCTCTTCCCCTCGCCCCATCATCCTTTCTCCTCACATTACACGTGCCACACCGCGCCCCGCCCCCTTCGCTCTGGACGTTGATATCCCATCGCGGACGTGCTCTCCATGTATCCTAGTCATATTCATCATTTCCCTCCTTCTCCCCGCCATTCATCGTCCAAAACCATGCGTGTCGCGTGTCGTGTGAACGACCCTTCACTAAATTGCGTCACATCCCCCGACCAGATCACCCGACTAATACCCTGACCAGGAAAGCGAATTTATTATCTAATCTCGACTTCTTTCAGTTCTGCTTGAATTTCTTCGCATTCTTGATATCATGGATAACACCGAGATGCACGACGCCCCCGTCGTCGACGAGAGCATGGTCGACGCCGTTAATATGATGGACGATTCCGAAATCGAAGTCACCCCAAGACCGAGAGGAGTACGCCCAGTCGATGCTGACCCTCCGCGCGATCGTCTCCTCCAAAGAAGCCGGTGTCATCATCGGCAAGGCCGGCAAGAACGTTGCTGACCTGCGCGACGAGACCGGTGTCAAGGCCGGTGTGAGCAAGGTGGTGCCCGGTGTCCACGATCGCGTCCTCACCGTGACCGGTGCTCTGCAGGGTACCGCCCGCGCATATGCGCTGGTCGCCCGTGGCTTGCTGGAGGGTGCCCCGCAGATGGGAATGGGTGGCATCGTCTCCAACAATGGAACTCACCGTAAGTCGTGTTCCCCCGCGCCCCGTGCGATCGCAGGGGTAGCTTTCCCCGTCCTTGTGGCTAACGTCGATCAGCCGTGCGACTCCTGATCTCTCACAACCGATGGGCACCATCATCGGGCGACAGGGCCTCAAGATCAAGCACATCCAGGATGCGTACGCGTTCGCATGGTCGCCCAGAAAGGAAATGCTTCCCCAATCCACCGAGCGCATCGTCGAGGTCCAGGGAACGCCCGAGGGTATTGAAAAGGCCATCTGGGAGATCGGCAAGTGCCTTATCGACGACTGGCAGCGCGGTACCGGCACTATCCTCTACAATCCCGCCGTTCGCGCCTCCGCCGGCTCCGCCCCCGTGGCCAACCCCAGCAGCGGCAGCAGCAACTCCGGCAATGGCTACAGCAGCCGTCCTTACAACCGTACCGGCAACGGCGCCGACTTCAGCGACCAGTCCGGTAGCTACAGCCGCCGCTCCAACTCCGATGCGGGCCGCGGTTACCCCCTCGTCACCGAGGACGGCGAGGAGATCCAGACGCAAAACATCAGCATTCCCGCTGACATGGTTGGATGCATCATTGGCCGGGCTGGAACCAAGATCACTGAGATCCGCCGGAGCTCGGGAGCTCGGATCTCGATTGCCAAGGCCCCCCATGATGAGACCGGTGAGCGCATGTTCACCATCATGGGTAGCGCTCAGGCGAACGAGAAGGCGCTGTACCTCCTGTACGAGAACCTGGAAGCGGAGAAGACCCGCCGCAGCCAGCTGCCTCAGGAATGAATGCCTTCACCCCGCCAGTCGGCCCAGGCATCCAGGGATATGAAATGTGACCCACTCTCGCTCTACAATCGAATATCCTTGCCACTGTGTTCATGTCTTTTCCTTAAGTCTCTTCCTGCTTCTGACGCTGTCTTTCTTCTTTCCTACCTTTCCTCCGTGAATCATGCAGCCTCTTTGGTTCACCAGAAGCAAGAGTTTGCTGAGGCGGACCGTACATGCCTGTTAGATACCAGAACCTGGCGATCCTCGTCAATCGTCTCGCTTGAATGAATCCGGACTCGGAAGAGTTACCGATGTGATGTCTCTAAATTGATGTTCCTGCTACCGTGTGTCTCCAAGGACATCGTCAATCTGTCTGGCATGTGTGCCTATGTCCTTTTCATTTCCAACATCTCCGTGATTGTTTCCTATTCTCTCTTCCTCTTATGAAAAGTTGCTCAAATTGCCCGCCTGTCTCCTCACCTGCTCCTCTTATTCTTCTGATCGTTCTCCCTCTCGCACCTAACAGTCTTCCATCCGTCTACTACTCGTCCTTCTCCTGAGCAACTCCTTGATCTTGTTCTATGAAATGAAATATCTTCCTCACCTGTCCTGTGATTGACCTGACCTATTCTGTGATTCCCGATCTATGTCTTTCTGATATTTCTTCTTCATCCTCGACCGACGCCTCGCATATCTATCTGTCTATCTATCTATCTATCTTCCTTTTCTCTTGGTATGAATCATGGATGGATTCCGGAGGTTGAAAGAAGAAATCTACGGGGAAATCTTGTCTGAGATCATGCATGGCAGAAGGCTGGCTAGCAGTAGACACAATGATAATGACCTGTTTTATATCTTGTGATGGTCTCGCCTTGGGACGTACTTGTCTGGAATGTAGGGACCGTACTGACACATCGAACGCGGTAGGCAGTGTAAGAGTTTTTTCAAAAGAGTTTCTTCAAAAGAGATTTTTCAAGCATAGGTATAGCTTCAAGACGCTATCTACTCCACTACAACATACACCTAGGTTATACAGTATACAATCAAACGGTTATAATATGATAGGATAGAAAGTGATATGTATGAGACAATCAGGAAGAGATATTTTGTACATGATAGAATAGATCAATCAATCTTGTATCAGTATCAGTATCAGATACCAGATATGTACCAGATAGACGAAGAAAGAACAAGAGAAATCGAAGACGCCAGTTTTCATCACGAATGAGTAAGTAACGAGGTGGGTGGGTGGTAGGGTCCCTTCTGTCTGTACATGAATCGAACCCACCCACCTCCGGTAAGTAAGGTACGTAAAGTAAGATGATGATAATAAGATAATGTTCATAGATGAAGACAATTCGGGAGAAATGAAGATGAGGATGTGCAAAGGAAAGAGACAAAGGCAGAAGAGAAGCAATCGCAAGCAAAGGCAAGATGTAGATAGATGGTAGGAAAAGACGTATAGGAAAGGAAATGGAAATCAGAAATAACCATGGTAGTTCAGTTCGCTCATGTCGGAATCATTCGTCCATTCCATGCCATGCTTTCGGTTCGTGTGCCCTCGGTGTAGTGAGTCAAGAGGTCGACAGGTAGTAAGGTAGAAGGTCGGGGAGAAGTCCGAGTAGTATAAACATTCGTCGTTAGGTAATTGAAATGAATCAAGTACAAACAAACAGCAACAGGAGTTTATGTAACGGCCTTCGTATGGTGTATGTGTATGTGATCAAGCAAGAAAGAAAACGCCGGCTGTGAATGAAGAAGATCCAAATCAAATCCAAGGCTGAGTGAGTTCGCTGCGTTAGATGAAGGACGTGCGTGATGTATGTATGTATGTATGTATGTATGCATGTATGTATTGATGTGTCGGATGCCAGGCGGAAGATGAGTAAATACTCTGCTGTGCACTACAGACGTGTAGGCAGGTAGGTTGACAGTGTGGGTGGGGAGTTCATAGTCAATCAATGCTGTCGTCTAGAGAATTGACACCATTGTCGAGTGTGGACAGTGGTCGTTGACGGAAACCAAACTTGCGTGCGCCCAGGCTGTTCGTTCGCAGTCGGTTCTGAGTTATTGGGGTATAGCTCGAGGCTAATTTGCTGGAGGCGGAAATTCTCGTGTGCGATGGGGGTTCCTGGGACGGGGTGAAAGGCACGTCGTTGGCTCCGTCACCCCCGGTACCGGCAGACGACAGGCCGTATCGGCGAGACCCGGCCTGAATGTTGGACCGGGAGGTTGCTGGGGTGTAGCTGGGGGTCGCTAGGCTCCTGCGAAGTGGAAGACCGGAGTGGGAGGCCGTCGGGGTGCGAGGCTGCGGCAGCTGAGTTTGGAGAGATTGCGAGGAGAACCGTGGGGTTTGCTCCGGTGGGGGCTCATGCGTTGTAGATGGCGTGTACAACTGGGAAGGTCGCTGCCGCGGAGAAACGCGGTGGGTGTATGCTGGGCTGCTGCCGATGTCTGTCATGCTTCGGGAGAGCGAGCGCATGTGGGATGGCCGTTGTTCGAGATTGTCCTCCTCGTTCTGGAGTCTCTTCGTGCGTAAGGAAGTGGACAGCCGGCTCAGTCGGTTCGCGGGGGTGGAGGAGCCTGGTGAGTAGGATGGATTCGCTTCTGAAGCTGCCTCGTTGGCCTTTTTATGGTGCTGGGGTCCCTCCGCAGACGGGTTGCCATTGATCGTTGCCAGACTCATTCGTCGGGATTCCAGCCGGGTCGGAACGTGTATGCTTTGTCGGCGTGATAACGTTTCGGGCTCCTGGCTTGTGCTTCGTGAGAAGGATAGCGTAGGCGTTGTCGTGCCTTCGTCGATGTGGTTTGCGCGAGCCCCGTGGCTTGCTTCTGCAGCTGCTTGCTGCTTGCGTAGCTGCTCATCTGTCAAGGCCAGACAGAGTTCGGTCAAGCTACGACAAACACTATCCGCTTTACGCCTGGAGTATCTTTCGGGCGTGCCGTATCCACCGTTGACGACGGACACGCTTCCTGACGGTGCTTTCCCGGAGTTGAGTAAAGACGACAGTGCCAGCGCATCCATCACGGTGACCTCCAACGTTGAATAAACCTCTTTACTCAGAACGTCCTTCGCCTTGGCTAACGCCGATTGTAAAAGGGGGTGGATCTGGCTGTGAACGGTGATGGTGTCAGAGTCGTTTGAGGGAGCACTTGTTTTCCGGCCATGGCGTGGAGAGGATGAAAGCGTTGTTACAGTAGTTGTCGCTGTCCGGGGACGGTCGACGGAGGCCGAAATGGCTTCCTGGGACGAAGGTGGTAGTTTTCCGGTCAATTCCAGTTTCTTGATACGTGATTTGAGATCCTCCAATTCGTCCCACACTGTCGAAGGGGCATTCGTCGACAGCGTCGACTCTGTTCCGTCATGTCGAGCGCGGTCATGCTCCTGTCGGGCACGCTCTGTCGCCTCAGACGTGGACGTTTGTCGGACGCTTCGAATCGTAGACAGCGACGAATGGCGGTATCCGCGTGAGTCCTGCAGGGAAGCTCGTCGCTCGACATTGGTCTCAGGGGAGTGAGGCGAGGCATCCGGACTCGTGCGACTAAATCGACTGCGCGGGAGACCGATGGTAGATCTGGAGCTGGAGACGTACCCCGAATGGTGAGACCGAGAATGATCGTCCAGAGGATGTGCGGATGCCGAGTATGGGTAGGAGAGGGAATGTAGGGGGTCGATGGAGAACCATTGTTTGAATGCAAGGGGCTGTCGTGGGTGCTCAGCCGAAGTTGATCGGGGAAGGGGTTTGTTCATTATTAACACGCGAGCCTGGAGATCGAAGACCACTCCCGGACATCCGGAATCGCGACTGTTTACATTCCGTCAGCTCACTCGCTCGGATCTCGGGGCAAAAAACAATGGAGGATTGGTGAGATAGCGGAACTACGGTACAATTCCCCATCTTCTCGGCGCACTTACTCGTCTCAGATCTGACCGTCCCAGGGATTCGCGCCGTGTGGAATCCGACCTCGCGATATTCAGGAAAATGTCCTCGTTCTTGGACCGGGCGTCGTCTGCAATCGGCGTCCGACTGCCGTCGTCCGGGCCATTGTTATCGAGCCCATTCAACATGCGATCGCGGTCGTGGGCCAGTGTTCTCCCTTGAGAGTAGGTGACGGTGGATGAGGGCATTCTCCTCTTCACATTCGGGAGCGACTGTTGGACGTGCAAGGACTCGTTTCGACGCTTTGTCGCATTGGGACTCAACACTCGGTCGGACGAGCGCGCATGAAGGGGCGGCGCGGATTCAGCGTGCTCGTTGGGGCAATGGGAGATGCGATGGAGGCGCCGCGGTGGACGAGCAACGGTGGGACAGGTTGAGACTGGGCACGGAGCGCCGGGGGCGGTCGTACAGCAGCGTGCGCTGGGGGGTCGGCGAGAGGTCGGGCGCCACGGACGGGGATTGGGGGTGGGTGGTCGTCGGCCAGGGGAGTCGGGGCGTGGGAGGCGTGGTGCGAGGCGGTTAAGGCTCGCTTGCGGAGGGGATAGTGGAATTCGAAGCTGAAGCGACTCTGGGGCAGGCGATGGGCGGACGAGGCATGCGCAGGGGAAGAGGAAGAGGAGGCCGTGAATAAAGCTGGACCGGACGACGTTAGCGCGCCAGCTCTGCCCGTGTCACGGGGATCGTCAGCCATCGCCGTCGCGCCGCTCCTCTTCCTCCGCAGAGACGCCCTCGTTGCCTCGTCCTCTCGTCCTCGTCCAGGGGCTCGTCCGGCAAACTCGGTCAGCAGGGGACTGCGCTCCGGATGGAACTCCGTCGTGGTCGTCTCGCTGGAGAAGCGCACCATGGGAGGCACCTGCGATCGCGGTCGGGACGGTACATCGGTGGCCTGATACACGGCCGATTCAGTCTGTCGTCGCGGTCGCGCCGTGAAGCGAGAGTGAACGGGGGATGAGGGGAGGGAAGACGCCCGGCGACCTCGTCGGGAGACATGATGTTGCAAAGTGGTCAGGCATCCACGTCGCTGCTGTCGCTGCATGTCCCCCCCTCGCGCGATCGATCAATCACAATGCAAAGGAGAATTTCCAGACGCCAGACGCCAGGAAAGGAAAGCAAAATTGACCTCTACGGTATTATTGTTTTCCGTGTGGGGACTGGGATTTTTCTCCAACGTCGGCTACAGAAAATAGGACTAATACGGATGGAAATCTCTTGAGATCTCTTGTGCCTGTTGCTGGGGACAGGGCAAAACGACCCCATCGCAGGATCTCTCGATCTGACTGCTAATAATAGTGGGAGGAAATGAAGGACACACACTAGACGGCCAGCGAGGACTCGCGGTGGCTGGGAACAAGAGACAGTGGAGCTGGTGGGCTCCACCGGAGAATACTGCGTAAGATGATCTTTCATGCTTTTGCAGGCCAGAGTGATCGATCGTTCTGGCTCGCGCTCAGGAGAATGTCGAGTGGCATGTCTTGGACGGCCGCATTCGTGCGGAAGAATCGATATCAGGACTCTCTCGGGCCAAAGACTGACTATCACCAGAGGCACAACCCCGAATGTCTCTATGGGTCGCACTAAAGCTGTGGAAATTCATTATCTCATTGATTCCAGTTCCTGTAGCAACATCTCGTCGGAGGTGTACACAACCATGGTACACTTTTGGTGGTCCATGGTTCGCCGACTGCCAGAGCTGTCCCTGGGACTGATGATGTTTACTCGTCTCTCTGCCGGGGAGGTTTCTGTACTCGAAATATGCTTTGACAGCCAAGCCCCTAGCCATGGTCCATGGTCTATCCAGTCTTGCTTTACTTGCATCTTCCTGGATGCAACTACAAAGTCCGTGTCATAACGCTTTGATGTCTCGGGGCAAAGCTGGCTGAGACCAAGGTGCCACAATCATTGTCTGAAGACAAGACAAATACGCAGCTGTGACGTGGATGATGCAAGGCAAGACGAGGTCTTGACTCTCACGTAGCATCTCATCGATCCAGTTACGATCCAGTTACGATCCATCTGGTTCTCATTGTCACTAAAGGAAGCATATAGCAGGTGTATTGACCTACGGCAGGCATGAATAGATTCCTTGTATGTGGCTTTTGCTCGGTCTTCCTGCGGATGTCCACTCCCGATATAGTGAGGGTGGAGCTACGCTGATGTGTTACCTATCATGGTACTCCATGTATTATGTGAAGGTCTGGGGTAACTAGCCTAGGAATGCTAGTTCATCTCATAGCTACGGTTTCTGCATAAATCGTGAGAACAAAGAAGATATGCATTGACTATGTTCTATGGCCAGGGATGCACAGTACCCAGTGATCCGGCGACAGTGATACTATTGTTGTCATATGTACCGTAGTGTTGATATAATTCTTCGGTTCGTGTGCCATGGACACCTTGTACCATATATCAGGAGGCACTCGCACATGATATCTAGTAGAACCCCAGAAGTATTTCTTACCATATCCATGTAAACTCCGAGGAAAATGCCAACTGCGGAACAAGGACTGTATATATACTCAGCCACACTGCACCTGCGTAAGACGCACAATCGAATGTCAGCATCAAAGACAACAAAGAAGACATTCAATGACGATGAAGGTCGCCTGACCAATTGCTGAAACATTCAGACTCCGGAGCTCCACTCCCCAGCCAAATCTCCAATCCCCAACGCAGACAATCGCGTCAGAGCCGTTGCGCAAGCAACCGCTAGCCCGCCTCGAGGCGATGAGGTTAATTGGACCGTAATCGATGATGCTGAAGAGACCCGAATGTTTTGAATCGCTTGCTGAAACAGACACAGCGAAACCACTCCCACCTACCCTACCATAGCAGCTTGATTCAGTATCCATCGCGACACGCCAGCCGACAGATAATTATAGTAACCGACACTGTTCGCTGAGCGGAGGTGATAGGCGCAGGGGTCGAGATTGGCTGGACGTATCTGTCGATGTGCAAGCGCTGGAAGCTCGGCTGCCGGACGTCAACTTGAAACAGCTCCGAAACTGTCAGGAAGAGGCAGGGAGGGAGGCGACATGGGGGTCGGGGAGGGGGTAAGACGGGATGATTGAAGCTAATCCTGTCGCTTTACCGCCATCCACTGAGAATGGTGGAATGGTTGATTATTTTCGGACACGTTCTGTGCAAGGAATGCAGACGCTCATCTATCTGAGGAATTGTCTCAGATCGGCTACTGCGGTGTGGACAGGGACAGGGTCTGCAGGCGCATCTAGCTGCTACAATTCCCTGATTGGCGTGCGGCTACTAATATAAAGCGGTGTCCTGGACAATCAAAAGTGCCCCCACGGCAATTATTTTGCGGTTGCACGGCCGAACAGGAGGCCCAAGTTCGATGGTTCTTAACGGCACCCCGTTGTGCTGCTCTGTATCGGTCGGATTGTTGCCGCCACGTGGAGAGGGAGGGATCCGGTCTGGGATAGATGAGGTCCTGGATTAATCATCGCCATGGCCGGGAGGATTCCAAGCGTCGTGAAGACAAGCGCAGTCTACTTGACACCGGAATGATGGACAGGTTTCGGTTAGGAATCCCTGATGGTGTCGACCCGATCAACAGGAGTTCCGGGATTCTACGTCATTGAAGAGGATCTTCGATTTGTCAACCGACGGTGTCTCCTGAGAGTCGCCTCTTCTCCTGAAGCCCTGGGAGGTGGATAGTCGTGATCTACTGAGGATGATGTATGAGGACGGACTATCACGCTGGCCCGAGTCCGGCAATGGGAGTGGTTGGCGAGTCATGCTGACAGCTGGAGGCGACGGGCGAGCACGTGACAGAGGGGCAGCCGGCTTAGCTTGGAATTGGCGTGTTTCAGAAGCAGGCCAAACCCCTCCACCTGTAGCGGCTTAGCGCGCGCAACTGCGTGTTTCAGCTGGATTGGTTCTCGCCGGTGGCCACCGCATGGTGCCTCAGCGTGGTGTGAACTTTGGCTGGAGGGCCAACAACACGAGGTCGAGGCACCTCGTATAAGGGAAAAGGGGAAAACCAAAACAAAGGCAGACCGCCAACCGTCGAGAGCGAGGGACCAGGGAAGGGACCAGGACCAGGGAACAAGGAAACAACCCCGGGGTGGACACGGAAAGCAGAGCCCACCGTTCTAGGGGCTGCTGAACGGGTTTAGGCCGATGGATTGGGGTTTGGCCCCATCCCGTTCAGCCTTCTCGTTTCATCTCCCCCAGAGCCTCGCTGCCACCAGCTCCACGGCGACAAAGAGGTCCCTGCGGAACGTCGCCATCCACCCCTGGTACACTGTAAAAGAGGTAGCTTGTGCGCCATTCCACATTGACGTCTTCTCTGGATCTTTGGTCCTCTTCTTCTCCTTTCTGATTCTTCCCCTCCCCTCCGCTTGGGAGCTTCGACCTGTCTAATCCGATTGTTCTTTGTTGTGGCTGCCGGGACTCGACTCGACCGGCCCTCATTATCGTGATTCCCACTCGTATTCCTCTTTTCCCACCGCAGACAAACACCTGCAAACGCACAGTGCGAGCCCCGTGCACCCACAAGCGGGTCCCATCACACCGATTTGGCATCCACGCTGCCGTTCACCATCCTGAGAGTCGGGTGTACCACCCTCCAGTCGGTGTGTCCAATTCGCATTATTGGGATCGATCTCCTCGTGGACGACAGCAGACTTTCTGTCGGGGTCGTTTCTGGAAGGATCCTTGGGGCTTCCGTGTCTTTTTGAATTTTCTTTCTTTTCTTCCCTGTCGTTATCCTCGCCTCTTAATCCTTGCCACTGTGCCAGTCCCAACCATCGCGAGCGTTGTTGGGTGCCAGACAAACCACACACCAACACCCCAAGAGCAAATGAAAATCCTGGGTGGATCTAGTACCAGTCTGGTATAGGTTCCATCCTGGATGACGACGGAGTGGTCCTGCTCACTTCGAGAAGCGTTGGATGCCGAAGGGGACCTGTTGAGCCCGGTACGTATGGATTTTCTTTGTGCGATTGTGCTTCTTTTTGGGTTCGATCCCCGGCCAGTGTTGGCCGTGTTGAGCCCATTCCTGTTCCCGCCTGTGTTTGGCCTGTTGATACCGATGCCCACGCTGCAATTTCGTTCCTGAACCGAATCATCGGCCTATGCCCGTCGGGGTTTAGCTCCAGCTTTTCAGGCCCTCTTCAGTGGCGCCGATGGTGGAGCTCCCTCGTCGTCCCGGCTGATTTGATTTGATCTTTTTTTATTTTTATTTTGATCTCCATTTTCTTTCCCTTCTTTGCATTGTGAATTCTTCCCGTCTCCGGGGGGTGAGAATCATGAAGATGGCCCTGGGGTGGGAGACCCAAGAGAGGGGCACCAGGGCGAACGAGAGAGACCAACCACACCCGAAGACGAGGACCACCGACGCGTGGGAGAGATTCCGCTGAATGGGGATCGATGCTGGTGCTCTGGCTCCAGCCCCTGGGTTGTATCAGAAGTGTCTCCACCGGGGCTCACGCACATCACTTCCCCCATTTTGCGAGTTGAAACCCATTCCAATCCGGTTGATCCCCTCCCCCCGGACCGAGCGGCGCCCTAGTGGTCGGCTGGTGGCGATGGAGGAGGTGATACTGCGAAGGGACATGCCGGTGTTGGCATGGATCGGGCCAGTGATTCGCGTGCTTTTGGCGCCCATGATGCACCTTCCAGCCTCCCCCCAACCCGGGCGGCTAAATTTAGAGCTGCAGGCGATGGGCGGCCGTGCTGATTGGGTTCCCACCGCTGGCGGGGTGGACCCGGTTTCCTCCTCCCCACGCCAGGAACGCTGCGGATTGGCCGGCTGCCAGAAACGCGGCCGACCACCGCCCAATCAGTGCGCGCGCCATCCACCTGCCCTCCCGTCCGTTCTCTCAAACGAACTACTGCTGCTGCTGCTGCTGCTGCTCACGCCTGCTCAACTCGGTCGGTCTGGCTGTTGGTCGTCGCAACCTATTCTTAGGTTGTTGGTGTACACTGCGAGAGCACGTCGAGGGTCGAGCGATGCAGCTCCATGAGTCTTCGTCCTGAGGCACGTCGAGGTCGCTTGTCCGGTGGAACGCATCCCATCCATACCTCTGATTATTCTTCCTAATATTCCCCCATCACCACTCCCTCTGCCAGTCTGCCTCACGACTGCGACACGATCTGTACCCTCAGTTCTTCCCCACTTCCTCTCTCGCCTGTGTCTCTCTCCCTCTCCTCCGCCCTCCTCCCTCTCCCTCCCTCTCCCTCCACTCTCCTCTCCTCTCTTCCCCTCCCAGTAGGGCTCTCTCTCGTCTCTTTCCACCGACCCGTGCTCTCTCTCCTGGGTCGTGGGCAGTCGTTCGGTCTTCTCTCCTCTCTCGCCGTCTCTGGTCTCTCTCCACGGTCGATCGGACGTCTGTGTGTGCTGGTGCCTTTCGTCATTCCCCGGGGGAACGACTGCCCACTCGAAATTCCACCTCTGGGCGGCAATCCTCCCAGCACCTCTCGCATTCACACCCTCCCACGCCCGTGTTGTCGTCGATGCACTCGCAATAATCTATTGCATTTGCATATCCTTCATTTTCTCTTGTTTTACTTCTTCGTCCCCACCTGTCTCTTTGATCGCCCCCTGCGCCTACGCAGGGGCCTTTTATTGTTCCTACAACAATCCACAATCCTTGACATCACTGACATATCTCGAAGAGGTAACAGCCGCTCGCGGCATTCTTTGGTATGTGCTGGGATTCCCTCGCCCTTGTTCCCTTTCTTCGCTTCTCTTCCCTCGTTCCCCTTTGCACCGTCTCGAGGAACACAAATCGGCCTTGTTCTCTCCTGCGTCCGTGAATAAATCGTCTTGTGATGGGTTAAGGTTCAGAGCGTCCGCCTGGTTTCACCACTCCTTGCAGCTATTCTTGCTTGTTCCTTCCCCCGTTCTGGATCCCTTGACTTGAGCCAAATCGAATCATGGAGACTAACTCGACGATGTCCAAAAGGTCATTTGCTCTGGTAGCAAGTGCAACACTCCCTTCGCCTCCCCCAACTGGATACCACAGCTGTACAGCCATCGCCACTCCCGCATCCCCCGAGAGCTGCGAGTTTGAAAGGACGTCCTCTCCTTTCAAACGCAGGTCCATCGTCCCCGCGCTTTCCATAATGCCCGTTCAAACCAGTCAACCCTCAGTTCCGGACTCGTTTCCGTCCTTCATGTCCGTCTTCGGTGGGAGACTGCCTAACAACCCCGAGGAGGAGCGGATTGCGACCACCCACCCCTTCCATATTCCTCCTCATGTGACGGTCAATACCTCTCGTCGACCGCTGCCTTTCCAACACCGTGAGAGCGTGTCGTCCGCGACCTCCGCCTCCACCGACTCGTCTCCGACGACGACCATCTCCACTTTCGACTCGCCCTCGGCCGCCGACACCTCGCCGAGCTCCTCACCCGAATCTCCATCATCGATGCCCATCTCCTATCCGAAATTCATGCCGCCGGCTCGCAACATTGAGAGTCAGACGTTGTCAGCCAACCAAAACATGGACAAACCATCTTTCGATACTCCAATGCTCAAGCGCCCAGATTCTCCGGGCCGACGGGCACGGAATCTCAAGAATCTGTCCCTCCGGATGCCCCCACCATCGCAATCTTCCCGCCCACCCATCGCTACAGCACCCGTCGTTGATACCGGGTCCCAGCACCACCTTTCTGCTCCGCCGTCTCCGATGCATGCTCCGCCCAAGAGCTCCCGCCGCAAGCCTGCCAATCTGACCATTCGTACCCGGGCTTCGACCGGTCCTTCTCCAACAGCATCGCCGAGATGGTCCCGCCTACCCCGCACGGTCGCCAGTCTCTGCGACACACGGAGTCGTCTCCTTCATTAACCTCAATTTTTTCCCCCTCATTTGGCCCCAAGGGTGGCATGCAGTTGCCTCGACCGGTCACGCATCATGGCTCTCGTCGGCCTTCCAACACGTCCGATGAGGGTTTGTCTCCGGTACAATCCGCCAATGAAGATGGTACTTTCCCGGCCGGAGTTTTGCCTGAGCTGGAGGAAGAAGACGATCATCTCGATTCCCGAGAGTCTACTCGGCGCAGTGAGCGAGGCTATCCTGATGGGCCCGTCAAGATCTACGATTCCGGAGTATACCTGTACTTGGAGCCTACGATGAAGGAAGCGTCGCAGTTTGATGTGGTCGTGAATGTGGCTAAGGAGGTTGCAAATCCATTTACCAACACGAATTCCAACAATGGGACCGTCGTGAGCACTCTGCGAAACGCTTCGACTCCTTCAAACCGCCTTTCGATCGTGGATCCAGGGACTGCTGTATCGGATGTATCATTCAAATCTGCATTTGAGTACCCTCAGGCGGAAAGCTCGCCAGCTACGCCCCGAAAGGAATCCGAGCCGGAATATATCCATGTCGGTTGGGATCACAACTCCGAAATCTTGGACGACCTGTACCCCCTGTGTGATCTGATTGATTCACGTGTGTCAGACGGAAAAAAGGTGCTCATCCATTGCCAGCTCGGTGCGAGCCGCTCGGCCTCTTTGGTGATTGCATACGGTCTCTACAAGAATCGAGATCTGGACTTCAACTCCATGTACGAGGTGGTCAAGGGGCGAAGTCGCTGGGTCGGGCCAAATATGAGCCTCATTTACCAGCTGACCGATTTCCGTTCCCGCCTCCTCCGGGGCAGCCCCTCCAAGCCTGCTCCCCAGGAGTGGTTTGTGGGAGGACCCCGGCGATGCTCTGAACCCCAGGTCCCCCGGAGTGGCAGATTGGGCGCACCAGAAATGGTCACCCCGGTTAGCTCCGTCGCTGGAAAAAGCTCAACGAACGGATTTTCTCAGTCGTCAACTGGGTCCCTCTCTGTTCCCTCTACGAACCAGACGACACCAACTTCGGCCGACAGTCCAAGCTTCAAGTCGCTTTCACACAAAAGAAGCCTGTCGCCTCGACCGTTACCGTTAAGGCAATCCAGCTTCCACACCCTCGGGGCTGCTTTCCGGTCTGCATCAGCGTCTACTTGGAACCCAGAGGGGGGGCCATACTCCCTGGCCAAAACCGATGTCTTTGTGCGTGATGCACCAGAAGACCCGTCTGCTTTCTTTTCACCCCGGACCACGGGCTTCTTGGCGGCACCCATTCCTCGATCAGTCCCTGGCGGCTTTGAAGAAGCGTCTCATGGTCTCCAGTTCCAAGCCCGGACCGCAGATCCACGATCACCGCCCCCAGGAAACGAGCGGTTGATCATGAGAAACATCGACGAGTTCCTGTAAAGGCCATCTTGTTTGAAGACAGGTGGCCTGGGACACGTCTAAGAAATGATTGCATGACATTAATCTAGTCCACAGAGACTCACCTTCGCTCATTGCCAAAATTGGCAATCTCTACTTTCATCTTTTTCCGATTTTTCTTTACCGACTCTTTCTCTTCCCATTATGAAGCGATGACCAAAGCGGGCTTTGACGTCGTTATTCGACCCTATTTTTTATTCTCTATTATTTGCTTGCCAACAGACCCTCGTTATGCCGAGGCTCGAGTTGCATTTGCATACTTCTGATCCATGGCGTTCTCGGAGTTCAAAAGAGATAAAGGCGACGAGATCCGCGCCGGGTAATGTAATACTACCTATCTGATCTATGTACGGGGGTTGGTTCTATTGCTTTCGTTATCTCCGTGTCTAGACGGGTTGTCATTTCTTTGCATCTATTTACATTCGCTTCCTGTGTTCTTACCTCACTCTTTCTGTTTTCACTTATATCATACATACTGTGGACATTGCAGCTAACGGCGGAATACCCATTGAGATACTTACTGAATCTAAGGAGTTTATACCTAAGTTTACTTGTAGGAGTTCATCATTGAACGGAAGTAGATAATGTCCATGCATGGATCGATATCTCGGGGAGTATAGTTGTAGATTGATCCGCTGGTTGGTGGGCGTGCACACGGGCCGACAGTGGTCCACTCGCGGTGCCTGCGGCTCGCCGACTGCGACGGAACGGAACGTCATCACACCCCGCGGAGAAAAAAATAGGCAAATACTTCTCGACCAACTTGACCGGCCGAATTGAACAAGATGGCCGAAGAGAACAGCCACCCGACGCATCTGGAGCCCAGCGAACTGGGTACGAAGGATTAGTGAGTGTTTCTGCTTAGCGTGGAGATTTTCTGAACCCCGCTACCCCTCCATCCTCATCTTGAGGATAGAAGATTCCCCCGATCCCCATCAAACAAGCGAGATGGAACAGAGTCTAAGAGCATGATCGACTAACCAATGTGTCCTTGAATGAACAGCTGGGAAACCTTCTACGCCCGAACCCTCACCCACATCTCCTCCAAGCATAACCCTCCACAACGAAACCCCCCCCCACTCCAACAAGAACAACCACGACGGAGATGGCGACGACGAAAACGAGAATACCTACGATGACGACAGCGACGCCGACGACGACGATGACCCCGGCACATCCTGGTTCTCGGAACACAATGCGCCGGAAAAAGTCCTCGATTTCCTGACCTCGGGGGAGTTTCCGCTCGCGCCGGAGAATACCCTCCCTTCCTCTTCTTCTGCTGCCCAGCAAACCCGAGTCCTCGACCTGGGCACGGGGAACGGGAGTATTTGGCTCTTCTCCGGAAACGGGCGGGTTTGCGGGCGATATGGTGGGGGTGGATTATTCGGCGCGGAGTGGAGTTGGCGAGGGAGTTGCAGCGGATGAGGATTCATTCTGCTTATTTGAGTGAGACGGAGTCTGAGTCTGATGATGAATGATGATGATGATGATGATGACGATGGGTACCACCATTCCGACGAAGAGGGACCTTCATCTTCAATCTCTGAGAAGAAGGACGAGACCGAGGGAATAGGAAAGACACAAACATCCGCTTCGAAGAATGGGATATCCTCCACTCGACAGACGCCTCTCGGACGCTCCCACCGGGAACCTGGACTGTTCCCGTATGGGAAAGGCGGATTCGACATCGTCCTTGACAAGGGTACATTTGATGCGGTGTCGTTGTCGGATGAGACGGTCCCTGGGATGGGGGCAGGGGCGCCGCGAAGAAGACGTCCAGCGACGGGTTTGTGAGACCTATCCCGGGGTGGTAAGGAGGTTGGTGCGTAAGGGTGGGTTTGTGGTGGTTACGAGCTGTAATTGGACGGAGAGGAGTTGATTGCGTGGTTTACGAGGGGTGGTGATGGTGATGGTCAGGATGGGTTGGAGGTTTGGGGACGGGTTGAGTATCCGCGGTTTCGGTTTGGGGGATGGAAGGGCAGGGGGTTTGTACGGTTTGTTTCCAGAGGGTGTAGGTCGTTACCTACTTTATTGCTTTGTAGATAGATCTATGGAAGGATATAGGTAGAGCTAGGACAGTGGAGTAAGATTGGGTGATCTTGATCAGGTGTTTGTTCTTTAGTTTGCAATAGTGATAAGACGACATATGTGTTTCTGAGCATGTATATAGAGAGTTTGATGTGTGGGTTAAT
This sequence comes from Aspergillus micronesiensis, assembly GCA_039763685.1. Lineage (NCBI taxonomy): Eukaryota > Fungi > Ascomycota > Eurotiomycetes > Eurotiales > Aspergillaceae > Aspergillus > Aspergillus micronesiensis. Next base: position 61,227 of record JASHHO010000018.1, read on the forward strand.
AGGTAGACATGTTTGTTCTACTTGACTTGTTTCTTGTAGATCATAGAGAACTACCATACACTATCAACAGCTATTGCGCTTACCTTCTGCATGGGACCCGGTTCCTACGCGTTTCTTCTATATATCTGTCGCAAATTCGAGGCTCTTTCCGGCTGCTTACCATTTCGTCTCCGTCCAGTTGCATGAATGCAAAATTGCAAGAGTATAGTGTAAGGGCGTAGGGTGGTGGAACCAAATCAATTGTGCGTAAAGTGCGCCACGGTCTCGTACCTGCTCTCCACATGGCCGTCTTGGTGTATACCCAATTGATCGAGCCATTCTATCCTGGCAATGCTTTGGGTTTATGTGGAGAGCTCCGCCTCGTCCAGCGGCTTCTACCTTCTAGACTGCGCTGCGAACGAACTATCCCTCGTTCAGGTGGACACCATCGTAGGGCAGTGTCTGGTAGAACAGACATGACCGTTGAGAGATTGAGCGCCGAGAACAGCGCTGGTCTGATCATGAATTCGGAAGAGGGGCTGCGGAGGGGCGGTTGGAGCCGGTTGGTAGCTGGGGGAGGTGGAGGCGAAAACGAAGCCTTCTGGCCATGGAATTGGCGTGAGGTCCTGGATGTGGTGTGGTGGGTGGTGGTCAGGGGCATTCAGCAGGTTCTTTGTTCTATGGTTGGCTTTGTTCCTCATAATTTCGCCTCTCGTACGGAGTATGATGTTGGGGGGAGGATGTTGATGTACGTAGTAGTATGTGGATTCCCGAGTCACCTGACTTCAGATAGCGACCGAAGATTACGAACCCCATTATTAAGGGCCGATTCGGTTTTATGTATTTATAGATAAAGCCACGCTGACAGCCTCCCGTTGTCTGTTTCCAGACCGTGGGGACTGTGCTACCGATCTGTTGCCCGTCCTCCAGACGTCCGTCCGGCGACCATGTCGGGCGCCGGTGGAGGCCCTGACAAATGAGGCCCTCCCACGAGGAGGCGCTGGGGAGGAATGCTGCTAGGGCCTCAGGGACCGCCATTCAGTGGCGGGCTGTCAGGACCCGTGGTCAAGAATCCCACTACCTGGGCGCCGGCCCCAGGGACCGCCCGAGACGAGCTGAGGAGGACCATGTGTCGAGCGAGGAGGCGGGCGGGGATCTGCGATCTCCTGCGGCGCTGATAGGCAGCGCAGGACCGATTGCTTACCTTAGTGGTGGTGTTAGTGAGGTGGCTAAGCGGCGGGCAGCGCACACCTGATAAGGCGCTTGGATCAGAAGGCTCCTGGTCGAATGGCCTCAGACACCCCTCTAAGCCGGTTTCGGGCCTAGCGGCCTGCACGGACGGCCGTACCGTACCGTATCGGCGCCGGTCACGACCAAGTGGTCTGGGGGCGGATGACATCATGTGCCCACTCGGCTGGCCCTAGACCGGTCGATGCCCGCGTAATCCCCTTACTTGGCGTACGGACGGTACGGTAACGGGTATCGGTATTGTGGCCCTGCTGATGATTTTTGGTCGCCCTCCCTCCTGCACCAGGAGGGGAAGCTCTCCGAGGCTGCTGAAAATATCTCCGGGCGGAGGAGACTGGTCGGGTCAGAGGGGTTCGCTGCAGCGGGGGGTCTCATTGCTTCGGTAATAATCTCCAGGAAGCTTCACGATCTCAGGTACCTAGACCGAACCTGTTGAGGGTTGTAAGGTACGGCATGACCTCGTGCAGTGATCAAGCCTCTTGGTCGGAGCTACCGTACCATAAAAAATAAACACCGATGAATATATGAAATATCAGTATGGAATACGGAGTACATGAAAAAGTATCTTCATCGCTCAACAATAATTTAACAATGGTAGCAACTGAGCAAGATCACATCATCCCCGGGCAGTCGGTGGAGCCATCACATCATATCCTTGCGGCAGGTTAGTCAGGAACCAAGTGACCTGGTCTTTGTTGCTGCCTTTCCACGGTCAGCAGCCGACCACATTCCCTGTTGGGCCCTCCTGACCGTGTCCTCTGCCTCCTTCGGGAGTTCCTACCTGGGTACCCTACCTGTGAGTGACCTACTGGGTGACCTACCTACCTACCTTAGGAGTTAGGTACCTAGGTAGGTCCCCCGTACCAGGCAGGTACCAGTGTAAAGTATTCGTGATCGCCCACCACCCCCGCATTACTGAAATCCATAGGTGGACTAGCGAACCCAAAGGCCCCGCCAGACGCCTGGTACGGGACCGTATTGCCCGTACAGAGTACAGGCGGACCGGATTCCTCGTGCCAGTCCAGTCATCCCATTCATTCATTCATCCATTCAATCCATCCAGACGGGCCTGCCTATCTCTCTGTCTCTCTGTCGCTCCGGTGCTCTATTTTTTTTTTTTTTTCCTCTCCTCTCTCCTTCCCAAATTCCTCTACCTGCGTCCTCAACACCTCCCCGTCAATTCCTCCCTCGTCCGTTTGCATTGCCCCCAACCCTGTCAGCCTCACTCCGCTTTCCAAGGTACCTACATTTTCTCCCACTTTCTAGGAATCTCTCCTCTGGCCAAATAACCTTTTGGCACCCTTCCCTGCTCACGTTCCCTCTCTTTTTTTTCCCTTCTCCTTCTCCTTCTCTCTCCAACGCACCTTCAACTTCTTCTCTGCAGCCTCCACTAAACTCCTCTCTCAGCCCAATCTTGACCGCTATCTCTGCTAAGGGGCTCTCTGGATCCGATTGCCCCCCTCCCCAGAGTCCACATCCGCACACCATGGCTTCATTCAAGGTACGTCTGCCCACAATTCGCTCCGCTCGTCCTCTCCGGCAACTAACAGTCGTCCTCCTCACCCAACAGGAATTATCTCTCTCTCGCCCCCTTCCTCAATCCAACCCCCGCCACCACTCGCACTCCATCTCGCTCGGGGCCGTCAACCCCAACCATCGAGTCACCCGTCGCAAGAGTGTCACCACCGCCGCCGCCAATGCCGCCGCCGCTGTGGCCGCCTCCATGAAGGATACCGCAGGAGATTCGGTCGGCGTCCCATTGTCCGCTCATCGTCGCGGCAGTCGCAAAGGCTTGGAGTCGAGTTCGGTCGGGGCCCCCTCCATGCTCGGATCGTACTTGTCCCGAAGCATGAACAGCCCCAGTCAGGAACCCCCGGTCGCTCGCAAGGCCTCCCCGAATCACTCCCAGGAGGGCTCGGTGGCGCCCTCGGCGGAGGACAACAACCCGTCCAGCAAGCCGGTCTCGACTAAGAACCGAAACCGTCGCGCCAGCGAGGGATCGCACTTGGTCAAGGGTGACGGCAAGCGGGTGGCGCCCGACCTGCGCTGCGAGCGCTGCGGAAAGGGGTACAAGCATGGCAGTTGTCTCTCCAAGCATATGTGTGTATCCCCCTTGAAACCATCAGGCCGTCGGGCTCGTTCGGGAGGAGAATGCGCCATGTCGGCTCGGTCCCCGGTCGCCTTCGTGGCCATTCAGCTCCCTCCTCTCCCCTCTTGGGCCGCAGTCGGTTGACGTCTTTTTTTTTTTCCCTCGGGATGTAGGTGGGAACATGACCCTGCGTGGGCGATTACCTCGAAGCTGTTGATCTCCAAGCACCAGCAAGTGCAGCTGCTCGAGGCGGCCTCTGTCTTGGTCACCATGAACCACGATGGCCCGGAGGATTCCGATCTCTCCTCCGCGTCGCCGGACGCCTCGTCGGAGCTGCGAGACGGTCTCAGCTCCGCCGAGACGACTCCACCCCCCATGGACGAAGACGATGACGACGATGACGAGATGCTCATCGAGCCGCCGACCGGCGCCAAGCGATACAGTGTCGGCAACATCTCCGCTCATTTCTCGCACTCGTATCAATCTGGCCCGTCGAGCTCCTTCACCAGCAGCGCCCCCTGGGCCTCTCCGGCGTTCTCGCACTTCCGCCAGTCCAGCATCGACACCCGACCGTCGACCGCGGAAGCCAAGTTGCACGAGGATGATGAAGCGGACCTCGCTGCCGCGATCGGTCTTTGCAACTTTGGCACTCCCCGGACGGGCCCCGTCGCCATGTCCCCCGGGGTGCCCCCCGTGCCGCCCCTGCCGACCCGCTTCCTCGATCAGAATGGCTCCCACCACAGCCAAAGTCTGGATCAGTCGAAGACCAAGGCGCCCGCCGATTCGGCCTTGCTGGGTTCCAGCGCGAACCTCTTCCCCTCGCTTTCCTACAACCCCTCCCTGTCTTATAAGGTCTCGGACGAGCGAGAAGTGAAGATGGGCGGTGCCGACCGTGCCACTCGGCAAACCCGCAATGCGGACGTGGACTTTGGGAACCGCCCGACTGCCGCTGACGATGATGACGACGGTGTTTTCGGTCGGATGGAGGAGTAGACGGCACCTTCGTGTGCTCTTTATTCCCTTTTTTCCCTCCACCGGGTTTCGTCCTGCTCTTCATTTTGCCTCCTTCGATCGTTCTGCGACCGAAGGGTGGTAGCTGTATGATTGCAGTACCCACCTTATGACATGTACGAGCTTGTGCTGAATTTTTGCGATTGTCGACGTGTTTTGGTTACTTGTGTTTGGAGTTAAACACCCCCTTTGCGTCTTTGTTGATTTTCAGGGATTGTACCACCCAACGGTGTGTCTGTGCTACCTTGGGCCCCTGATTGCATGATGGAATCCACGGATTGTCCAGAATTCTCCTTTGTGTTTCTTTTGCTTTTCTTTGTTAATCGTTCCCTACTCCCATCCAAACCCAATTCCCCGTGTACCATTCCCCTGGCATCATATCCTTCGGCCGGACATGGCATCTGCATTTTCCCTATTATTTATAAAGACATACTTGCATGGCCCTCGGGTCTTTGTTTTATTCGTGTACACAGATCCCACTGGGATAACTTGAATGAAGATATTGAAATATCCTTCTTTTGATCCGTAAGAGATGATGTTCTCTGGTTGTTGGAGTAAGCCCGAGATCGGTATTGTGCGTCGGACGACGGAGCTTTCAATTTGCGCCTCCTTGCATCTGACTCGATTTTCATCCAGAGAAGCGGTAATTTCGCCCAATCAAGAATGTTCCACACCTTCCTGGGAAGTTAATTGTTGCCCCTTGGATCTGACATTGTTGTCATACATGCTTCGGCTCAAGCATTCCGACACCTGCTATCGGAAGTAAGACAGATCCCTTCGCCCTGGTGTACGTAGCGTAGCTCCCTTGGTTTATCTGTAATCTGTAAATTTGCTGCCCCGGTTTTATCAATAATATGTACGTTGACGATGATCGGCGGGACTATTGTTTGTTTTTACTCCCCTTCTTTATGTACTACCCTTTCTATCTTTGGAAATGCATGTTTCTTCTTTCCTCCGTAGTACGGAGTACTGTATTAATAGATCGTTCCTCTGTCGTCTTGGGAATCGTTTAGACATGTAAAGGTCCATAAAGGAGTGAAGGAGTCGAATCAAACCCAACCAAGTGGCTCAATTCATACATGCTATCTACCTACAATACCTAGGTAGGTAGGTACCTACGGTAGGTAATAATCCATGTCCTGACATATCATGTCATGCCATGTCACTCCCCCCTCGCACACCCTGTCAGAATTGGGGTTCATCCCTTGAAACCATACTGTACCTTAGGTACCTACCTAGAGTTACAGTAGGTCGAGGACCCTACCGAAGGAACATGATCCTTTCCGTCACTCGGTATGCGGCTTGAGTAAGGCACCGCCTCAGCTTTGGATCGTGGTGTGATTTGATTCGTTACCATGAGTATTAGTTAGTTCCTACCTGCTCGAGGATCTGGTATCTGTTGTTTAGGTAGATTCTTTCATTTGATGCCGTATGTCGGGTGTAGTACATCCATGTGTACGGTATGTAAGCAGTCGAAGCTGGGTGGACGGGACGGGAGGATGGGAGGAAGGATGGGAGAGAATTCCTGCAGATCTCTCTCTCTCTCCTCTCTCTCCTCTCTCTCTCTCTCTCTCTATCTTCTCTATATCTAAGGTACCGAAATGTCGGTACGGAGTACTGTTGTATGAGATTCTGCGGAAATTCGAGGATATGTGTCAGACTAGGTTTGTGCTGCTTTGGCGCAGGTCAGTCATCCTCACTGCAGATGGAGCTAGAGACTTATCGCTGGCTATGTACGGAGTACCTAGCTACCTACATATGGCAAGTATCGTTGTATCAATGATTTTCCCTTACAGTATTTGTTGACGGGTGTTGACCATGTCGGATGTCAATCTGACGTGTCAGTCGGTCGTGGCATTCATCCATTGCTGTATGCTCTCGAGACATGGTCTCGTTGTCCCATGTATGCTTGTATTCTTGGGTATATGTAGAACAGGAGAGAAGAAAGGAAGAATGAAGGAGAAAGCTTGGTATCTACCCATATACATAACTACTCAATTGTGTCTATTGTGATCATCGCTCCTGGGGTCTTTGGCTTTGGGTTACTCATGCTACCGTCGTTCTCTGGCTGGGTTATTCTTTCGTTGGCTTCAAAAGCAATATTACGATGAAGTGTATTTCATAATGTCCATTATTCAGCAATTATCCAGATTGGTTTGTGCTTTTCTTCTCCGAAAAAAGACAGAAATGATAGAAGCAAACATGTACGAAGCAACAGACAAAATACAAACTCCTTCCCCATACTCCATGCTCATCTCCATCCTCCATCGTCCTCCTCATCTTTGCGCCAATACAACTCCTTTCCTGATACAAAGCAAATCCTGTCATAATACAAGCAAATAAAAGCAAATTCAAATAAGTCATAACCCTAGTCAACCTCACCCTGCCAAATCCCATCCCCTTGTCGATTCCCCTTCCACTCACCATAACGGATCCCCCAACCAGCGTCACGCACACCACCCACAAGGAAAACACTCCTAACCCCACCCCAGACGTCGTGGGATGAACAAGAGGCGGGCCCAGAAACATCACACCCCAAGGGGCGCGATGCTGTGCCACTGCCTCTCGAACCCAGTCGACGGTCCGGGCTCCCCCACCGTTGCCGGCAGAGAAGCGGTCCCTTACTGCGAGTCAGTAGGGACCTGGCGGGTGGTTTGGAGGCATTTGAGATGTGGGTTGGTGGCTCGGCGGCTGGTCTCGGTCTCGGTCTCCCATGGTGGAGGGGGAGGGAGAGGGAGGAGTCACGGTGATGGTTGGGATCGGACTGGGAGGGAGCTGGAGCGGGTCTGGTTTTGACGACGTTGTGACAGTGGGTGGATGGGTCTGTACATTGGGGGAAGGGGGATGGAGCTGTTCTTGTTGGGAGTGGTGAGGACGGTGCTAGTTGGGCTTCTGGGGTAAGGGGGGAGGCTCTGTGGACGCAGGACAGGGGCGAATTCGGAGAGACTGGGTCTGAATGTTCGGGTTGATGGGACTGCGAGGTGCGATGATGACTGCGATGATGGCTGCGACGATGGTGGTGAGGGCGATGGCAATGATGATGGCTTGACAGTTTCGACCTTGGTCTTGGTCACCGTGGGAGTTGCAGTCTCGGCCGAAGTCTCAATCACAGGCTCAGCTGCAGTGGCATTGACAGTTGCAGCTGCAGTCTCTTTCACAGGCTCCGTCGGAGTGGCAGTGATAGTGGTAGTTTCAGTCCCAGTTTCAGTCCCAGTCGCAGGCTTAGCCGCAGTGACATTGGCAGTGGCAGTGGCAGTGGCAGTGGCAGTCTCAGGTTCAGTCTCAAGTTTATTCGCAGCCTCAGACTCAGTACCAGTCCCGGTTTCTGCTTCGCGCATTTCGCGCTCCTTTTGCTCCCGCTCGGCTTGTTGTCTGCGCGCGTAACGTCGTCGTTTGGCTTGACTGGGACGCTGGCGCTTCTTAGTGCTCGAGGTTGTCGAAGTCGGAGTTTCAGCTGAAGGAAGTGGGTTGTAGATGACGGTTATGGGCTCGGAGACTGCCTGTGAGCCGCTGTCATCTTTCTCACATTTGGTTTCTTGCGATTGATGGTTGGCATCAAGGATATCAAGGACGTCAGGGACAACAGAGACATCAGGGACATCAGGGACATCATGGGCATCATGGGCATCATGGGCATCATTGGCATCGGGAACATCAGGGACATCGGGAACATCAGGGACATCGGGGGCAACAGAGACAACAGAGACAATGGGAACGAAAGTGGCATCACGAACATCACGGACATCGGGGACAGCAGGGGCAACAGAGACAACAGGGGCATCACGGTTATCATGGGCATCAGGAATATTAAGGACATCAGGGACATCAGGGACATCAGGGACATCAGGGACATCAAAGACATCATGGTCATGGCCATTTTCCTTGCGATTGTCGTACCCGTAGTAGTTGAGCAGCGCGTGGGCCACCAGGAGATAAAGAAGCGATGAGACATTCTCCGGATGCCGGACTACCAGGGCCCATTCGCGTTCAGGGAGATGAGAAGGCCTCGACAAGCAGACTAGAATACGTTAGATTTCTTCTCTCATTGGCAATCAGATCAGAGTGCACATACCTGGTACAGTCGTTGAAAAGCATTTGACTGAAGACACGAAGCTGGGCGAGAGATCCTGCACATCATGGTTGCTCGTGTGCATCTCTTTAGGATCTGGATCAGGTACGTGGAGAGCCCAACCGAAAGCGGGCAAGTCCAGGTCCATTCTCTGGCTCTCGAGGCGGAAAATTGCGTTCGAAACTTGACGATGGAGGCTCAGCGCGGTGGGAGTCTTTCTCTCCGCCAGCATTGGGGTAGGGTCGATTCCAAGCATAAGGAGCTGATTCTCGATGAGGTAGTTGTCTCGGTCGTTTGAGTCGTCTGAGTCGTTTGAGACGGAGGAACCCTCAATCAGAGATTCCATCTCGTCGTACAGAAACCCAGAGCCCACAGCGCGCTTGGAGTCGTCTGGGAACAGACGCTGGATGATAGTATTCACGAGATAACAGATCGAGACCAAGAGACCTCCAGCTCCGATCGCAGCGCAGCACTTGAGATTAAACTTGGCTTCCTCGGAGATGTATAGTCGATCGAAGTCTTGATCGAAGTCTTGATCGAAGTCTCCTTGATCGAAGTCTCCTTGATCGAAGTCTTCTTGACCGTTGGTGGGCTCCTCCCATCCAAGACAGATCAAGTCAAGGGGCCCATTCCAAGTGGAATTCGTGGGAACGATGGAAAGATCCGTGCAGTGTCCGGCCACAACCCTGTGCTCAGGGTGGGCCTCAAGGTACACCGTAGTTATGGTCTCGGTCACGTCGTAGATTCCTTTAGCCATCGATGTTGCCTCCATGGCACCGGCGATGCGTTTGACAAAGGGTTCGCGAGGGTTGTGAATCCAGGCACAGGATAGAAGGTTCCCCAGAGGGTGAGGGATATGAAATATCCCGATGAACGGGAGTATCATTTTCTGGATCGAGTCAGTCGAGTCCAGTGAGATGTTGTTTCAAGGGATTTTCTGGAGAACTCACGATGGCAGTGCTTCAGGAATGTGGTGTATGGTGTTCCCGATGTTAGATATGGTAGAAAGAGGATTGTGGATGTGGTTGATGGAGAAGTTTTTGGGTATGAGGAAGTTGGATGAGTAGAGGAGAGGAGAGGAAGGAGGGAAAGAAGAAATGGGAGAAGATTAGTATATAAGGTGGCGGGGGATAAAAGAGTAACAGAATGAGGAAGCAAAGTGAATATTACAGGTTGCTCCAGTGAATGAAAATTAACTGCTATCGGCAGTTGTGCGTAGCAGTCACTGCAGAAAGCACGATCCTGCCTACCTTCCAGGAGGGTAGCGATCTAGAGTGGCCTTAACAGAGTGAATAATCAGAGCATCAGTCACAGCCTCTAGGCACTAATGATAAATGATTTACCAGTCTGGCATTCTGTTACTGCATCCTGGTTATCCTTTGCATTCACTCAACCCATTCTGATAGGCAGCTAGCCCAGTGCAGGATGTCTGTAATTTATATTGCGTGACAGATCTCTACGATGGAAAGGTGTGACATCTTGCAATGAAGTCATTGTGATGGTATTCGACCGATTGATCAGGAACTCAGGAACTCAGGAACTCTGAAGTATGCGGAAGCATGACGATGTATGGTTCCTATAGATGTCAATTTATGCCGCGGTGGGCAACGGGGGAGCACGAGCTGGTTCATCTCAGCCGATAAGCTGTCTATATCAGCCGCGAGAAGCTCCATATTATTTCAAAGACAGTTGGTTACCTGAAAGCGAAGATATCCAGGCAGCCCGAGGGCTCCTCAATACTCCCCAGGGAGGAGGAGGAGAGTGAATGGACCGCGGATGTTGGCTGGCCGCGCTAAACCCAATGGGGAATCGCCGGCGGCGCTCCGAATTTTTATCTCGACCGCCGCCCATCGGCCTGTTCGACTCTTCCAACGTCACTCCGCCAGATCGCAACCTCCCCCTCGTTCACTCCGCTACAAACATGGCTTCCACTCTTGCTGTGTTGGTCTTGGTGTCGCTACCGCGGCCTTTTTGGTATGCTCCGATATTCAACCGTCCCCGCGCATACCCTCGTTCCCCGGCTAATGGTTTGTTTTTCTTTGTTCCAGGGTCGCGCTGGTTTCGTCGCTTTCCGCCGCTATCAGGGTGGTATGAACAGTATGGGCAAGGCCTTCTACAAGGGGTAGGTGATGAGTTGATGGCCTCTCTTATTCCAAGGCCAGACGTGTTCATTTGAGACGGATCGCTAACAGCTAGTACAGAGGATTTGAACCCCGGATGACTCGCCGCGAAGCCTCATTGATCTTGGAACTTCCGTACGCAATCCTTCACCAACACACCCGTCCTACAAACATCTACGTCGTGCAATATCTGACTCTTCGCCTAGGGAACGTACGCTGAACAAGGACAAGGTCCGCAAGAAGCACCGCCAGCTCATGCTCCTCAACCACCCCGATCGCGGCGGCAGCCCGTACCTGGCGACCAAAATCAACGAAGCGAAGGAATTCCTCGACAAGCACACTTAGCCGGAGTCCGTCGAACGAATCTAAACAGAGCATTGCTGGAGGACGAGTGGACATGGGAAAATCCCGCGATGATCCGCATGAACGTCGACTGTATAAGAGAAACTGTATTGTATTTTGGGTGCATAGCGTGGCGTTGTGGGAATTTCGAAGACAAGAACTATTCTTATTCTTCGCGCTCCCCCGGGAGACTTGTATTTTGATATATCCAAAGAGATCGCCGCTCCTGCTTATTGATGTGAACTTCCATGATCAGATCATCTGTTCTTTCTTGTCGTTTCTTGAACGTGATCTGCGAGGGTGCGCGTTGTACAAATATGTAAGGATCTTGGCAGCTGATGGACACGAACTTGTTTCACAAGGATGCTGGTCTCCTGGTTGGCCCAGGGAACTCAAACATGTCAGCACATACTTGGTCTATCTAGTCCGCCAAAGACACCGTGATTTCTCCACTACGGATGAGTCAATATGATTCAGAGTGTATCTTCCGACCAGTACACAGTAACCTCGGAGGGGACGGCGCCGACGAGATAGAGTACGCTTGGCTTCACGCCCCTGAAGAACGGGTTCGACGGTGGTTTCTGGGCTTCCACCAATGACCTCAATACTGTTACCAGCCTGAGACGGTCGGGGGTGGGAGGAGCCGACAGCGGTCGGCGGGTAGACGGCCGCCACCGGGGAGCCTGAGACCCTCAGGCCAGCTCGGGAATCGGGTTAGCAGGTTCCGGCCGGCTCTATACGGGGAATACGGACTTAACTTGGTTGGCAGCTGGCGGATGGGGGGCAGCCTAGGTTCGAGTTTAATTTGTTCCCTCCCATTTCAGGTCTGAATCGGGGGAGCAGTCGTGCTAAGGCAGCAACCTCCCTGCCCATTTTCGTATTTCGTACCTTTTCTGAGCGGGAGCCATTGTAACGCTACCCAGCACAAGAAGGACTAGTCATTCCCTCCGTGACGGCGATCTCGAATGACGCCGATGTGCATCTCCCCCCTCGGTCCATTCCCTTTCTGCTCCCCGGAGGTCTCGCGCACTTCCTCATAACCATCGTTGCATTGCCTCGGCGTCATTCATCCGCTCGTCCATTTGGACTGATTGAATCCGTGAAGCTGTTTGTCTGGCGGTGGTGGTGTCGCCACGTGCCTCCTAATCGGGGAAAAGGTTGAGTAAGCCAGTCTTTCATTATTGAATTCTTTTCCACCCCATCCAACACACGCTCAGTAATCAGCCTCTTTTTCCTCTCCGGTCATTCTCGCCTGCGTGCTTGTCGCCCCTGGACCTCCCTGGTCTCCATCCTCGAATCAGACACGGTGGTGTCCCATCTGTCTATAGTCCCTCCTTTGCGGAAACACGCGGAAATCTCCATCTCCCCGTTGACGTCCTGGTGGACGGACCCCCACCTTCTCGCATTATTGCGCTCGACGCACTACCCTGGGTCTGGGACTCCACTCTTTCGTCGCGACAGCGTTCTGCGATCTCCCGCCGCTCTCGACGCCATCATGGATGGGATGGGGGAAGCTCCCGACGGCATGGGTTTCGAATGCCCATGCTGATGAACCAGCAGCCCCAACTCTTCGGCGGCTACGGCCACGAGGGCTCACCCATGTCCTCCATGCTTCCGAATCCCACATTCGACAATGAACCCGCAATGGCCCGGCGATGACGCCAATGACGCGAAGAGACGAAGAATCGCGAGGGTGAGTGGTCTTCATATGGTCTGGGTGCAAGCGGAGAAAAACTGACTGTTGTCTTTTCCCGTATAGGCGTGTGACATGTGCCGGAAAAAGAAAATCAAATGCGACGGCAAGATGCCCAAATGTTCGCATTGTATGAATTACAAGACGGAGTGTGTTTTCACGCAGGTCGAGAAGAAGCGCAATCCGCCCAAAGGGTACGTGTCGAGCTTACCTCTCCACATTGCACCGTCTCTTCCAGTTCTGACTTTTGTCTGTTTTCTATAGAGCCAAGTATATCGAAGGCCTGGAAAACCGATTAGGACGAATGGAGTCATTGCTACGGCTTTCGGGTCTTTTATCCGAGGAAGATGGCGGGAAAACCGATCTGGGCACTTTGGAGAAGCGCCTCGCAGACCGATCGTTAAGCAGTGGCCCTGGAGCCAATGCCACAAACACCCCCAATCGATTCAACGCCCCGATGTCGACAACACAATCGCAACAGAACACAGCATCCCGGCATTCAACAACGCGTGGAATCTCAATCCAGCCCACGCACGGCTGCAACGTCGCCAGACTCGCCTAAGGAATCGGAAACGGAGGTTGAAGGTCTTTCGGACATGATGTGCTCTCTCGTGACCAACAACTGTGGGGAGACACGATATATCGGTACGGTTCATTCTGGTTCAGCGGTTGATCGGGAGGGCAACAGGCTAATGCGGATAACAGGGTCATCCTCCGGGTTCTCAATATTCTCTCCCAAGGGTATCCAATGGGTGAATGAGAAGACGGGCGACACTTCGTTCCAAGACATGATCTCCTCCGCCTATGTGGATGACAACAAATGGATGTACTGGAAGCCTGAGATTTTCAGCGACATATTTGCCCGTCGAGTCTTCAAGCCTCTGCCACCGAAAGAAGAGGCTCTATCTCTTTTCCGTGATTTCTTCGAGAACTTCAACTGCATGTTCCCGCTTTTCCACGAACCGACATTCATGCACCTGGTAGAGCGTCAATATTCTCGAGATCCATATGAAGGCTCTGGCTGGTGGGCGAGTATCAATGTGGTGCTCGCTATCTCACACAGATTGCGCGTGATGAGCAATCTTGTCCCTCACGAAGAAGACAAGAAAGCTTGGCTCTACTTGAAGAATGCCATGGGAGTTCTGACCGAGCTCACCATGCGAAATACGGATCTTCTAAGCGTTCAAGCGCTCTTGGGAATGGTAAGTGATGCGGTAGAGTCTTTTTGGCCGAGGATGGGTGTCTAATACAACTTTCAGTCCCTCTTCCTCCAAGGAACCCCGAATCCTCAACCTTCGTTCTTCCTCGTTGCTGCAGCTATCAGATTGTCTCATAGCATTGGCCTGCATAAACGAGGGTCTGGGTTCGGTTTGAATCCTGTAGAAGTCGAGCAAAGGAAAACGGTTTTCTGGATTGCCTACCTGCTTGACAAAGAGTAAGCCATATCCTTGCTCCTATTTTCTTGAGTATCTACAAGTCAACTAACAGGTTACAGTATCTGTCTTCGTTCAGGTCGACCGCCAGTTCAGGACGACGATGACATGAATGTCGAATTGCCGAGTGACGATCCCCCAGACAACATCGGCAACGTGCCACTTTCCGATGGGAAAAGCAAATTCAACCTTTTCAGGTCGATGTGCCAGTTTGCCACTATCGAAAGTCGCGTGTACAAACGGCTTTACTCCGCCAAGGCATCCAAGCAGTCTGATGGTGAATTGCTGAATACCATCGGAGAGCTTGATAAGGAACTTGAAGAATGGAAAGACAACATTCCTCTTGATTTCCGACCCGAACATGAGATTAAGGCGTCACATACTCCTCTGATCCTCCACGTCGTCGTCCTTCACTTTGCCTACTACAACTGCTTGACCACAATTCACCGAATGTCGGTGCATCACGGTTATTGGACGAGCCGACTGTCCAACTACGCAATCCAAGGTCTCAATGCGAGACCTTTGAATCCTCGAGTGTTCTTGTCGGCTGTTCTCTGTGTTACGGCTGCTAGAGCGTCGATCAATTTGATCAAATACATCCCACAGGGTGACTTTGCTTGTGTCTGGTGAGTTTCTCTAAGGCACCACATGATGCCATAAGGATACTAATGTTGCTCAGGTTAATCCTGTATTATCCGGTCTCGGCGCTCGTCACTTTGTTTGCCAACATTCTCCAGAACCCAAATGACGCCCGGGCACGATCCGACGTTAAGTTGATGAATGTTGTTGTGAACTTCCTCTCAACTCTTGTCTCCGACGAGTCCAATGGGAGCATCAAGCGTATGCTTGGCCTTTGTGGCGAATTCGAGAGAATCGCGCAGGTGGTCCTGGACAAAGCCGAGCGAGAATCCCATTCCAAAAAGAAGCGCAAGACGGCACCTGACGAGCCTCGGAACCTGCAGCAAAATACGCCAGAAGAAAACTTCACCCCCTCCATCCACAACAAAGCCACCGGATGCGCACCCCAAAACTGTGCCCTTCCCACAGTCCGCATACCCCGGGAACGTCGGTGGGGTTGATAACCCGAATCTGCAGCATAACAGCGCAAGGACTTTTGCCCCGGGCAACCGGTTCCCGTAACTACCAATCTCGCAGATAGCATCAATCCCTTGTCTGGAATGGGACAAGACTTCCCGGATATGATGAGTCCCCAAAATCTCGAGGGCGTTGGCTTTGGACACCCGACCCCTTCACTGCTTCTTCCAACGACAATCCCTTGTCATCTTTCCAGCAACCCTTTGTTCCGCAAGATCTCTGGCAAATGCCAATGACCATTGAATGGGACTGGGCCGATATGTCGTCGAACTTCCCTGTGTTTGGCGCAGAGGGCCCACCGCAGAATGAACCGTGATTATGACGCAATGAAACATGGGTGAACGGGATATAAACATGGTGTACCCACTTATTCGGGTCTGTCATTTAAAACGGAGTCTACGGAGTCGGATGGGCCCTCGCTACTTCTGTCTTTTTAGCTTCTCCTGTCATTGTTGAGGGTACACGGCGTTTGGGAAAGATTGAGGCTTTCGGAAGCGTCACTCCACTTCATATATCCCCCTTTTTTCCTTTGGTTGTCTATCTTGAGGATCGTTGAAAGTCACCGGGATGACAGCATTCGGCTGTACGATGACAGTAGCAAGCGCTCAAATCGAGATATTGTATCATGGATGTATTTATTTAGATGTAATTACGACCATACTTCCCTCCCCCTGAGAGGCAATCCACGGAGTTAAGCTCTCTAGTCCAGCCCATCCACTCTTAGTCACTTTGTCCACTGAGTTCGCTGAGGTTCGGAAGTGGATGACTCAGCCGGCCGACGGAACAGAGAAAAATCCCGGCCGGGCGGCAGACTGAGGAACCTCCGACCTCCAGAACGGCGACAGTCATACCGCAGCTCCCCAAGAGCTTTCCACCTCACTCTCCCCACTCCCTCCCCCCTCCAATTCCTCCTCCGTCCTGGGTGTCTATGGCTGCAGCAGACTGCCCTTTCTATTGACCCCAGACATACAAGGCCCTTTTACTTCCTTCCCGGCCTGTGGGCCCCCCATCCTCGACCATGGCCACCCTACTCCGGCGGCCAGGCAACCTTGCTCGATACTCGAGGAGAGCCGGAGACTCGCTCTTTCGCGCGCCCCCTGTCCGCGCATATTCACCAATCGCGACTGTCTTCCCTAATCACATCACGCCGTGTCCGAGCCTTCTCGACCAACCCGTCCGATGGTCCAAACCCCCCGAACAAGAAGGACGACAAGAACCAACCGCCACCGAATGACGGATCGGGTCCTCAGCACGATGGCGGCAATGAGCCCGGACAAGAGCCGCAGTCGAAACTCAGCCAGCGTGAGCAGAAGCAAGTGGATGCCTTTATACTGCATTTGAAGGAGCGGGTACCGAGGTCACAGCATCAGATGCTGGATGACGTACGGACGATCATGATGAGGGATGGATTACCCCCGGAGGTGAAGGACTTTATCGAAAAGCACTTTGAATCCGGCAAGCCTGCATCTTTGATGGACTATGTGAAGTTGACTCGTTATATGACGAGACATCTCGACGACTATAGCAGGAAGCTGGCCGATATGGAGATAAAGAGACGGAATGGTGAGATGGATGAGTTTTTCAAGAAGTCCGATGAGCAGCAACAGCCGGGAGAGCAGCAGAAGAAGCAGGGAGAGGACGAGCAACACCAACAGCAGCAACAACGGCGGCAGCAGCAACAGGATGGTCAGGATGGTCAGCCGAAGGGCCCATTCACGTTCGCCTGGTCTGGTCGGATCGACGCTCAAGGATTCATAATCGCCACGGTCTTGTCATATTACATATACCGAAGCTTCTTCCCCGGTGAACAGAGCAAGGAGATCACCTGGCAAGATTCAAGGCAAACTTCTTCGACAAGGGTCTCGTTGAGAGACTTACCGTCATCAACGACAATCGGGTTCGCGTCGAGCTCCACCGTGATGCGTTGGCTCGGATCTACCCCGACTCGCCTGCCAACCAACCCATGTTCCATTACTACTTCAGCATCGGGTCTGTCGATAGCTTCGAACGCAAGCTTGATGAGGCGCAGGACGCTCTGAACATCCCCAGTGCCGAGCGTATCCCCGTCTCTTACATCGAAGAAGTTCCCCTGGGCTCCACGCTTCTGTCCTTTGCTCCTACGCTTCTCCTGATTGGTTCTGTCTTTGGCTGTCAAGACGTGCTGCTGGCGGTGCAGGTGGTCAGAGTGGAATCTTCGGTATTGGCAAGAGTCGTGCCAAGCGCTTCAACCATGAGACCGACATCAAGATCAAGTTCTCTGACGTCGCTGGCATGGACGAAGCCAAGGTTGAGATCATGGAGTTTGTCAGCTTCCTGAAGCACCCCGAGAAGTTCCAGAAGCTCGGCGCGAAGATCCCTCGTGGCGCCATTCTGTCAGGACCTCCTGGTACTGGTAAGACGCTGCTGGCCAAGGCTACGGCTGGTGAGTCCGGTGTTCCTTTCTTCAGTGTCAGTGGTTCGGAATTCGTCGAAATGTTCGTTGGTGTCGGTCCTTCTCGAGTCCGTGATCTGTTCTCCAATGCCCGGAAAAACACGCCTTGTATCATCTTCATCGACGAAATCGATGCTATCGGTAAATCCAGAGCGAAGTCAAACTTTGGTGGCGGTAACGACGAACGTGAGAGCACGCTCAACCAGATCCTAACGGAGATGGATGGTTTCAACACCTCCGATCAGGTGGTTGTCCTGGCCGGTACCAACAGACCTGATGTTCTTGATAAGGCTTTGATGCGTCCTGGACGTTTTGATCGACACATTGGTATCGATAGACCTACGATGGATGGCCGCAAGCAGATCTTCCGTGTTCACCTGAAGAAGATTGTCACGAAGGAGGACATGGAGTATCTTACTGGTCGACTCTCCGCTCTGACCCCCGGCTTTGCTGGTGCTGATATCGCAAACTGTGTGAACGAGGCTGCGCTAGTTGGTATGTACACCCATCCCCTACTTCCAAATGTCCTAGCTTTGATTGACTAACGCCTTATTACAGCGGCTCGTGAGAACGCGGAAACCGTGACCATGAAACACTTCGAGCAAGCTATCGAGCGTGTCATCGGCGGCCTGGAGAAGAAGTCCCTTGTGCTCTCGCCCGAGGAGAAGCGCACTGTCGCCTACCACGAGGCCGGACACGCCGTCTGCGGTTGGTACTTCCGCTGGGCTGATCCGCTCCTGAAGGTCTCTATCATCCCCCGCGGCCAAGGTGCCCTGGGTTACGCCCAGTACCTGCCCGCAGGCGGTGACACCTACCTGATGAACGTGAACCAGCTGATGGACCGCATGGCAATGACCCTGGGGTCGTGTCAGCGAGGAGCTCCACTTTGACACCGTCACCAGCGGCGCCAGCGACGACTTCAACAAGGTCACCCGCATGGCCACGGCCATGGTGACCAAGTTCGGCATGTCGCCCAAGCTCCGCTACATCTACTACGAGGAAGACCAGCAGCAATTCCAGAAGCCCTTCTCCGAGGACACGGCGCGCAACATTGACTCCGAGGTCCGTCGCATCGTCGACGAAGCCTACAACCAATGTCGCACCCTGCTCGAGGAGAAGAAGAAGGAAGTCGGCATCGTCGCTGAGGAGCTCCTGTCTAAGGAGGTCCTTAGCCGTGACGACATGGTCCGTCTGCTTGGTCCGCGTGAGTGGCCCGAGACTGGCGAATTCGCGAAGTACTTCGACGGCCAGGGTGGAGCTACCATTGCGCCTCCTGAGCCGCCCACCGAGACCGAATCGAAGGGTGAGCCCGAAAGCAAAGAATGAATGAAGTGATCGCATCGCATCCATCGCCTACCATACCCGACGACGACATAGACAAATTGCATTCATTCGGATCTAGAGAAAAACAATCAATAACAAAAGAAAAAAACAAACAACGGACTTCTTCTTTTTTAACGGTTGACGAGGGGACATATCATTGGGGTTTTGTATTTATTGTACGGAAGCATCTCCTTTCTTCTTTCGATTACCGATTTTTCTCTTTTTCTTTTCACTTTTCCTTTCTGCCGTTGTGATCAATATAGGACCTAGTATTTGTCTCTTCCTCACTTCTCACATCTTCTCCGCCTGCCTGCTTCCTTCTCCCGATCTCACCTCTCTCTCTCTCTCTCCCTCGCTTGCATCTTACCGTCGTTACGTTATCTATATCTGAAGGCGAAGGCAAAGGAGCACCAAATGTATTGTACTGTATAGTATGTAGTCAATTATATTCTGCAACGTTCTACTCCGAACACATTATAGATCGTCAGATCCTAGTACTAGCAATATGCATTCTCTGGCTGTAGATACGGAAAACATAGACAGTTACTACAAGACGAAACTCGAGATTCAACCAAAAACTAAAATTGATATATTTCAAATATGTACTTCCAAAACCCAAAACGTAAGAATAGAGCAACTTAAACATGGTATGGTATCATATAACCAAATCAGCCAACGACTCCAACATCACACCAGCTCCACGATCAACTCTCCATTTACTGGCTCTTCTTCTCCTCGACCGGCTCCTCGGCCTCCTGCACCGCCCGACGGGCCTTCTTCTTGCTCGGCTTGTACTTAGGCTTCACGGAGAAACGCGGGATGAACCGTCCCACACGGGCCTGGTACTCGCTATACTCGGGGTACTTGCCCGCGCTAATCGCCTCAGTGAGACGGGTGCTACCCTGGAAGATGAGGAGGTAGCCAATGACACCGAGACCAGTCCACTGAACGTAGGTCTCAGTGCGGTAAGCGTTCCATAGGTACAGAGTGAGCCAGATAGCCTGCTCAGCGACAAAGTTGGGGTGCGCGACAGCGACCAGAGGCCGCTGACGACGAAGCCGCGCTCCAGATCCTCGGGGGTGAACTGGTTCTTGTACTGGCCGGAGATGCGGGCGGATTTCTGGTATTCGTGCTTTGCGCAGTGGAAGTTCCACTGCTGCTGGTCGGCGAAATACTCGATGATGAGGAAGAAGAAGGCGACGCGGGAGAAGATCAGGTCGGGGATCTCAAAGGACTGCATTTGCGGAAGGCGGGAGAGAAGGAGGAAGTTGTAGGTGGGCGTTGTGATGAGCAGGAGGAGGAGAGATTGTGTGAGGGAGATGAAGGTGAGGTTGAAGAGGAAGAAGATGAAGCGGTTGTTGACCCATGAGCGGACGATGGCCCAGCGGTAGTCCTCTGAGCCGATTGAGTAGCCGCCCTTGCGCCAGTAGTTGAATGTCAGGCGGACCTGTATGTATGCGCGGTGGGGTTAGTCGGAGTGGAATTTGGGAGATGATACTTTCTGGGGAGATGCTTACGCTCCAGAGGACGGTGATGGCGGCGATGGTGTCCAAGGCTTCGGTGCGAAGACCGGACATGCGAGCCCAGGCGGCGAAGTGTACATTGTAGATGGCGGGCAGGATGCTCCAGAAACGGTCCACCTGGGACCAGTTGCGGTTGATTTCGGCAAAGACGAGGAAGAAGGCGGACAGCGCCAGGCAGAGACCGAGCGCTGAAATCAGAGGGTTGGTGGAAAGATAGATATCCTTCAGACCCTGCACATCCTTTGCTTCAGCAACCACCTGGAGCCGCTGGGGCAGGGCGACCAGCTGCGGAAGGAAGGGGAGGACGGTGCGATTAAAGGCAACGCAGTCCGCGAGGGACTTGATGTCGGGGAGAGGCAGCGCCATGACGTTGGTTGTTGGCGACGAGGGTATGGGGATGGCGAGAAGTGAGGAGAAGAGACGACGCAGAGACGATGACGATCATCAAAACAAACGCTGCGACCAAAACCGGTTCGCGCGTTGCCTCTTTGGGCGCCACTAGTCTGGTTTGGGCCACCTCGTTCAGGTGTCGATTTGATGCCTCAGGCATTCTTGTACGCGGGTCTCGCGTCCTCTTCGTGATGGCCAACCGTTCTTTCTAGATCCCCCGCAAGCACTGACGCCGGATTTCCACAACCAACGGGATGCTTAATCCTCGGTCGACCATGAACGATACTTAGGACAGTTCTATCGACCCGGATCTGTCGCTATGCCGGTCCCACGGGTCTTGTGCGTGGCTGAAAAGCCCGCCATTGCAAAGGCTGTGGCTCAACACCTATCGGGGGTGCGATGCAAACAGTAAGGAGCAGCGGGATAGATGTTTTTCAAGGTCACCATGCTAATATCAGATTAGCTCAATATCCGTGGCAATCAATATGTGAAGAACTATGTCTTCCAGTTCAATTTCGGGGGTCCCTGGGAATGTGCTCAGTTACGATGACAAGCGTCATTGGGCACTTGACAGGCCTCGACTTCTTACCCCAGTATAAGGGCTGGCTATCTTGCCCTCCCGCATCTCTTTTCGAAGCACCAGTCCATGAAATTGTGGCCGATGTGAGTCACTGTCCTCTTTGCCAGCGGTCTGGTTGAAGTTGCAGCTATATACTAATTCAGGATGACAGGACAAAACTGCTATTGCGGAAAACATCCAAGAACAGGCTAAAAGATGCAAGGCTTTATTCATCTGGACTGATTGTGATCGCGAAGGCGAGCACATCGGTGCTGAAGTTCGCGCCCAAGCAAGGCAGGGGAACGAGCGAATCATCATCAAGCGGGCCAGGTTTAGCAACACAGAAAGAGCGTATGTGACTATCAATTTTACAGCGCTCATGTTTGATAATCGTAACTAACCTCCATTTACAGCCATGTGCTCAATGCTGCGCGAGCACTGATCGAGCTTGATGATCTCCAAGCCAATGCTGTGGCTGCCAGAATCGAACTGGATCTTCGAATTGGTGCAGCGTTCACTCGTCTGCAGACGCTTCAACTCAAGCATCTCTCCCAGGTTCTAACTGAAAAGATTATCAGCTACGGTGCGTTTCTTGCAGTATGGCATTTTTTGACTTGTCTGCTGTTCTAACATATGACAGGCTCCTGTCAATTTCCTACCCTGGGATTCGTCGTCGACCGCTACCTACGCGTCAAGAACTTCAAGCCGGAAGAGTTCTGGGGAATTAAAGTCATGCACATTCGAGATGACATAAAAGTGAACTTCTTATGGAAACGGGTTCATCTTTTCGACAGAGCGGCTGTCACCGTCATGTTGGAGCGGTGTCTGGCGGCAAAGAAGGCCAAAGTCACCAAAGTAAACCAGAAGCCCACCAGCAAGTGGAGACCTTTGCCACTGACGACTGTCGATCTGCAAATGATGGGAAGCAGATACCTCCGCCTGGACAGTCAAAAGATCATGAAGGTACCATACATTTATATGCCCCGTGTGTGGTGGTACCGTTGCTCATCGGGTGTAGGTCGCAGAAGCACTTATACAAAAGGGTTTATCAGCTACCCTCGTACAGAAACTGATCAATTCGACAAAGGGATTGACTTGAAGAAACTTATCGAGAAGCAATTCCCCGACAATAGCTGGGGACAATATGCCCGAGAGTATGTTATCCTCTTGAGACTATTGATTGCTCATGATCTTGCTGATATCGGCGTTACAGTCTCCTGAACGGTGGATTTAGAACCCCAAGAGCAGGACGCCATAACGATCAAGCACACCCGCCGATTCATCCCATCTGCTGGGTCTCACCAAGTTCATTAAGTGCCGATGAAAAGAAAGTATATGAATTTGTCGTTCGGCGGTTCCTAGCTTGCTGTTCCGAGGATGCAAAGGGTCAAACAACGGATATCGAAATACAATACGGTGATGAGATGTTCCACGCCAAAGGCCTAATCGTCCTGGAAAGGAATTACCTCGATGTCTACGTCTACGACAAGTGGGAAAGTAGCCAGCAGCTTCCCACCTTCCAGATGGGAGAAACATTCGAGCCTTACGAGGCCAAGATTTTCGACGGCAAAACAACACCCCAAACTACCTAACTGAACCCGAACTTATCGGACTCATGGACGCCAACGGGATTGGCACGGACGCCACAATGGCAGAGCACATTGCAAAGGTCAAGGACCGCGAGTACGTTGCTGTGAACTCGCGGGGAAGTGGACGCAATGCCGTCAAGGAGCTCATCCCAACCCGACTAGGCATTGCTTTGGTAGAAGGGTATGACAATGTGGTTGCTGGGATACCTGATAGTGTGTCGCTCAGTAAACCGTTTCTTCGCAAGGAGATGGAGCTCCGGATGCTTGAAATTTGCGCTGGGTCCAAGACGCGTCAACAGGTTGTGGATGAGAGCTTGGAGATGTATAGGGAGGTTTTCATACACACCCAGCGACGGATTGATATTCTGAAGGAGGCATGTCGCAAGTATCTTGTTGACAACGCGGCCTCCTAGCTAAGGCATTCTCGTCTGAACTCGAGGTGCTGGGGCATACTTTGTAAATATAATATCATGACTCCAAGAATAGAATAGAATTGACTGCATTGAGATATAGCTTAGCGAATGCACCAAACTAGTACTAATCAAGCTCATTTGCAAAGAGGTTCCACTAGATAAATCCAAGCCACATGGAATGGGCGTTTCAAGATTCCAGAAGGTCGTCCCAGCCTACAAGACATTCGTATGTATGTTGCAGGTGGATCTTCCAGCATAGCCTTGCGTGAGATAACCTCAGGAGTGTCCTATGACGTATAGTCATTCCCAGCAAGCAGGACTTATTTTATTATGTCAAAGCTCTCGGAATCTTTCAACCAATCAGGTCCTTTAGCTCAGTTGGTTAGAGCGTGGTGCTAATAACGCCAAGGTCGCGAGTTCGACCCTCGTAGGGACCATTTTTTGTCTTTTTGGCCTAGTAAATAGACCAATATCCCTCGAACTCTCTTTCAATCACGCCTGGGATATTCCCAATGTCCATTGCATACTGTCTATCCCATAGGGAAGCGTGCAATGGTGTCGGGTTACGTGAAGCATGACTCGTTGCAGCCATGCAGCATCTACACTGGAATGGCCGCCAAGTTGACAACGAAATCCCGCCTGGATTTTGGTAATACTTGGTCTTCATGAAGATTTGTATTTTGACATGATGTATAGTGCGCGTGGGACTGAACAAGTCTCATGCTGAGCCGGTCAGGAATATAGTTCTATGGAGGAGTGAAAGTTCCCTATCCAGGCCAATCTCCCATTGCCTCCGTGACCGGGAAGATCGTCTAAAGCTAGAGCCAGTCTAGATCCTGCCGATAGCAGAGTGTGTATATAGTCTGGATGGAGAGAGACCTAGGGCTAGGCGCTCGAGACTATATGCCCGATGCCGATGTATGGTTCCTTCCACGCACTATGAGGGTATTGATCGATGGGAAAGCCACAGCCTACGTCGACGAGATATAGACCTCAAACATCATGATCTGCCTGGGGGGTAGTGCCATGGCCATGGTCGACTAAAACATCGAATGGGTGCCGAGATGGGACACTAGCGATCTAGTAGATCAAGGCTAGCCAAGAGTCTATGGGAACAAGTTCTGATCACGATTAATTGCATGCGTGTATCTTTTCAATTCGCATATATACCCTGACCATCTGTCTATGTGAAGTCGCTGGCCAGGCTCATCAACGCCCTGGTTCAGCCCATGGTGCAAATGGAATGGGGTTCCATGGCTGCATGGTTCCCAGATTAGTACGACGATTCTGCGGCAGATCGAAGCCTGAGGGAGGTTTGTGCCGCAGAAACGACCAACCCTTCGGCCACCAACTAAAAAGATTGAATGAAATACGACGACATCCCACCAAATGCATGTATGTATGTTGTATGTCAAGTCGTATCAGGAGCAAAAAAGTGGTCCCTACGAGGGTCGAACTCGCGACCTTGGCGTTATTAGCACCACGCTCTAACCAACTGAGCTAAAGGACCAATTGATGATGGTCCACATTTACTATTGGCTAGATAGGCCAATCCAAAATTTCAACCTTAACAGGACTAGCGCCTTGGCTGGTCATTCGATGAACGCTCTCGTCTCTTGTTCACCAGGGGGTATGGGAATCTGAGATTCAACTGAACTTCCGGGTCTACTGACTAGTCGACTATCAATATCTGTAATTCTGCTGCTGTGCTGTTTGTACCTTGCGTGATGTCCGGTTTGGGTGTCTATACTGCGGGCGCTGTGCTGGAGATATATATATCTGGATTTGGCAGCATACATCCGGCCTGATGTTACAATCCCATGATACACATACTCCTAGCAATAAGACTTACAAAAACAGACAGAAGGATATTACCAGGTGATATCTACCGTCCAAGTAGGTGAATTACCTCGCACAGTCCAGGACCAGCCCTCGTCTACCAATGCCACAAAACAACGAACCGCAGAAATACCTGTGGAATAAGCGCTGGAACATAGTAGAGTCGCTTCTGGCACGGAATCTGATCTGATACTAGTTGCCACCATAGATGTAAATGGGCCTGGATGGATGAGTCATAGACATGTACTCGTTAGGGCCGTAATAACCCAGTGTATATTCAGGGAGAATCAGCCAAAAGTAGACTGATATCGTCCCTACCACGAGGCCAACCGCAAGGAACGACAGAGCCATGGAGACACCCATGTTCCCGTGGGTCATACGACTGTCACAACGTGACCACACCCAATGAGCGTACGCTGTTCATCAAAAACTGGCTCGAGTATAAATCGCCCACGAGTGTTCGGTATACGAGAGAGGCCGATCGACCATATTTGTATTAGTTGTGAAAGCACTACTGGACCAACCAGCAGAGTTTTTTACGAAGAAAACTCCAAGGCCGAAGCAACAGAACCCGAAATGACTCCCTTCCTGCCTCCCAGTAGTTCCATATGCTAGGTCAACACTCAATTCACCGTAAGCAATGTTCGGAGAAAGGTGTGATCACCAAAGATAGCACAAACCGCACCAAGAAAAGAGCGAATATCACGCGGCCAGCGAAACGAGCAGCATATCGGTACCTTTAGCCCGAATTCCATCGGCTTAACTCAGTCTGCCATGCAACCTGCTAGATGGCTCTTCGGCATGCTCCATGCTGGTCCCCAGAACCCAGCATTGGCACATGTTTTAGCTTCTCCACACTGAGGCTATATAATCCACATCATCAAAGACTCAAGTACATACGACCACAGGGTGTGGAGAACAGGGCTTCCCGTCCGCTCAGCCGTACTTAAGCCACACGCCGGCAGGTTAGTAGTTGGGTGGGTGACCACCAGCGAATCCCTGCTGTTGTATGTTTTTCTTTTTCATCCATTGACGTGGTTTTTGACTGATGTTGAATGTTGCCGTGCCGTCCTTGCAAACCATGCAAGAAATCAGAGAAGAGGCCACTGCAACTGCAGTGTTCCGTATTTGAGAAGCTTTAGATCGGTATTGAATGCCATGGATTGACCACTAGGAGAGGAGTAAACTCAGGGCCAGTCAACCTCGGCCGTCCCTCGGGAGGTGTAGGTTGACCAATAAGAGACACACTGTGGTCAATAGCAATGAATGGGGACTAAAGGGCCACAAGCAATGATCAGATACATGAATTGCTAAGCAGCCTGGTAGGATCAGGTGGATCTGGACCTAAGTGTCAAATTCAGAGCCACGGGAAAGATTGAAGAAACCACTCACCCACTACATCATTATTGTTGTACTCATGCGTCCTGGTCCTGGACGGACCTCCATGAGCTGCCCATGTGAGCTACAAAAGCCTATGTATGCCCTTCATCCCTCGAAGGACATTTCATTCTGCTAGATACAATTCTTGAACTGTAAGTAGTAGACTGCGAGTATATTTGCATGATTCATTGGCACCTTACCCTGGGTTACTCCAAAAGAGCACATCAATGAATGTATCTACCAAGAGTCCTTCTAATGGATATCTACGTGTTGAAGATGTAGAGCCACACTATTACCTAGGAAGGTGGCCATGGTCCTTTTGTTTGTAGTGGGGGATCAGCAGTTCCATACTATACTACGCATGTGGACAAGCATCGACAAAACATCATGGCCCTCTATTCGACTGCCGATAAAAAGAGCTCTGCGGTCAGCACCCGGTGTGACATGTAAAGAAGAGAAGCACAGAGAGAGAGAGAGGTAGGAACAAAAGGCAAAAAAATGGTCCCTACGAGGGTCGAACTCGCGACCTTGGCGTTATTAGCACCACGCTCTAACCAACTGAGCTAAAGGACCAGTTGATGTGATCCCGCCTCAAAAATTGACATCATGAATCAAACAAACTCTGATAAGCGCAGCTAACGATAATGAATGATCTTCAACCAAACTGCATAACACCTACTTTCAGCCTCAGCTATCCTTCCGGCTACACCCACGATGCCCGACAAGCGCAAAACCCCTGGATCCAGCATGAGCTCCCCTCAATACGCGAAACGCGCCCGTCCCCTTTATGATGACGAGGGCACGGGAAATGGTAGGGCGTCTGCCGTGACGCCGCACGAGCGACCTTGCAATCATCCTGTCTATGGGCAGAAGAGCGCGTTTCCGGGACTGGATAGTGTCGAAGGGGATGATGAACTTTTCTATGGCCCGGCAGATGATGGGATGGAATATCTTCGCATGGTTCGGTAAGTGTCCATTCGCTGGTTGTCTTTTCGTCTTGCTGAGATCCACGTCCGATCATAGCTTGCGATCATGAACGCTTTTTTCTATCTCCTTCATACTGCCTGGATTTGTATGTTAGTCATCTAACCAGATCTGTGATTCCACAGCTCCGAAGCGAATTCATTACCTTTCTTGTTTACTGCGACGAAGTCTACGACACCACAAACCACCCAACCGACGGAGCAGGATATCCCCGAGGAGACCCAACAGATAGACAAGGAAAAAATGGCGAAAGAAGTGATAAAAGTGGCCCCGGAAGGCGTATACGTGGATGGAGTCTACGTCGGTCCACGCAATGCAACGGCGGCGCAAGAAGACGACCTTGACAGCGCATACTCCGACGCGCAAGCAACCTACTACAACCTCCTCCACCATCGATTCCTCCTCCTCCGATCCATATTGAAATGCACCCGCCATCCGCTGCAATCGCCGTGCTGGACGATTCGCACCCCATCACCTTTCCACGACACTCGAAGAACGCGCGCAAGGAATGGCGACGTTTGCTTCTCGCGGTGGATCCGCAGACCGTGCAGCTGGCTTGCATGGACATGGATAGTGTTCTTGGGGTGTTGGGGATCATGGCGCGGCTGATGTCTGAAAATGTGCGGAGTGGGGATGCAGAGCGCGTGCGTCGCATTGGGGCTTGGGCGTGGGGGCTGTTGGGGAAGTGTCGGGATATTGGACAGCTGGGGACGGAGGAGGTCGGGGAGATTCGAGATTTGGGGAAGCGGGCTGTCAAGATCTTGCATAAGATGAAGGAGGAAGAGGTGTCGAAGAGTCGATCTGCTGACCAGCATCAGGAACAGGACGAAGAGGCATCGGGCGATGAATCGGATGATGAGCCTGAGCCTGAGCCTGAGCCTGGGCCCGAGCTTGAGCCCCAGGGGAACGGCGAGGAGACAGTGGGTAAACAGGATGAGGATGGAACCACCGTGCAGGCTGTCAAAGGAGCAGATCTCGACGTGTCGGACGCAGTAAAGGATCCTGCCTTGGAGGACGAGGAGCTCGCACAAGCCAAAGCGCGTTTACAAGCGACGCTTCAGGACGAGACAGCGAGCCAACCTCCCTCCGACGAAGCCGAAACGAAGACTACAGAGACATCGACTGAAAGTGATGCTGTGGAGGTCGCGGCGCAAACCGGGCCATGTTGGACATGATCATCACTGTGGTGGGCGAGTACTTTGGCCAACGAGACCTGCTTCCCACTCGGGAGCTGTGGGAGGTCTCGATCGCGGCATGAGGAAAGTAATCGGCTCGGACTGGTGAGTGTAGTATAGTATGGACATAATAGTTTGTGTTGCGCTGTCGCCTGGGCGGATTGCCGATCTTTAGGCAGAGCCCGAAGATACCCAATGTGATTGAATCTGGAATTAGGGGAGTTAGAGTGATCAATCAAGCAATAGAAATGGATCTAGGTCACCATGAAAAGAGCCGAGCAAATCCAATTCTTGAAATCGGGAGACGAGAGCTGGGTGATTGTTGTGCTGCGGAGGATTACTGGCGGATGATCGTTGCGTCATGTTGCTGGAGCTCGGGTGACTTCTTATCAGTCATCGTCTCTTCTCTCCCTCTTCCGCTTCATCTCCTCCTCTCCATCACCTTCATGGACTCAACCCCCTGACTCTCCGAGTCAGATCAATCTCTACCATACATACCATACATACCATCCATCGAAACGAACCACCATGGCACCCACCCTCGAGATCTCCATCCCAACCACCAGCATCTCCCCAACATCCCCCCCACACCGTCTACCACATCACCCTCCGCCTTCCCCTCCGCTCCTTCACCGTTTCCAAACGCTACTCCGACTTCACTGCCTTCCACACCAACCTCACCAACCAAACCAACGCCGCCCCGCCGGCTCCCCTTCCCGCCAAATCCTGGTTCTCCAACACCGTCTCCAACGCCTCCTCCGCGAAGACCGCCGACTCGGTCTCGAATCCTACCTCCGCGCCATCAACGAAGCCGACGACTCACGATGGCGTAACTCCCCCGCCTGGCGCGCCTTTCTGAACCTCCCTAGCGCCGCGACCGCCAACGCCAACGGTGGTGCCGGGTCTACGACGTCCGCGCGTCTCCATGCTGCCATCACCGAGCCGGGCAACGCAACCGGAACGCATAGTCCCATCACGGACCCCACACTATGGCTTGACTGTTACCGGGATATGAAGTCGCATCTGCATGATGCGCGTTTGCATCTGACAAGACGGGATCAGGAGACGACTCCGCAGAAGCAGCATGAGAGCTCGGCGCGGGCGAAGAGCAGTCTTGTGCGTGCGGGGAGTTTGATCTCTGCGCTGGAGGACGGGTTGAAACATATCGCTGAGCCGAATGGTTCTGCGGCGCAGAACGGGGACAGTGGTCGTCGGCGTCAGGGTGGATGGGGCGGTACTGGCGGCGCACTCGGGGAAGGGGAGTTGCGACGACGGAAGGATCTTGTTATCAACGCGCGGAAGGAGAAGGATGGATTGGAGGATTTGCTGAATGCGATGGCGGCGAAGAGCCGGGTCGACAAGGCGGTTGCGTCGATTCAGGATAAGGAGGCGTTGATTGGGGGTGGGGGGAAGAAACCGGCGAAGTCGGGCAGGGTGCTGGGGAAGGAGACGGAGAGGACGCGCGAGCTGGATAATCAGGGGGTGTTGCAGTTGCAGCGGACGACGATGGAGGAGCAGGATCAGAGCGTGCAGGAGTTGCTGAAGATTGTGCATCGGCAGAAGGAGTTGGGGGTGGCGATTCATAATGAGTTGGAGATTCAGAATGAGCTGCTGAAGCTGACGGATGAGGATGCGGATAGGTATGTACTGCTCACTCTTTGCTGGGTTATAGGATTGTTACTGACAATGTGGCAGAGTGCAGAAGAAGGTCGATATCGGCAAGAAGAGAATCGGCAAGATCTCTTGATTGTGATCCTCGTCGGTTCATTACCCTACTCTCTGGATATACGTGTTGGATACTTTCAGGCCTCATTCTATTTTTTCAGCGGCAGTTGCTTGTTTCCGAGCGAGTAAATAGTCTCTCTTCTTCCATTCATCGCCATAGAGGTTATCATAGCTAGCTAGCATTACTCATTATTAACTTTGACCATTCTCTATCCAAAAGCCTACTTTGCCGACAGGAACTAAAATAACATGTTAGCATCATCTCATGTAGCATATTATCCATGTGCAAACTTACCTCGTTAGCCTCAGCCTCCGTAACTCGAGAGAGATCCGACTCTCGCTGGTTAATCAATCCAAGCTGACTCTTCCGAATCAACCACCACAGCTCCCGCCGGTCACCACCAAGTTCCTCCTTCAGCAGCTTGTCCTTCAACTGCTTCATAAAGTCGTTGTATATCGTGGGCTCCTCGAAGGATATCAGTTCGTCCCTCGTGACGCCCAGTTCCTCTACCACCCGGTCATAGTTAGCATCGCCGAGACTGTTCTTGATCTGATCCTCAATGATAGCGGTCATCTGCGTCACGGCGCTCTTGATGGTGTCGATGCTGTCAGCCTGCGACAGACTCTGCTTGAACTCGGGAATCGCATTGTTGGGCGAGATCTTGGAACGCTTTTCCTGGTGTAGGAGCGCGTCCACATCAAGACCGGACAGGGGTTTCTCAGTTTCCCGCGTGCGTTTACGGCCCTTGACTTTTGGTGGTACTATGTGGTATTAGCAAACTTCGATAGGCAGGAGTGACTGAACAAACCCTTCTTGACGTCGGCAATCTCTATGAGCGTTTCCAAGTATTTCTTGGATTTCTCCAGCTGGCCCTCCGTAGGGTGCGAATACTTTGTCAGTCTCCCTGAGGGAGGGGGGATAGGGTCGTTCGGATGGATGGCTCTGGCGCGGATGGCGGCGTTAATTCGGTGCAAGACGGGTGAGAAGGAGTCATCTATGGGAAGGCCTTCCACCGGCTCCCTAGACGTGGGTTAGTTCGGAATTCGTATGTCTTATGGTTGTGTGTCATACCCATCTTCGTCTGTATTGACGAGTTCCATGCTGTTCACATATTTGCTCATTGCGTCCATTAGGTCGTCACTGGGGAGATTCCGGTGCTGTGTGACCACCTTGCCTGAGACGGTGATGACTTTGTCGAGGGGCGGAAATCGATATGTCCGGACGTCCTCGGCGAACGGTAGGTGAACCTCCAGAAGGCATTCATAGTCTGGTTCGATTGATGGTGCGAGGAGAACCATGACCGGGGGCTTGTTCTCCTTCATTACCAGGCGAGCTACAGCGTAGCATTCCAATTCAAACAGAGCATGGATGAATGAAGAAAGAGCAAGAGTGGCCTTGTCATTTGCACGTTGTCCGATGATGATATTGGTGTTGGACATGTGCATGAAGCGTTCATACTAGGAGACATTAGTTGGATGATGAGAGAGAGGACGGGGCCGGGAGCATACGCGGTCACTCTGGATAAAGCCAATCAGTTCCAAGCCTGCAAATGTTTCCAGCGTGGTGATGCTCTCATCCATCGCATCGATATGAACGGCAGTCCGGCCGTACTCATACCCCTTTGCGAGATCATCGCGCTCAACATCGATCTTCCCTCCTGGTGCACTTTCGTCCACAACCTGATATGTCCTCAGGGGTCTCACAGAGGTCAAACTACTCCCGTCCTCAGGCTGGTTTCCTTGTGTACCGGTGATGGTTGCGGACGATTCGGCCGTCCCTTCGCCTCCGGCAAGGTCTGCGCGCAAAACATACGAGCTGGCAGAGGGTGGCTTGGCTACATAGGTTCGGTAGTATCGTTCCACGGGGATGCGGACGGCTGTATCGTACTCTTCTGGGTTGCCGAGTTGGAGGTGGCCTTTGAAACTGGCCTGGGACTTGGTGACTTTGATTCTGGGCATGTCCAGCTCCGACACGGCTTGTTGGAGGGTGCCATATGCGCCGTCGCAGTCCTCGACGAGGTTTCGTAGAAGCTCTTCATTTTCCGCCTTGAAGACTATGTTAGGAAAATTGGTTAAGGGGAAGCATATGTAGTACCTTTCGTGGGTCTTTGTTCTCCTCCTGGACACCATACTCTGGGTCGTCGAAATCCGCTCCACTGTAGAGCGTTAGCAATAGTGATTCCCGCCATCATTTAATTGCGAGCAACTGACAGAACAACAAGCTCAATGTTATCTTCCTTGATCTTCTTGACAATTTCGGAAACACCCTCACTGCTCATGGGTCCCTGACCGTTGGTGACCAAGACAATCTTACGCTTGTACTTCAATTTCTTGCAATGGACGCTGATCATCTGAATGGCCAATACGAGTGCGGATATAGCTGGAGAGCCTGTTAGAAAGTTTCTCAAAGGTGATGGCCATTATACGAACCGTCTCCCTTATTAGTCTGACTGGGTTTGATGTCATCGCTAAGCTTGCGGATATCTGGCATGAGGAATCTTGAAATGCCACCAATTAGAGGCAGGCGCAATGTCAGGTATGTAGGCAAAGAAGTCCATACTGTTTGAGATTCGACAGAACCGAGATGTTTGCGAAATGCGGTCATCTTCGAGCTCGTTGGCGGTTCCTGGTCCCTTCTTAATAAAGAACGCTATACCCGGTGGAAGCCGGATATCTCACCATCGGTCCTCAGTCCAATGACCCCGACCAGAGCTGTCTTGCGACCTGTCGCCACCTATATTTCAATTAGTACAAGCAATGCTAATAGATCCAAAGTACCCACTGTTCCCGTGATGCGGTCCCAGACATATTGCATGGCCCAATCCAGATTGTTTGGGAGCGGCCATTGCGCTGGGCTCCCATCGACTTTCCGACGTCGACGACGTACACGGTTGCCTCTTTGTCCGCCATGATGGATGAGAGGAAGATCAGTGACTTCCCGGGGAGAGAGTGGTTCCGGGGAAGTCAATGTGCTTTATAGATTGGGAGCGCTCAGGAGGCAACAAGACGCCAGCGATTCGGCGGTCCAGGCAGACGCGCGATATTGCCCCGTTGGGTTTAGCCGCGACGCGCAGGCACATGACATCATGGGCAGAGGTGCGTGTATATACCCCGTCCTATGTGTGGATTTAATCAAATACACGATAAGGTACGTGGCTATAATCTCCATCAAAGGAATGCCTGTGGCAACAAAGTATCACCCCACCCCACAGTCCAGCAGCAGCTCCGGCCCGTCAACCGCCCTTCCTCGGCCAAATGCCTCGAGCTCTCTTATAACTGAACAGCTCCCCAAACCGTCTCCGCAACTTTCTCCAGTCACTTCTCTGCTACTAATTTTCTGGACTATATCACCATGCTCGACCCTCGCCCCTTCCACATCACCAGGTGCGTCTATGTCCTCGATAGAACCCGTGAGAACCCGCTTTATTGACAGCCTTTAGCTATGGTACCCTTTTGGGTGTCCAGGTCTACCAGGTAATTCTCGATGAGATCCAACCCCTGGGTTTTATATTACTCTGTTAACATCAAAGTCAGACCTTTGTCTCCGGCATAGTGGCTTTCAGATCCCTGCCCCGGCCGCAATTTGCCTCCCTCCAGAGAGCAACTTTCCCCATCTACTTCTCCCTCCAGTCCGCTCTGCCAATCTTAGTGGCCTTGACTGCTAGCGAGAATGGGCAGACCATCGGCTTGTCGGACTCATGTCCCCCGAGAACCGATGCGGGACCTCATCCCCTTGGCTACCACTGCCGTCGCAGGCCTAGTCAACATGTTTGTTCTGCGTCCGCTTACTGTCAACACCATGCGGGACCGGAACCACCAGGGTAGGTCATAATTCTATCCCGTGCTCACGCCTGAACTTATACTGACTTGGTTGTAGAAACCCGCGATGGCAAGAAGAGCTACGACCCTGCCCCCCACTCCAAGGAGATGGTCGCCTTGAACAAGAGATTTGCTCGCCTGCATGGCATTTCCAGCCTGCTCAACATGGCGTGCCTGGGAGCTACGATCTATACGGCGTGGTGCTTAGCAAGCGGCTTGCGTAGGTGTAAGGAACAGACTCGTTCTGAAATGTCCTTATAAAGGGGATAGCGGTGCAGGTGCACATTACATTTGTATTTTATCAATATATATCTACCAATCAATATATCAGTACTATCTAGGTTTGAATCGAGAATCTTGACCTAGATGTATAGAGTGAATTGGAAGGCTGTGCGTGGAGAGTAGTTTATAGAGTGTCCCCTGCATCAGGTGAAAAGGCAAACGCCATGATTGTCTGGGTATACCCCTACAGCCCGGAACAAATCGATTCAGGTTGTATTGG
The DNA here is from genome assembly GCA_039763685.1 of Aspergillus micronesiensis. Classification (NCBI taxonomy): domain Eukaryota; kingdom Fungi; phylum Ascomycota; class Eurotiomycetes; order Eurotiales; family Aspergillaceae; genus Aspergillus; species Aspergillus micronesiensis. The sequence continues at coordinate 95,958 of JASHHO010000018.1, forward strand.
TGACAGGGATGAGATTGAATTTGCCACTTGTGAGCTTTCGCCTGAGATCTTCCATAATGGCCTTGTTCGTTTCTTTGTGAAGAAGCGGAAGATCCCAGCAGCAAATGACCACAAAGAGTGACCAGATGGGTTGACATGTCCAGACAGGACATTTTCGCTTCAACCCTTTGTCTGACATTGTCCATGTGTTCTGACAGAAAGCTATATATTTGACGTCGATTCCTCTCATTTGACTGCTCTTTTTCTCCCAACACCATAGCAAACTCACATTCACAGAACTGTTGGTCCAATCTTCACATCATGCATCATCTTGCAATTGCACTTGTCTCCGTCGTGGCGGCCTTGTTTGGGCTTCATAGACCGGCCATATTGTCCCAGTATGTCCCGGGACATATATGGTCGTAACTTCTGGACTGGAGGATGCCTTCAACAGCACTGCATCCACATCTACCATCGATGGACCAATCCCCGAGACTGTTGCTCTCAAGCTCGACTCCTTGGGCGAGGTTACATTCGCGTCATCTCTTGCCGTGGATATCTCGGAGGCCTTGCCCAGCCTATCCATGCTCGACGAGGCTGTCTCCACCATCGCCATACAGGTGGACCAGACCCTCGGGCACAACATCTCGGTATACAACCCCTGGGACCACATCAGCTCCTGCCAAATCCCTCACAGCGATACTCGACCCCTTATCCCACTGGAGGCATTATCTAATGCTTCTACTTCTAGCCGTTGGGATCATCTATGTTTATACCCGACTTCCGCCTCATGCCCGCCCCGGCCAGCGGGAAAAGTACATGCACCGGGCCGACACCGAGTCCTCAGGTTTATTACGGGACATGCGGTCTCTCAAGCAATCGTTCAAGGACGGGTTGGACGTCCTGCTTATGCTGGCGGATGGACAGACCAACGAAATCTTTCGTCGCTTTGATCAAGGAGGGATGTGTGGGATCAGGGTCCTGTCAGCGGTCGAGCGGGCTGGGGGAGCAATTGACCATCTGGGATGAGCTTCTCTTGGACCTTGGAAAGAAAGATGACCTGGATGGTGACGCAGAGTATGACTCTTATGCATCCGACATTGAAGAGTCTGCTATGGTTGCGCCACTTTCGATTACACTCGCTCCACATAGTGAGACTCGTATGTTGGATCAGGTCGCTGAACTTGACGATCCAGCTCGTCCTGGGAATCTGGGACCTCCGTTTCTTTAGTTCTTCTCTGGTTTTGGTTTCTTTGTAGACGTCAGTTGGATACACAGGTTTGATTATAGGCGTTCTAACTATGGATTTCGTTCGGTACCAAAAAAATCATACAGTTGCCCTCCAGACAATATGAGACAGACTTCCTATATAGATCGGTAGGACGATGGTAAAAAGCCAAAAAAATGGTCCCTACGAGGGTCGAACTCGCGACCTTGGCGTTATTAGCACCACGCTCTAACCAACTGAGCTAAAGGACCTTGTTGGTTGAAAGATGCCTTCAAAATTGGCTACCTAAAGCAGTAGGCCATGGCGGGGCACCCCGCTTAGGGTTTAGGGCCGGCAAGAGTCATCTGGCGGGGCATGACTGACTCAAAGTGGAAAGGAAGCTCACCCTGCAGTGTTGTCGTCACGAACAACGACTGACCATTGTCCCTCCCCTCGTCCTCGACTTTCCTCACCGTCCTCCCGATACCCACGACGACCCTGCGCCATGGCCGACTCCGAGCTGCCCACGCGCCCCAAGCCCGAAGAGACCCCCGCCGCCGCGGAGGGTGAGGACCCGAACAAGGGCCCCAGCAAGAGCGCCCTGAAGAAGGCCGCGAAGGAGAAGGCAAAGGCCGAGAAGGCTGCTGCTCGTGCCGCCCAGGAGAAGGCCCAGGCTGCCGCTGCCGAGGCCAATGACACCGCGAAGCACCTCTACGGCCCCATGCCCGAGTCCGAGGACGTCCTCCCCACCACCAAGTTCACCCAGATCGGCGACGACCAGTACGAGCAGGAGATCACGGTTGTGGCCCGTGTGGACAATGCCCGTGTGCAGAGTGCCAAGCTGGCGTTCCATGATGCTGAGACAGCAGGGCCAGAAGATCCAGTGCGTGATTGCTGCCGCGGAGCCCATCTCCCGACAGATGATCAAGTACACCGGTGGATTGAACGTCAACTCCATTGTCCAGGTCACTGGTATTGTCAAGAAGCCGCAGACCCCCATCGCCTCGGCGACCCTGAGCAACCACGAGATTCACATCCGCAAGGTCTACATGATCTCCGAGGCTGCCCAGCAGCTGCCTATGCAGGTTAAGGATGCGGAGAAGCCCCCGCCGGAGACCACCGATGAGGGTTTCCAGACTGACGCCGATGGCGCCCCCATTGTTACCCTCAAGACCCGTCTCGACAACCGGGTGTTGGACCTCCAGACGGAAACCAGCCAGGCCATCACCTGGATCTCCAGCGCCGTCGCGGAGCTGTTCGCCGAGTACATGATCAAGAGTGGTTCGCGGTGGATCTTCACCCCCAAGCTTGTGGGTGCTGCCACGGAGGGAGGTAGCAATGTGTTTGAGGTGAAGTACTTCAAGCGCAATGCCTATCTCGCCCAGAGCCCGCAGCTGTACAAGCAGATGTGTATCGCTGGTGACATGGAGAACGTCTTCGAGATCGCCCCCGTGTTCCGTGCCGAAGACAGCAACACCCACAGACATTTGACCGAGGTAAGCTGAAGCGGTGTGGCACTGCGACCAGCTGTTTGTTGTCGTTTGTGGCTAACAAGTCCATAGTTCGCCGGTCTCGATTTCGAAAAGACTTTCCACGGCCACTACCACGAAGTCCTCAGCTTCGCCGAGAACCTCCTTGTCTTCATCCTCACCCAGCTGAAGGAGCGTTACGCCGACAAAAGATCGCGATCATCCAGAAGTCCTACCCCAAGGCGGGTGACTTCAAGCTGCCCAAGGACGGCAAGGCCCTGCGCCTGAACTACATGGACGGTGTGGCGCTGCTGAAGGAGGCCGGCGTCGACGTCTCGGAGCAGGAGCGCTTCGAGAACGACTTTCCACGGCGATGGAGAAGCAGCTCGGTCAGATCATCCGGGAGAAGTACGACACCGATTTCTACGTGCTGGACAAGTTCCCCATGGCGGTGCGTCCGTTCTACACCAAGGCCTGTCCCCAGGACCCCCGCTTCTCCAACTCGTATGACTTCTTCATGCGTGGTGAGGAGATCATGTCCGGTGCCCAGCGTATCAACGATATCAAGGAGCTGAGGAGTCGATGCGCGCTAAGGGTCTCGAGCCTAACCAGGAGGGCTTCGAGGATTACCTCAATGCTTTCCGCCAGGGATGTCCTCCCCACGCCGGCGGTGGTCTCGGTCTGAACCGTATTGTGATGTTCTTCCTGGGTCTGCCTAACGTGCGTCTGGCGTCGCTCTTCCCTCGTGATCCCCAGCGTCTCCGTCCTTAAAATCTGTCTGCTATAGAGGCTATGGCCTAGAACAAGCTTGGAAATAAATGTTCTTGTTAAAATTAGCTGGGTGAATGTGAGCGAGAATGAAGTCATGAACCATCAGAGAGTGTTTTGTTGTAATTGAATCCAGATACGTCCTACGGAGTACATGGTTGACGTGCAGGTGCCATGTGCGTCGGATGAATCATGCAGCCAATTGTCCAATAAGAACATGAGTAGATGTCTCAACACATCGTTCCACTTATCATGTCAAGAGATGGGGGGTCTAATATATCAACTGGTCCTTTAGCTCAGTTGGTTAGAGCGTGGTGCTAATAACGCCAAGGTCGCGAGTTCGACCCTCGTAGGGACCATTTTTTGCATTTTTGCCTCCCATACGTCTCTGTTCTGTGTAGCTGGAACACCATCCCGAATGGAGGAGCTCCGCCAAGCCTGCCAATCGGCTTAGTGTAGCACCATCTAAACCCTGTCATGGCGACCCTTCACTAGTCAACTAGCCCAGGGGAGTGAGAACTAGTCAATCTAATAATAATTAATTAATATTGACCCGGGTCGGTCTTTTTGGTGGTCCCATCCACCATCCTTCGTCACTCTACCCCGTTCCTGTACATGCCATACAGACATAGGTAGGTGGGTAGGTAGGTAAAGACACCTGATATCAACGCAATGCGCCAGCCATCTCTCCCACCTACTCCCCCGGATACCACGCTTGCAGGAAAAACGGTGCTGATCACCGGCGGAACTGGGGGATTGGGACTGGAGACAGCGCGTCAATGTCTGGCCTTGCGTGCGAAACGGGTCATTATCACGGCGCGGTCTGAGGTGAAGGCGCATGATGCGCTGGCCGATCTGAAGGGCGATTCGACCGTGCAGAGGGTAAATCCGCATGCGAAGATTGAGGCGTTTTTGCTGGATCTGGATGATTATCAGTCCGCGATTGAGTTTGTGGAGAAGGTGAAACGAGAGGTTGTGGAGTTGGATGTGTTGGTGTGTAATGCTGGGATGACGATACCGGTGTATCAGATGAGTAGGAGTGGGCATGAGAGGATTATGCAGGGTTTGTGATCCCTTTTCTTTTCTTCTTGCTGTTGATCGTGTCTTTCTCCTGCTTGTGTGTCATCGGTTCAATTGTCGAGGGTGGAGGGAGATGTGAATGTACACCTCAAAGACAAACAGACACTCACCATAGGAACCAGTGAACTGCTACTCCCACTTCCTCATCATCCTCGAACTCCTCCCCCTCCTGCGCACAACAGCATCTCTGCGCAAAACCTCCTCCCGCCTCACCATAGTCGGCTCCTACAGTCACGAAAACAACACCCTTGTCGACTCCCAGTCCCGAAGGATGTGTCAGTGATCGACCACCTCGACAACCCAGCCAACTACGTCCAGCTCAAGCAATACATGAACAGCAAGCTGTTCGTGCTCGCGTTCGCCCAGCACCTAGCGACCATCGTCCCTGCTACCGAGGTCATTGTGAATGTGCCCTGTCCGGGGGTCGTGGCGACAACGATCATGAAGGATTGTCCGTTGTGGTTGCGTGCGTTCATGTTCGTGTGGTATAGACTCTTGGGAGGTCGGTGGGGAGGGGGCCAGGGCGTTGGTTTATGCGGTTGGTGTTGTGGGCGTGGAGAGTCATGGGCGGTTTTTGGTGGATAATCGGGTTGCGAGGTAGGTCTTTCTTTCTCCTTTTCTTTGTGGACCTGGGGTGTGATGGTGATGGTGTGCTGATTATGTTGGGTGGGTTAGTGGATCGAGTTTGCTGCAGGGGAAAGAGGGCGAGGAATTGGCTTGTCGGGTTTGGCGGGATTCTTGTAGTGATATTTCGAAGGTGAAGCCGAATGTACCGATTCCGAGTTCTTAGGGAGGAGAGATGTATGAAATGTGGGGATGGACATGTATGTGTTAGATGGTCGTATATACCTGAAACTCTGTACATTCTGTAAAGCGCCGAGTCTGTTATATAGTGCTGTAGCTACCTGCGTGCAATATGATTGATGGTATCTCCTGTCAAAAATGGTTTATGGGAAAGTCGTCCAACACCGATCTATTCGCTTAGGCAATGCAGATGAAGGGATGAAAATCAAATCATGCTTACAGCCCTGCCCTAAGCCTTCCACTGTGAGGCCTTCAGCCCGTATTCCACCGCCTTCTGTACATTGTCTAGAGTCGCCTCGGGAGTCCATGTCGGCTCCCACCACTGTACACACCAGTCCGCACCAGAAGTGAATGCCACTTGCTACCGTGTGGGCTGCGGTAGGAATTCGCACCCTGGATGTCGGATTCGGGATTGTCACCGACCATGTAGACGTTCCGGAGGGGGCTGTTCGCCAGCGGGCCAAATGCCTGGGCACGGTTCCGCAGCATCTGGTTCTCGGCGAACTCGTACGTGCCCTGGTAGGGTTTCCGATGACGGTTTTCTTCAGCTCGGCTCCTTTGCTTGCTCCACCGGTTACCGCCGTCCAGACGCCTTCCAGTGCCTCGCGAAATCCACCCTGGCCGAGACGCGGAAGGTGATAGGCGGCAGCCCACCATAGATCCGGGTTCGAGAAGTACAGAGGCGGTTGGCCGTCTTGCAGATATCCCCGGTTGGGGAGGTCGGTTCTTCCATTCTTCTCTGAGATGGTGCCGAGAACACCCTGGGACGATAGCAGGAAGTCGAGAATCACCTGTGCGTCGAGAGCCCAGTCCCGGGGGTCGTTGAAGACGAAGATCGCATCCACCTTGAGTCCCTTGGTGGGTCGGTAGGGTCACGGACATCTGGAAGAGGTTGCGCGAATTGCTCGTAGTAGTCGTGGAAGACCTTGGAAAAGGGCCAGATGTTTGGGTTCGCCATGAAGATATCGCCCGGTGTCACCACGTTCTTGAACCCGTATCTGCCTGTTATCAGCCGGGTTTCTTCTACAAACAAGGGACAGAAAGTCGACACTTACTGCTTCGCGACCTGGCGACAACTGTCACCGTCTCCTCCAACGACCAGTACAGATTTGTTTTCTAAGGAGCTCTGCTCATCGGGTCCCCGCACCAGCTCCGCAAAGGGGGAGTGGCTCTGTACAATCACGGAGGGGTCCAGTGGCACCTGGAGCTTCTCACTGATCTCCGCCACTCTTTCGGTCTCGTGTTTTCCGCCGCCATTCGTGAGGAGGATAAAAGGGATGTTGTGTTCTTTGAGTAGGGCGAGGGACTCGGCGGCGCCGGGAATGGGTTTGGCCGATCGGAGGAGGACACCATCAATACTATACAAGGACAAACAGTTAGTAGTCTATATCGAGTATAATGACAAGCCAACCAGGTCAGATTCAATACTTACTCAAAAGCAAAGGCAAAGTCGGGTACGTGTTGTTGGGACCGCGGAACAGCTGTCTGGAAGGATCGACGGCAATGCGTCACCTGTGGGAGCGAACGCGACGATAAGCGTTGGAGGAGGGCAGCGGACTGGCGGAGCGACGGGACACTCATTCTCGTAGGTCAATGGCAGGATGTGCAGGGAGGAAGATGAAGTGAGGTGTAGGAGGAGGAGCGGAGAGAGATGGGGAGAGTTGGGGAGAGTTGGGGGAGAGCAGGAGAGCCGCAGGGATGATGACATCGGCCGATAAGCCGCCGACTGACGGCAAGTAAAGCGAGTGATTTTCTCCCTCATCGTCATTCTTCCCCCCACCATCACCACCATCACCACCACCGTCACAACCAACACCTCAATAATGGCCCTCGCCCTCCATGCAACACTCCCCCATTCACCTCCCTACCGAACTCGTCGTGCTGATCGTCTCGTTCGCCGCCGTCGATGAGCCGCGCGCCCGTCAAAAGACCCTCCACGCCTGCTGTCTCGTCTCGCGCCAGTGGTATTCCACCGCCATTGCCCTGCTCTTCGAACGGCCAGTCCTCGACTCTGGCACGTCATTTCAGAAGTTCTCTCAGACCATTAGCCCGCCCATTGGCGCCCGCAAGAGCAAGATCAACCTCGGGAGCCTCGTCCACCGACTCGATCTCAGCGGTCTGGTCCACCACAGCTCCCCCAGTCTCACGGCTCGCCTACTGGGTCGCGTGAAGGAGAACCTGGAAGTCCTCATTGCGCCTCGAGTGTCCTTCTCGTGAGTCTACTCCAATAGACAGATCTATAACTGAACTCTGAGAACACAATTGACCCTTGAACCAAACTTGAACCAAACGACAGCACCAACAGCCTCCCCGCACTATCCAAATGTCACAACCTCCGCCACCTCGACCTCTCCCTCGTCGGTGACCCTCTCGCCTTCCCCAGCCTCAAAACCGCCCTTTCGAAACTCACCCACCTCGTCTCCCTCCGTCTCCCCCAATCTACCAACCTCACCACCAACACCGACACCGCCGCCGACTGGCCCCCGCACCTCTCCCGCCTACAACTGAGCGGCCGCTTCTCCGCCACGGAAATCCCCCTCTTCCAATGGCCCCAAGCACTAACAAGCCTCACGCTGAAAAACTGCGCCGACCTCTCCGTCGAAAACCTCGGCAGTCTCATCAGCAGCCCGCACCTTAACCGCAGTCTCCGCCGACTCACAATCTCCGGCTTCAACCGCGCCCTCTCCGCAGAATGCATCAACGCTATCCCCGCCTTTCTCCCCGACCTGACCTTTCTCAGTGTTCCGGGAGATCTAGTTGAAGATGCGTTCTTCGATATGATGGACCATATGTCTCCGCCGCTGGCGCTCGAGGTCCTCCAGTTCGGATACCCGCATCTAGACGCAACGGTGGGCTTTAAGACTGATGCGCTGCTCCATGCGCTGGGGACGGGGCTGTATAACCTGCGCTCTGTCGAGTTTGCTGAAGTATTCTGCACGGAAGAACGTATCCAAGAGGATGAGGACATTGATGAAGCGCTCATCATTCGGGGCGCGAACCGCGGTGGAGCCCAGTTCCATGAGGAAGATTATGGTGTGGTGTATATATAGATGTCGCGTCCTACGGAGTAGGATTTTCCCGTTTAACGGTTTATGAACATCAGCATGCACTGTCGATCCTTGCATATATTTGATATGCAGCCTGCCTGTTCAAAACATGTGTATATGTATAGCAAGATCACACGGGAAGTAAATATAAATATATTCAGAGCTGTCTACAAAGGCATCACTAAAACCAAATGCGCGGCGCTTTTGACAACTATGAGACCAAACATGGAACCAAACAAGGCGCGAATTCGATATCAAGAACGGGAAATGAAGAGGATGCGTGAGGAGACAAGACGTAACAAAGAAACTCATCGAATCTAGCTCGACATTTGCATTATAATCCGCAAAAAAAAGAGTTTTGAAAGAAAAAGAAAAGAGGAATAGTAAAAGGAAAAACAACATCAAGAAATGGAAGACAGAAACAAGCCCGTCTCATGGCAATGCCGGGCTCGTCGCAAGAAATATGCGCCAAGATCTCATGACCGATTACAATTTACAAGTTCCACCCGCTCTAAGCAACCGACGCAATCACTGCAGGAGCGACACCTTCTTCCTCCGCCCGCACGGTAATCTTGGTCGTCACGCCGGTCTTGCTGGAGTAGGCCATCTTGATCAGCGCCGCCACGCGACCTCCGGATACCGTCTTGCCGAACAGCTTGAGAGTGTGTGTGCTATTGCTGAGGGCGACATCAGTGCCCTCGAGAGGCGGCAGGGACAGCGTGGAGATGAGTTGTTCGGTGGCATCTATTGAGGTTAGCATCTGATAGGTATTGTCTTGGAACACGGTCACTGTCTTACCGTTGATGCCCTTCATGTTGCTGAGTTGGAGGGTCTCGCTGACCTCCTCTCCGTTGGCGCCAGTCTGCTCCCAGACGTGGTCGAAGCTGCCGGCGAACGTGGGAATGACATAGTCGCTGCCAGTGAGGTCCAGATCCTCAACCTGGTACTCATCGTCGTATCCACTCTCCTCGGGCTCGCCAGTCGTCGGGTCAATTTCCTTGCTGGTGAACTTCAGGACGTTGGTGAACGAAGTGACGGGCACGTCATGCTCGCCGCCTAGCTTCTTGAAAGTGACGTAGACAATGCCGGGCTCGTTCGTAGCCAGCTTGGGAGCAGGGACAATAAACTCTTCCTCCAGAATCTCTTCCTCAGATGGCGTGGCGACCACTGTGACATCTTCGAGCACAGTATCGGGCAGGGTGTTCTTGATATCGTACTGCAGCACAATGTGCTCCTTGAAGATATGCTTGACAGCGGTGACGACGTATTCGGTCTCGCTCTCAGAGAGCTCAACCAGCGCAGAGGACTTGAGCAGAGTGCCGTACTCCTTGAGTTCGGGGATCTGCATAAGCTTCTCGGCATACTTCTGGGTTGCGGCGGCGGTGCTGGCCTCGGCGACACCGTTGGCCTTGCCCTTGGGAGGACCAGCCGAAGGGGCCTTGAGTGTCGGGGTGGCCGAGGTAAGCTTCTTGGTGCGCTCTTCCGCCAACGCTTGCTCCTGGCTGACCACAGGAATTGTGGAAACATCGAATGCGGCGGCGAATGTCTGCTTGTCGTTCGACGTGACATACATGACCAGTTGGTGCTCAAAGGTGGAGAGGGAGTACATAGAGTCTGCACATCAATTAGCGACGTAAGTCAAGGGCTGCAGGGAGATTGCATACCGTTCTTGATGAACGCGGATGCCGCCTCATCTTCCTCGGCCATCAACCGCAGGTTGAGTGCAGCACGATCACGAACTTCATCATCGGTGTCATCAAGACACCGGGTGAGCAGAACCGAAACACTGGATTTGACTTCGGGATCCTTCTGTCCAACACCAAACTTGGCCAGAGCCGTGACAGCGGCGGCCCGGACAATTGCATTCTCCAGAACGACACGGTTGTAGATGTAGCGGATGTACTTGGTGGGGTGGGAGGTCTTGGGGCCCTCCACACCGAGGAGATGCAGGACTCTGACGGAGAGCTTGGTGAACTCGCAATCTTCGATGAACTCACAGAGATGGGCGAGAGCTGTAATTGGTTAGCACAGATTACGCGACATAGGAAAAAGATTGACGCACCATCTTCTCTGCTCTCGGGGACGAATTTGATCAGATCAAACATGCTCTCCACAACACTCCGCTTGAACTCGTATCCACCTTCGTCCCTCAGGATGCCGCTCAGGAACGAAAGCATACCAGCCTGCTTGCTGGGGAACTTGAGACAGAGAGTGCGAATGGCCTCGACAATGGTAATCTTGAACTCATCTGTGATATCGGCCATGAAGCCCGAGATCTGCTTCATCAGACGATCAACGCTAGCCTCGTTGCCGGTCTTGAGGAGGGTGGTGATTGCGAAGGTGGCGATGGAGCGGTTGGTGTTAGAGATCAGCGACTCAATGTCCGGGTTGCACACATTCACGACATGAGGCTTGAAGGTCGCGAAGTTGTGGAGGATTCGGATGGCGGCAAACTTGGTGATCGCACGAGGGGAGGACAGGAACAGCTGCAGAACATGGACGGCCTGGGAGGCTTCCGCATCGGTCACGTCCCGCATATCGCAGATGGCCTTGGCGGCCTCGAAGTTCACCATCTCGTGCTTGTGTCGGAGCCAGCCATCAAGCATCTGCATCATGGGCTTCCGCAGACCGGAGTCTTCCTCTGCCAACTTGGCTGCCAGGCGCACCAGGAGCACCAGCGCCGCGGGGCTCTTGACCACACCAGCAGCACCATACTGCTGAACCATCTTCACCAGGGCCATACGATCGTGCGAGCGCATCTGGTACAGGAGACCAATGGCGTGATATTGGGTCATGAAGTTCGATTGCGAGATGGCGTGGGTCTGGGCACTACCGCCGAATCCAAGGAAGCCCGTCGATTGCTTCGAGGCGGACGCAGCTTCTTGTGTCTCACTCTGCCATCTCCGGACAACATCGCGGGCGATAGGAGAAGGTGGTAGGAGGATACGGGCGGCGGAGGAGACCGACGGGGTCTTGTCGACAATGGCGGTCTTGATCAATCGCTCGATACCTTGAACTGTGGTGCCCTGTTCCCAATTGTCCATTAGATTATCCCAACGTATCGAAAGCGTGTTTAAAGGCATTGCGATTGGTCGCTTACATCGATAATGCGGCAAAGCGCACGGATAGCATTGGCGCGGTAGACCACGTCGCTGCCGACCGCGGTATCCTTCATGATAATACTGGTCGACATGATGACATCCTCCGCAGTGTTGGCCAGCTCCTTGAGAATAAGATAGACCATCTGACGCAGCGACGGATCCTTGTTCTGGAACAACTTCGAGATGCCGAAGAAGAGCGTGGTGGCCTCGTTCGTGGGGAATTGCTCCCCCGTGAACAGGAGGACGGCAATTTTGGTTAGGAGCGTGCGGCATGTTCGCGGGGAGATAGGAGAGGTGTTGAACAACCGAGCTGCAGGCAGAGAAGAGGCAGACCACCGGGTTAGCAGGTGTCCTCAATGCGAGATGCGACGACAATGGGAGAATTGGTAAGGGGGTGGTTTGGTGGGATGCAAGTGTCCTTACCATCTTGAAACACGGAGGTGCGATCAAGCTTGATCATAGTCTGATCGGCGTCCTCATCTTTCTTGACGTAACTCATGATGACGGACTGCTGGGGGAGTCTCAGCAGGAGACGTTCGTTTAGAGTCGAGGGACAGAAGTGACGTCGGAGAGGGAGTAAGTCGAATAAGGGCGGGTCAGTTGTTCTCGTCGGTGAGTTGGCGGGGGGTGTGGACGACTACCGCGCCTTCATTATCCGCGAGGCGGAGACAGAATTCGAAGACAGGAGGGCCCGTGGAGAAGGGGCGGGGAGCGTGTCGAGGGAGAGGTGGGAGGAAGTGCCTGGGAGAGGTGATGGCAGCCCAGGAACGAGGAGGATGTTTTGGCGGAGTGAGCGTGGCAGCTCCCGACAATCTCCAGGTGGCCTTACCAGCCACTGTGGCGCAGGACCTGCAAACATCGCAAACACTCCCCGAAGTATACAGAAGTATGCTGCATGCCACACGATAAACCCCCGATCATCTTGCTCCAATTCAGAAGCAAGGGAGCATGAATTCCTCTCTGTAGTTCCCCCAGAGACGTTGCTTGTCTCTGGAATGCTGCTCGGGGGTCTACATAAGCCTGGAGGCCCCAAGCATCATCCTGCACGGGTCTCACTTTGCTAAACTCAAGCTTAACTTCATCATTTTAAACATTGCTAAGTATGCATGTCCCTCGCAAATCTAACTCGGGACGATTCTGACGTGGCTCTATAGACACGCACAATGCAATTTGCCTATGTTCTTTCCCTCCTCGGCCTGACCGTCTTGGCCATGGCTCAAGACGACGCCTGTAAGCCTTGGGTGTATGATCAATATGAAAAAGGGACAGTGAGTGGCTGACGGCATTTGAACAGACTCCGGCCCCTGCGGTAGCTACAAGAACTGCTTGGCGATCTGTCCCAACCAGGACTTCTTCCCCCTGATTGACGACTGTAGCAAGGGCGATGATGGCGAGCCCGAGTGCTATGTCAACTTTTACTGTGCCTAGTGGGAGAATATGGGTTGAAATGTCCTGGGGAGGACTTTTGTCTGGCAGTAGAGTATCCAATTGAGATGTTGGTTATTGTATCTGGGTAGTATTGTACTAACTGTTTCATCCTTTATAAATCCCAACGGAGCCAACGGAGATGAAGTGATTGCGATAATTCCGCCCTACTAGACGTATCCTACATTCAGCATGATAAAATCTGACAGACCCTTTATTCAACACCAGGCACGAAAGTGGAGAATACCGTATCGCAAAGTGTTGTACAGTTTGGGAGAACTCAATTAAGCGATCTGATAGGAGGACACACTCAAATGTGGCGTTATGCTGGTAGAAACTTAGCATGGATCATTTTCACATAATGACCCCTGTAAGTAAACCTCATCAACAAGAACAATGATGTATACATCCCATTGATACTGGCCGAGGTCGTCTCGATTGATATGGATGAAGTAGGGAGCGAAAGAGATCAAGGTTAAGTGGTCCCTCCAATGAATTGCCCCTTTGGGTCCCTTCTCCGCCGACCGACCAATCCGCATCGCGAGCGCCCGGCGGAAGCGCGCGGCACACAGCCAATCAGCGGGCGCAAACCAGCCCTAGCCTAAGCGGGCCGTCATGTGACGCACAACCCATATTTTCGGCCACAAAAGAATCTCTTCATCTTTGACCTTCCGACGACGACCCCAACGACAACCGTTACGAGCCCTTTCACGACCCCCCCAGAGGCTCCGTCAAGATGACTGTCATGAACAAGGGTATGTGATGACCTTGAATTTTTATCCAGCAATTCTCTCGCTTCCCCGATCCGACCACGCCGATGGATCTCGAAATCGTCCTGCCAGCCGACCGAGTATGCTGATGACCTCGTCTCTAGGCCTTGCCTCTTCGCGCTCGAAGTCCCGGAAGGCGCACTTCCAGGCTCCCAGCAGCGAGCGCCGCGTGCGCATGTCCGCCCCCCTCTCCAAGGAGCTCCGTGAGAAGTACAACGTACGTGCGAACAACACCTGAAGCGATCTGGAACCCCTCCAACGTCGGCATGGATTTGGCGAGCCCTGCTCTCTTCTCAACGACCGCACCACCGCACATGGATGGAAGGGAGAGAATTGGGAAGAGAGTTGGGAACAGCAATACATGCGACAGGAATAATTCTAGATGCAACCGGAAACCAAATGCACAAATCTAACAATCCCCAATAGGTCCGCTCGCTCCCCATCCGCCGCGAGGACGAAGTTCTCGTTACCAGAGGTTCCTCCAAGGGCCGGGAAGGCAAGATCACCTCCGTCTACCGTCTCAAGTACGTTGTGCACGTTGAGCGTGTTGTCCGTGAGAAGTCCAACGGCCAGAGCGTTCCCCTCGGCATCGCCGCCTCCAACGTCGTCATCACCAAGCTCCACCTCGACAAGGACCGTGAGGCGCTCCTCGAGCGTATCGCCAAGGGTCGTGAGGCCGTCAAGAGCAAGTCGGCTTAAATGGGTTTTCTTTGGGGTTTCAGTTCACATTGCGATGGCGGTAACGGCGTGGGATATTCCAAAGGGCTCGACAATTTAGAGTCCAGGCCTACGATCAGGATACATCTGCTAAAATAGGTGCATTGCGATGAAATGAAAAACGAAAAAAATTTATGTCCTTGTCTATATTATAGTCCCGACGTCGGCCTACGTCGTTTTCTGGTTCATTCTTGAGCTGCGGTGCGATCTTATGTCTGGAGCATGGGTCTTCTCGCATTTGAATGCAGCATCAACTTGCCTCGGGCTTGATCGAGTGAAGTGGTCGAATGTGCAACGAAACGTCATCTATAAGCCATCCCCACAACCCTCAACAGGCTCCTTTCAGTTGGATGATGAGGCACCCTCGTAGATGACCACCTCGTAGATGACCACCCGAAGATTCAATCATGCGACAGTACTTGCATATCTCCTGATTGTACCGAGTCCAGTTCTATCTTAGTGAATCTGTGGACTTTGACCCTTCAGAAGGGAAGACAATCGTTCACCTTGAAATATGAGACCTGGTCCATTAGACTGGCCTGGACCGGTCTATTTATATATATCTGGGCGTCCGCTGACCCCAGGTTTAACCTGATATCTTCCTGGTCATATTCAGAAGTACGTATATATATTTACACTCGCGAGCAATTTCGATTCCCGAATTCAAGGTCAAGCCGGCGAAAAAGATACTATAGTTCAACCAACTCAGAATAACCTACAATCAGCATGGTGGAATCATTTGAAAATCTGCAGCATTTGTACTTGTCAATCTCAAGTCGCTTGGTCTCAGGCCCTAATCCTTGGTCATGTCCAGACCGAGTGGGAACATGGTCACGCTACAAAGTAATATCAATGACCCCGGGGAACGAGTTGCTTCCTCACGACTTGCATATACTTCATATATTTCGATCCTGAGATACCGTGTCGCTCTTATGAGGATGATCGATATGAATTCGGTCCTCCGGCCGTGGGAATTATAACTACACCAGGGCAGGTCGTTCGTGACCAGTGATATCTTATAAAGCGACATTTTTCTACAATAAGGGAACGATTTCACGATGGATTCACTCTAAACTCTAAAACTCGTTTTGACATCCAAGTTAATGCATATCCAAGGGTATCTTGTCTAAAGTTCTCGAGATATCGAGATGTCCAGACACTCGAGGCGCAGGATAGGTATATATATTAGGATCAGACTTGTGGTGCCAGAAAGTATGACTTCGAAGTGAGATCTCCAGAGTCATTGCATATTTTGTATTTCCATTATATTTCTGTATCTCAATTCTTGCCTCGGACTCCAGGCCTAAAACTGGACGTTGAGATCCTTCACTGCCCTCGAAGCGGGCCGTAGCAGATGACAAGAGCCTCGGCTATGCGTTTCACATTATAAGTGTAAGGATCCATGGCAAACTCCAGTTGGACACTGTGCTCATGGTGGGATGAGTATTTCGAAACTTCAACAACTGCCTATTTCGGTAGTACATGGGAACTTGATGAAGACGTAAATAGGAAAACTCCGTGCTAGGCCCGACGAGCTATGGGGAAATACGTGACGTGGGGGTGTCAACTAAACAGGGTGGAATTCCCCAGGCAAAACCCTGGCGATCGTGTTTCACATATATCGAATTTTGTGCTCAGGGGTCCAGGCTGAAGGATGTCGGCAGTGAGAGATCATAGAATTATTTGTATCTAGTGGGTTATTCGATGTTTGTAGCGGTCAGGTGCATTGAAAAACACCATTGATCTATGCTGAAATGAGGTTCTACTTCCCTTCCCTCTATCAGTCACGATATACAGCAACGCATAACTCGGGCGCCCAAGATAGAAGAAATAGCCATGAGAAGATCCTCCATGTGTCAAACATAATCTATATCCTACAGGGGTATTACACCGACACTTTTCGTTTCATGGAACGCCTGGTCCCTGTCCCCCACATCCGTTGACTAGCGTTGCAATACTGGATCTATAACAAGATACAGTGGGAAACAGATATAAGAAGGCAGACGAAGCAAGACCTCCTCCAGTCAACTCCTCATTTCCTTCATCGAACAACCATGCAATCCCCATTCTCCTAACCTGTCTCCTGTCCACGGCCCATGCCCACACCGCCGCCTGGGCAAAAGGCATGTACTGTCTAAACGGCACCGACCCAGCCACCGACAACGCCAACACCAACACCGCCGTCGCCCCCTTATACGACCTCCCACAGGAGGACTGGTGGTTCCAACACGATCGAGGCTGCGACCAGTCCCCGCCCAAAGCAGGCGACATCCTCGAGCTCCCAGCCGGCGGCAACTTTACCGTCGAACTGGCGCATAACCGGGCGTTTACCACGCTCTCCTACGATGGGAAATGATCTCGGACTGGCCGGATGGAAAGGAGCATCCGGATGATTGGAGCGGACCGGGCAATCCCCCCGACTGTATACAGGATGATGGGGCGTTGCATACTAATAATCAATCGATGGCGGCTGGTACGGCGTTTGCGATTAGCTATCAGGAGAAGCTGGAGGATGTCACGATGGAGAATTTTGATGGTGTTTACGGTGTTGGAGCAGTATGTCTTTCTTCTTTTCTTCTGTGGTTTTGTTGGTTGGCTGGCTAATCGTGGCCTGGGATAAAGTACGCCGTGGAAACGTTTAGCTACTTATGAAGTCCCGGCTGATCTTCCGCCTTGTCCGCCGGAGGGATGTACTTGTGCCTGGCTCTGGGTAAGGATGTCGTTCTATCCATGGTTTCCGTTGTGGATGAATTTGGCTGATGTCTGTGCAGGTTCCTAATGGCTGTGGACAGGCAAACATGTACGTGTCTTGAGGTCCGATCCCCCCAAGGAGACATGCGTTAATGAAATTTAGGTAATGGCTGGATACAAGTGTACAGTCACTGGATCTACATCGACCAAGCAGATCGCTACGGCTCAAGTGCCTACATACTGTGGAGATGATGAGACAAAGTGCGTTGAAGGCGCCAAACAGATGATTGCATATTACCGTAGGAATCTTGCCATGACTGTCAACTTATCTGAAGTTGATGAAGATCCAGAGAGAACGGGTAACAACGTTCAGGTACCCGAGGGAGAAACTCCTATGTATAACGAGGCATGGGGGTACAAGAATGGTGAGTTCTCCAACCAGTTGCTGTGGTTATGACTGCAGAAACGCCTAGATACTCATTTGCGTTTTATAGGAGCCCAAAACGATATATTTGTGTAAGGTCGTGGGGACTTGATCGGATTCGATGCTGGCATCTTGCCGCTGAAGTAGCTAGATGTTGAGACAGGAATGGTATATGGGATCTGATACTGTGTGGTAGAAAGAACAGACCGTCGAATAGGAACGCTAAAAGGAATTATGTTGAGAACGTATATAGGGATTATAGTTTATCAATAAAATTATGGATTGAATTGACGAAGAGCTCCCAAGTCAAAAGAAGGCCAAGTTACCTACACCAGATCTCTGGTCCGCCGACTTCCAGCTACTTCATGGGCTATGGTCTGGAGATACCCAACTTGGAGGGTTCACATGCAACCAGTCTTGCATAGAATCGCAAATCTAGGCAGAGAGAAATTTTATATAAGTCTCAGCTATTGAAGCCATGAAATAGAACGTAGGTTGAAGAAGAAGACGTGTATCGACACAAACATGTCTTGTACAGTTTGAAAATGGGCAAATGTATGCTGGGGTGGCGATAATATGTGGCCTATATATGGCCTTCCAGAACATATCTATATTTTTTTAGAAGAGCTGTATTGACTGAAGAATCTCTGACTCAGTAAGCATGTGATATGATTAGTATCGGTTCGCTCAATGGATAAATTTATCCTGCATTGTCCGAAGACTTAGGCTTGTATATCCTCTGAGTGGAAGGTAGATTTGCTCTGTAGCGTTTGCATTATCGTCAAACAGGACTCCCTACATCGTTGTATCCATATTATGAATCTAAATGTAGTAACTGAATACATATATGCCCAAAAAACTCAATATGAGTCAGTTTCTCCATACCAGTGGTCATGTAGGCAACGTGGCGGAAGTCCACACAAGCTTCATCCGTGCGTGAGCGATCGGTAGAGCCACCATCACCGACAACGGAAAGCGAAGCGAAGAATGATCAATATCTTAATTAAGCTCTGAATAAGGCTAATCCTTTATTTTAATGAATCTGGGAAAAAGGAAAAATTCAAAGCGACGGTATGTCGGGATGCCGCCGGCACCTCGGCGATTCCTGCGGACAGGGTGCATCTGGAACCGCTCCGAGAGGCATAATGATCCTGGTGTGTGCAGGGATTGTTCTATTTGACATCTGGGTAAATATAATTAGTAAAAAAAAAAAAAAAAAAAAAAAAAAAACAGGGGTGAATGTGGAAGGTTAGGGTCGACAATGCAGACTGGAGTATACTTCTGCTGTTCTATGGGGATTCTTATCGAGTGGAGTACAGAAACGGAACGGTGCGACACGTGCAATGTCAGCGTATTGATGCCAAGAAATCCAAGGAGTAGAGATGTCTGCAAGAGACAAGTTCTCTCCCTGTAGTTGATTAGCAGCAGGATTGATAGACTGTGGAGTAGACAAGGGCGAGGCTAACATACGACTTTGGATACTAATGGGTGGTACCGAAGCAGGACCGACTATCTAATTTTGATATTCACTACTTCTTACTACGTGAAAGAATTACTGGACTCTGATAGATCATGTATGACAAGGTCATTAATAATTAAATTCGTATAAACATATCAGTAGCATGCTCTGGACACTGTCTCGTAGATACTTCATTAGAGGCGTATACGTGTCTTGCAAAACTGCAAAGAACTCCGGCATCATCCCAAGGGTGCAAACCCAGCCAGCCCAATCAAATCGAAATGTATATGTATGTTTGGATATCGTCCCGATCGTGATCGTGATCTGATCATGACCATCGCTTACTCAACTCACAGCGACTGCAACAAGGCGTCCAGAATAGGCAACGCGTTGGTCACGTCGTCGATCAGGATGGAAGTCTCGTTGACGAACTTGGGCGTGAGCAGATCGTGCGCGTTGCCCAGCAGCGAGGTGATCTCGTCGATCGTGTCGGTCTTGAGGAGCGGCTTGAGCTCGGGGATGAGCGGCACGACGTCGTCCATGAGATCCTTGAGGTTGTCGACGAGGTCGGGGTGAGGAGCTCGCCGGCCGAGCTGACCAGGGTGGTGGTCTGGTTGACGAACTTGGCGGTGAGGAGGTCCTCGGCGTTGCCCAACAGGCCGGTCAGACCGTGGATGGTATCGGTCGTCAGGAGGGGCTTGATGGCCGGCAGGAGCGGGACGACGTCGCCGATGAGGGTCTTCAGCGCCTTGGTGACGTCGGGGGTGAGGAGACCGTCCGCGCTGTCGATCAGGCTGTTGGTCTTCTTGACGAAGTCGGCGGTCAGGAGGTCGCTGGCCTGGTTGACCAGCGGGCCAGCCTCGTCGAGGAGGTTGCCGATGGACTTGACGGACTCCGGGGTGAGGAGCGTGTTGGCGTTGCCGACGAGGCCCTTGATCGACTTGACCGAGTCGGGGGTCAGGAGAGGGCTGGCGTTGTTGATCAGGGGGCCGGCCTTGTCGAGGAGGTCGCTGATGGACTTGACGGACTCGGGGGTCAGGAGCTTGCTGGCGCTGTCGATGAGGGGACCGGCCTTGTCCGGAGAGTGCCAATGGACTTGACAGACTCCGGGGTCAGGAGCTTGTTGGCGTTGCCGAGGAGGCTGTTGATGGAGTTGACCGAGTCGGGGGTGAGCAGGGTGTTGGCGTTGTTGATCAGGTTGTTGGTCTTCTTGGTGAACTGCGCGGTCAGGAGGCCGGCGGCGTTGTCGATCAGCCCTCGACCTTCTTGTTGAACTGCTCGGTCAGGAGGCCGTTGGCATTGTCGATGAGCGTGTCGACCTTCTTGCTGAACTGCTCGGTCAGTAGGCCGGCGGCGCTGTCGATCAGACCGTCCACCTTCTTGTTGAACTCGGCCGTGAGGAGGTTGTTGGCGTTGTCGATGAGCTTGTCGACCTTCTGGCCGAACTCGGGGGTCAGCAGGTCACCAGCGGTATCGATGAGACCCTCGACCTTCTTGTTGAAGGCAGGGGTCAACAGGTCGTTGGCGTTGCCGACAAGCACCCGGAGCTGGTTGTCGACGGGGGGAGCCAGACCCGTGGAGAGATACTTGAAGGTGTTGGTCACGGTGGCCAGGAAGCCAGGGTCCAGAAGGCCCTGAAGACCCTCGCCGAGCTCCTCGAAGGCTGAGTGATGGCATCGAAGGGGCTGCTGCTGTCACTCTCCGAGGAGGACGAGGCTGCAGAAGCAGACGAGGACGAGGACGACTCTTCATCACCAGAAGTGGACGAGGCAACAGCAGTGCTCGAGGGCTTAGGAGCAGCAGCAGCAGTGCCCTTGGCGCTCTCCGAGGGAGCGCTCTCAGCAGCGGAGCTCTCTGGGGGGGAGAGGATGGACGAGATGGCCGGAATGGCATCGACGCTGGTGGGCGCCGCCGGGGCATCAGACGGAGCTGCTTCACTGGGGTTTCCTCCTCGGAGGACGGGGCCGCAGCGGACTGCACAACGGCAGAGGCCGTCGGGGCAGCCTCGGAGGTCTGCTGCTTCACGGTGGGGGCAGCAGGGGGAGCCGTCGAGGAGGCATCACCCTGCGGCTGGGAGAAGGCATTGGCAAAGGGATCATTGTTCTCGTTGTTGTTGTTGTTGTGAGCTGGTTGGAGATATCTCCCAGATCCCAGCAGCCGCAGGACTGGCCTCTGCCACGCGCGACGCGAGCAGCAGCGCGGTGTAGCAACGGAGAAGAAACGCATATTGATATGGGGGCCCTATAGAGCTGTCTGGGATTGTTCTTGTTTCAACAGCAGCAACAGCAACAGCAACGGCAATCACAACGTCTGCGGGTTCCTCGATGCTGTCTTGGGACTGAGGGCTGGACACACGCGGAGAGAATCAGTTCCCCGGACCAGACCGAGCGAGACAGTTCTTATGTGACTGCAGTGATAGAGATCATCCTGCTAGCGACGAGACTAACAAGCTCTTTCTCTGCCCATCCCAATTACTCACCCCGTGGGGGCGGTGCTCCAGACCGAGGTGGAGTGGTCTAACGGCCATGTGATGGGATAGCTTGGGAATACTTGCCCGTCTAGAGGCTCTAGTCGAGGTATGGTCCAGCAGGATTGGCCTGGAGTGGGTAAGAAGTGGGCACGAAGTCAATACTCGCGCATCACACCTCACTGCCGGGACGGGAGGGTTGCAACTGCGCCCTGAGCCAACAGCTTCACATGTCGCCATCCGGGGAGGAAGTGAGGTATCTGACCTCACCGATGCCCCGACGTGCTGCCTGCGCAGTACAGTCCGCCAGCACGACGTCGCATGCCGGCAGAGGGATTGGGCGGAGGCGGGGATGCTCCACTCGGAGCGACAATCGCAATTCCAAGCGAGGACGGGTTCCGAAGATACGACAGCGATCGGCGGTTCATGGGGTCGCCGGTGCAGACGAACGACTTCCGGTTGGATTTCAGCCCCGACGCCGAGATATTGATAGGCGGAACGAGCAGAGTTTTTGGCTCGGAGCCCCAATGACCGGGCGTGGATCGGCTGGTGTCTTGCTGTCTTGGGCACTCCCCCGAGTCGATCACTGGAGAACCGAGGACTATGGGGAGCTTAGCGTGAGGAGGGCCTCCAGCACGCTCTTTAGGCCCATGGCTCGTCTCCCCAGCAGTTGCGCGTTGTTAACACGGGCATTGGCAATGGCAGATAAGCAATGGAAGTGGACGGGTGGAGAGAAGCGCACACACGGGGAAATGAGGATGCCCCATGGGGGATTTTCGTATCAGTTCTTGGCCGCCCACCCGAACCTTGGAAAGCGGAGCGGTCGAAACGTGGATATCCACAGGTTGTCACGGTGGACAGGTGAGGGGAAACCAGAAACAGACAGCCAGAGGCGACTGTGCCACCTAGGCGCTCGTTAGTCCTTGTTGGCACGGCTGTTCCTGAGAGGCCCTGCGCATGACGTATTCCTTCAGGGGGGGTGAGAGGCTCGCACACCTTGCTAAAGGGAGATAGCCTCCGACTGTCTGAGACGATCCATGGATGGGCGGTCGCTTGCTTCCGATCTCACTTGGACGCGCAGTAGTCCATCCGAGCTGGATCTGGTCTTCTCTTCTCTTACTCTACTGTGTATTGTGATGTGGTAAGTTAGGGCTTGCACAGTCACGTGGCAACCTGCCCCTGAGCTTATGTCATTCCAACATCGAACCCTCTTTGTACTGTGGGCCCTACCTAGGTACTGTATTTACTACGACACCATCCTCCATCACCGTCACACAACTACTCCGTATTCCTCCACCGACCATTGACGTAATGATCAGCGTTATGCCCGCTTAACCCTCGCTTCTCCATACCTGGACCCCAGTCAGTCATGTCCACCCGATCTCGTCGGCTCGGGGGCACCAAATCCAAGACGGGATGCATTACCTGCAAGTCAGTTACTTGGCTGATCGCTGGATCGGATTCACCCGGTTTACTTGCTTCTAGCCTAACCCGTCTCCAGAATTCGCCGTGTCAAGTGCGGGGAAGAGAAACCGCGGTGTGTTCGTTGTAGCAGCACGGCAGACGATGCGACTACACGATTGCATCATCAGGCACGTCCAAACCACTGTCCCCGGATCGTCGCTCGCATGTGAGATCTGGTACCTCGCTTCTGAGCAATCTCCGTGTACCCCTCGGGCAGCGCGAACGACGCGCCTTCGAGTATTACTTCCACCGCGCGGCTCCCGCGCTGTCAGGCGAGCTGGACTCGACCTTCTGGCGCGGGACGGTGCTGCAAATATGTCGGTCCGAGCCGGCCATCTGGATGCCATTATCGCTCTGAGCGCGTTGTTGAGCGGCCACCTATCAGTGACTGTGCGCCGTTCTCGTTGCTCGCTACGTGCCCGGTAGCTCGAGACCCCCGGCACCGAGAGGCTCTCTCATGTACTCCCGATCCCTGGAGAGCCTCCAGAAACGGCTCCAAGAGCCCACGCTAGACCCAACTGTAGCTCTACTCAGCTGCTTGCTGTTCATTACCATCGAGCTACTGCAGGGAAACATGGCTGCCGCTGTCACACTCTACCGACAGGGATAAACATGGTCGCAAATGACGCATTAGTCGCAGGGACCCGATCCACTATGCCATCCGGGGAATTCCGTACGGTGGTGGCACCAGTCTTGCCCGCATGGGCGCATTAACTCTAATTCTAGCTGGAGTGGCCCCCATCCAACACCCTCCCCCGGATATCACTCCCAACGAGGGCTTCTCCACGCTGGCCGAGGCACGCACCTCTCTATACACCCTGCTTACAGAATGGAAGCTCCTTCACCAGAATGCGAAGGAGGCCCAATCTACCACTCACAATGACGAAACCATCCCCATCCCCACCCTGTATACCCAAAAAGACACCCTCGAATCCCGTCTCCTAGCATGGCACCACGCCTTCCAAGCAATAAAACCACCCCACACAATCATCAACCTCACACAACGGCGTCTCCTCCACCCTTCTAATGACCTACCTAAGCATCCTCATCGAAACACGCACATGCTTGTCCGACACCGAGATCGACTACAATTGCACATGAAGCCGACTTCGCTCGCATCCTGGATCTCGCCCCCGGGCACTGGCCACCACCATCGCTCAGGACGGGACCCAGCCGCCATTCACCTTTGAGATGGGCGTCGGCTTACCCCTGTTCATTACCGCGCTAAAATGTAGATCGCCGATGTTGCGAGGGAGGCGTTGCGGTGTCTGCGGCTTGCACCGCCGGTGCAGAGCTTGTACATGTGTCGGCCGACGGCGCATTTGATCGCGGCTGTGGTGTCATTGAGGAGGAGTTGGATCCGAGTGGTCGGGTGTGTTGTCGTTGGATGAGGTGCTGAATGATCCGGGTCGGAAACCAAGGGTGGATTGTCTGATAAGGGAGTTTGGGGTCGTCAGCTCAGAAGGTAAGCAGGGGAGGTGGCATGCGTGGTTGAAATATCGGTATGAGAGGGATGCAGGGGTGGAGGAGATGGTGGTACTACCTGATATTGTGTGCAGAAGCTTAACATGATGTACGTATATGTGATGTTTATCAATGATTGAGATGTCTTGCTTAACAAAAAATCTCGTGTAATATTTTACACTATGTTATGTGGCATAAAGAGCGATTGATAGTAAGTCATGTAGGCTTTACAATAGCTCGTCATATACTAGAGCACGACATCGTATCTGTTGCTGATGGAACAACTCTCGAATCCCCTACAACCGACATATACACTTCCTATAGGCAACATCGTATAAACTCTCAAATCTCACCTGCGACACCTCATGCTGCTTCTCCTTTGTCCACATCTTCAACCCACCCTTCCACACCGCAACACCCACAAAGGCAGCACCAAATAACCCCGCCAAGACCCCATACACAATCTCTCCCGTGTGTGTATTCGCCGCGAGGTGCAACCCAAACCCTCCATTAATAATGCCAAGTAAGATACTGATCCTACCCAGCCAGACATGTACAATGGTCCACGGAGACGCCTGCTGCGTCTTGCGAAACCGACGATGATGTAGAAAACCAATAACCGGCTGGACGATTAGGAAGACAACTAATACGGTCCCCAGGATCGTATGCGAGTTGTTATGCAACTGTATGTATGTACCCTAATGTCAGACAACAAAGTTCACAGGAAGGGGGTGTAAGTTGGACATGCGAACCCGATCAATGATCCTCCCAACGCGAATTCCTGTCGCTAGGCCTGCGATCATTAGAACGACGCCGAGGAGCTGACATGCGATGTGGATGGAGATGCTGAGTTTCGACTGTGGCACGCGGAGGAGGATGGCGCCTAGGGGGAGATTACGACGAAGGCCATGCCCATGATGACTCCATGGGCTGTTGCGAGTGTGGGGACGAGATGTAAGTCTTCGTAGATGATGTTGGGTTGGGCTTTGCATAGCGGTGCTAGGAAACCTGTATCGCATTGGGTCATGATTAGTTATACTCCAGTGCTTGCAGCGATCTAGTGTATTCACTTACACCAAGCCAAAAGATGGGAGATGTAGAATGTGCGATGCATTGTGGTTGCTATACGGCAGATAACACCGAATCAATGTTGTACACCTTTGTCTTCACAGAGACAGTCTTTGTATCATCAACACACGGGATATCTACCATCTTATACCAGGCTCCTCTACAAAGCCCTGACGCTACTTACACTGTGACTATCCTATACAACCACCAGGTACATGACAAGCCCCGAGAAATCCGACACAATCCACCAGTCAACTCCATTATTCGACATGTCCTGACAAAGCATGCAGGTAAGCAGGCCAAGACACCGAGATTTGCGAGATTCCCGTGATATCAACACTGCCACCTCGTGTTTTGCTTGGCCGTTAGGCAGCCTCATCCCACGAGACTTCAGTCTGCCACACTACGCAATGCTCCTTCGCTAGCTACCTCATTCTTTACGTCGTGACCAGGAGCCACCAGGTCGCACGACGATGGAAAACGACGATCTACCGACGCAGAACGCCATCGAAGTCTCCTCTCCTGTGGCTGTGGTCCACACCCAGCAAATCCTCAAGGCAAAGTCCTGCATTGCATGTCGCACACGGAAAGTTAAATGTGACAGAGACGTGCCATGCAGCAACTGCGCGCGATGGTCGATCCACTGCGTCTACCCGTCTCCTGTCAGGACGTGTGCCAGGCTTCGTAAGCGGTCAGATAGTCGGAATACAGCCTTGCAGGGTTTCTGGCATCGGGGACGACGTGGTTTACAATCGGATTAGGGGTTAGAGGCGCGGATCTCGGAGTTGACTGCGGCGTTGAATGTACAAAGTGACCAATTACAGGCAGTGAGTTGGAGGCACGATCAGATACAGCCTGCTCGTCATACCTGGTCGCAGGCTATGACACATTTGATTCCGCCTGTGAAGACAGCACAGGCCTGCTGGCGGGTATTTGTTGATACCGTTGATCCTGGTGAAAGTACTCTATCGACCGCATGCTTATGGGGTTCTCCAACGCATTACCCATGCCTCTCATGCGGGACGAGAAGGGGACCATGCTTTGGTGCTGGCTATATATCTTGCTTGTATATGCGCCATGGAGGAGGCAGACGTGCAAGTACACTTCCAAATGACGAAGCCAACCGCAATTGCTACCTTTCGGTCAGCCACAGAGCGTGCCTTGATGCAGGCCGGGATCACGACGACCGAGGATATGACTACCATCCAGGCGTTAATCCTCTTCATCTCCTTCAGCATCTACCAACGAGAACAGAAGTCGGCCTGGACGCTCGCTGGTCTGGCGAGACGGCTTGACTACTCACCGGATAAGGGGCGCTCGCTGTTTGACACCGAGATGCGTCGTCGGCTGTGGTGGCAGCTGTGGTACTTGGATCATCGCGCCACGGAAGATTATCGAGGGAAAGAGTCTGGATCATCTGATTCGGATCCGATGCAGGGAGAATGGCGCTGCCGCTTAATTGCGCTGACAATGAGATACATCCCAGCATGATACAGTTGCCTGTTTATGCAGCCGGGGTGGACGAGATGAGCTTCTCGCTGGTTAGATTCGACATTGCATATACGCGACGGATCATCGAGAGTGATCAGCCATGGACGAGTAAGATTCAAGCAGTACAGGCCTGTCAAGATAGACTTCAGACACGATACTTGATGCATTGCGATGGGTCCCATCCGATCCATTGGCTCGCGCAGCATGTGGCATATGTCTTGACTACGGAGATATGGATGAACCTCTACAATGATCCTCTTGCGGTACCGGATACGCTCACGTCGATGGAAAAGACTATCCGTGACAGATTGTTCGTCGCTGCGATTGACATCTTGGATATACCCGTGCGGCTCGAAAAGGAACCCCTGGCCACAAAATGGGCGTGGCTCCTCGGCGCGTACTTTCAGTTCACTCCATTGACGTTTCTCTTGAAGGAACTAATCCGACGTTGTGATGACCCTCTCGCGGAAGCCGCTTTGGGGGATTGCTCAGAGAGCATTTCAACGCTGGCCAGAGGATGTTAGGAAGTCGGCCCATGGGATTGTTCTCACTGAATTGATGACGACGGCTCAGACTATGCGGAGTCGATTGGGCAATGCGAGGTTCATGACAGGAGGCATTCCACTTGCGGCAGACGGAAATACTGTGACCCAGTAATTGACTTTGTCGATGGGGAGTGGATGTTGTCGGGGGATTCCACGGCGGATTATGAGCTTCTGCCCGTGGTTGAGAACCGTCGAACCGAGTATGATCATGGAGAAAGCTCATTTACCGCTCTATCCTAGTCACACAAGGGTTCTCCCTTCATTCCTAAAACACCCCTTGCAGGAGCAAGATACTGGTCTCCATTTTTCATTATAATGCAGCTCGTTCCCTGATCATATATTGCTCGTCATAGGAGGAGTGGTAAATCTCGTCAGAGAAGATAACCATGGGCGACATCACATCCCGTTGAAGTAATCGACAGATGCCGTGTGAGACATGTACGCAGTATGATGTCACGAAAAGCACATGGTACGATGAGATATCTGATGCAGCCCACCTTCTTTACGTCCTTGCAGATGCCGAGTCAGTCGCCCGAGGCCTACATATGAGTGATTTAAACACTTGTGTCTATCATTCAAGGCCACCATGATGCTGTTGTTGCACAACAGCAGAAGTGTCGGGGTGATAAAACTCCCCTTGGCGAACCTTGAACAGGGTGGTGGCTGCGATCTACAGAACTAGTGTCTCTTTATGCATGTTAAAACGCATCCTCTTTTCAAAGTGCTTACAATGATCTGAGATTTTGGGCATGGAATTCTAACAGTTGATCTGTATGGTCCGCAGCTACTTGACTCTACGTATGGCCAATACCGGTGACATTCTCAATACTCTCGGCATAAGACCATCCTGCGTGTAACCAAATTAGCAAGGCGGGCTTCTAGAATAAACACGTATGCCTATGCAAATATGTGGACTCACCAAGCGTGGATGCACGACCAACCCGGGCTGAAAGACATCCACAGAGCGGTCCTTTGCCCAGTCATCATGCGCTTGCCAGTCGACGCACTGGTGGCGACCCTGGTCAATTCCAAAGGGCAGTCGATCCCTGCCTGAGATTAGCACGTATGCAGGGCTAGGATGCAAACGGGCAAAGCTTACTTGTCACCCCAAAATCATGGGAAATACACTGAGATCGGCATTGCACTTAACGGTCCGTAACAGGTAAGTTAGACAGTGGTCTGTGTCGATCAACGTTAGGGTCAGATTGTACAGCGGGATGACAGGAGTGGCGGATCCATACGTCCATGCATTTTCAGCTGTCTGATGTCCTCCGCAGAGCGATTGGCGTAGTAGTGCTCCGAGTAGAGGAGGTGATGGGTCCATTTGATGCAGTGGATGGAGTGGAAAGCGGAGGTCGTGCCGAAGATGCCCGATCCATCGGTGAACCGGACGAGATTGGGATTGCTGCGGTAGTCTTCACTGAGATCATCGTCGGAGAGTCGGATGTTTCCATCTGAGGGTGTCAGTGAGGGGGACTAGTCGGTGAGGATGGTCCTACATTGAAGCATTTCTTCCCATGCATCGTCGGACTCGAGGGATGGAGGGCCTGTTGCGTCATCCTCGGCAATAAATGCTGGGCTAGTTTTCTCCGCTGCATCTCCGTCCAGATATTGTAGTTTGTAGGAGAGGATATCATGAAGTGGACCTGAGGGAAGGTTAGGGCCAGGCATAGCACTGAACACCAATGAAGAAGGCATACTTGGGACCATCGCACCATTCCTGCAATCTGCAGGCTGAGTGTTGAGCCGGAGCAGAATTCCCGCACTCACGAGGAGATTCACCAGTGCCAGTGCTACATGGGCAAACAAGGCTGTCCGATGATTGGGACGAGCAGATCTGGGTAGGGATGATTCGTCTGTCGCTGCAGAGTCGGTGTCCGATTCATTGCTGGAGATCAGTCGCTCGTGGGATTCGAGATCATGGCCAAGCCTGGTACTGGATTCTTGAGACTTCATGATGAGCATAAGGACTGTGGGTATTGAGATTAGAAACGCTGAAGTCATCTAGTTTGCTCATGTTTGTCACTATATACCCGTAGAGATTCTCTCAACCTGACCGCTTCTTCTCAAAGCCTGGAATTATTCTCCGACATGGTGGGTGGTTCCCTCCCTTACAGCCGGTCTCATGCAAGCAGTCTATAAGTCACTCAATATGACGATAGAACATGCATCATCCTGTGGACACGTAATTGAGCGACCGAAAAGGGCAATCATATGCATTCACCATGCCGGAAGTTGGTGTAGCGCGTTGCACTGCTTGAAAGGTTGGACAATGTGCAAGGGTGATCATGCATCATGAATGGATCGATCATCCCACGTACACCACACCGATGACGATGTACGCCTCCATCCGGCTTTCCTAACCAGAGGACAGCCTATAAGTATGACCTTGAGGTCGCTTGGACCTACCGTCTCCCAAACCGGCAACAACCTGTCTGCCTCTCAAATCCAACCGACTTCTACTTACACTTTGTGACGCCCAAAATGCACGTCCGGAACCTCTTCACCGTGATGGCCTTCTTGGCCATTGGAGCCGTATCCCTGCCTACTCCGCAGCCTAATGGTATGTAATCAGCTCATGTACTTCCCTATCATGCTTTAAAAACGCTGGGGATGATACTAACACCATCGATGTTGTCCTTAGGCGATGTTTATGCGGCCACGGAGCAGCCCATGGCTCGTGCCGTCAGCAAAGGGAGCAAGGAAGATGTTTACTCAAACATGAAGCGAGCCATAGACCTGGATGATGTGCGGCAAGCGGGCACTGTCTCCGCTGACGGGACCTACAACGGAGGAATCCTCCGTGAAAGACGCGATGAGGTATCACTGGTGCTTTGGCTGGTGTGTCAAGCGCGAGGAAGCTATCACCGCCGACAAGAGCTATAATGGGGAGGCAGAGAAGAGGGCAGTTGGAGCTACAAGCGACAGCAGCTACAACGGGGGCGAAGAGAAGCGAGCAATCGGAGCTACAAGCGACAAGAGCTACAACGGGGGCGAAGAGAAGCGAGCAATCGGAGCTACAAGCGACAACAGCTACAACGGGGGCGAAGAGAAGCGAGCAATCGGAGCTACAAGCGACAAGAGCTATAATGGAGAGGTAGAGAAGAGGGCAGTTGGAGTTACAAGCGACCAGAGCTACAATGGTGCGGGTGGGGGTGCGTGAGAGCTCCGTAAGAGATGCAGAATGGGAGGCAATGTAGCGACATGAGAATCCTGTCTGTGGGGTTTGGGACAGACCAGTAGTTAATTTGAGACATTGAGCTGCATAATCTGCCGGTAGAATACCTTTTGGGCACCATAGAAGACTGTTCCATGAGAGTAACAATGTGCAGTAGGAGACTTTGATGCCAGCCGAGCACAACCTCTCCCCCTCGATTTCTGGCTGCTGATTCCTGCGAGGGTTTTGCCGAAGCCGATCCGTTCGCATGTGTTTTCTGCTTCATTAATATGCTCTCTTGACGGCCCCGATCCCAGACAAAGTGGGTTCTTAGGGCTCATCCCATGTGGAGTGTTCATGATAGACAGCGTGATAGCTCTTTAGCCTTAGCTGGTGATCCCCGCAGGCAACCGAGCCAGCCAGAGGGAAGCAAACTGTGGCATCGAAGCTTATCCTCGGTCCGCTCTGTAGCCGTTCGACAGAGGCATACAGTGGGATATCAACCACCAACTCCCAAGCCACCAGCGGTGACACACGCCCTCACAACTGGACAACTACCAACATCACATCATCATGGCGACAGAAGTGCTCTCTCCCGTCTCTGCGACAAACGGAACCCTCACCGAGCGCAAGAACAGCACGCGCAAATCATGGCAGGACACTCCCATCTTCGACACCATCACCGATCCCAAGACGATGCGCGCCCATCGTGGAGCACGACATCTATCTCCTCGGCGGACAATACGCCATTCTGTGCCAGTTTGCGAAGCCGGCGCTCGCCAAAGGCAGTTTCAACCACTCCGATTTCGCATCGCGGATCTACCAACGGCTGCGGAATACTCTCTTTTCATCAACGCCGCGCTCTTCGGCACGCAGGAGGAAAAGGCCGCCATTTTCCTCAGTCAAACACAGATATCATGCGCGTCAAGGGCGACGATTACGAGCGAACGATCCGGAGTTACAACCGGTGGACGGCAGCCACGCTATTCGTCGCGGTCGTGGTGGTACACGAGGCATTCTTCGGGAAGATCCCACCAAGCAAGATGGAGGCGTTGTATCAAGAGTCAGCGGTATACGGGACATCACTGCGGATGCCACCGGAGATGTGGCCCGCCACACTGGGCGAGTTCTGGGAGTACTGGAACCATAATCTCAACACGTTGCCGATCACCGACGAGGCGCGCAAGCTCAGCAAGGATCTACTACTGTATCCGAAAAACCTCCCCTTGTGGATGACAATGGTCCTGCCGTTTGCGCGGCTGATGACGGTGAATTGGTTGCCGGAACGGCTGGCCAAGGAGTATGGCTTGCAGCCGAATCTTCTCGAGCGGGCGATGTACCATAACACTGTGTTGACGATGCGGATTATGTATCCGATTATTCCGATGAGTCTGAAGCAGCGTCAGCATCGGATGTATATGGAGGATTTGAAGAAGGCGGTTGACAGGATCAAGGGAACAGGGCATTGGGCTGGATATAGGGATGTATATTTAGTAACGACATAATGAGACTGACTAATATTAAAGGAACATGATGAAGCACTTTACATGTAGCGTCAATTAGTCTTAAATTGGTCGGACAGATGGAATCTCCACATCTATTTAGCCTGGGTAAAAGCTAAGCTATCCAACCGTGACACGGACATGCGTCCGACGTGACAAGCTTTGCAGGAGGGACGAATCCGGGGCAAATCTTAGCGACCTACCCTCAAATTAGCCGGTGGCTCGGCGGGATAAATAGACTAGCTTGGCCTGCAGGAGTGGTAGTCGATATGATCGTCTGTCACTTTTGTTGAACTGTCGTAATGGTCCAACTGGTTCATGCAGCGGTATTGCTGCTGGCCGTTGCCGGTGTAAAAGGCGCCGTCAGCCCACAGCAGTTGAAATCGGATGTCTCTATTCTCATCCACAATGACTTACTGGGTAAATTGTTCCTCGCATCCTGTCAGGGTCATCTAATAACTGGTTAGAGTCGGAAAGCCCCCACCGTGGTTCGGGTGTCCTGCTCCTGAACGCAATGAACCTCAAGGATGCACAGAAAAGCTGCGAAGCATTGGGTGAATCTCTATGGGAGGCTGGGCAAGGTTTCTCCGAGATCAAGTCCAACCTTGAATATCTCTCATACCAGGGTCGATACTCGCCAAGTCAACGGTACTGGGTTTCCACCAACAAGCAAATCCCACAGACCATCAATGGCAAAGGGTCGATCGCTAGGGGGAAGGCAACCGACAAACTTCCTGTGCTATGTACACAGACAGCACCGTATTCTACGGAGACACATCAGGATGCCAGCTCGGAGCTGCAGGTGACAGTTTCTTCCAACAACGAGCGTATCACGGGGTGGGTTTCTGTCCATCCCCAGTACAAAACAATCAGCTCACACTGCATAGCTTTCGAGACCGACTCAGTTTCCGCTTCTTGGGAATCCGATATGCTGATCAGCCAAGCAATGGGAGTATTCGAAATTGTACAGAGGATCTGGCAAGGAGACGTCTGCCCTGGAATATGGAGACAGTTGTTTGCAGGGCGGCGGAAGTACAGGAGCCGAGGACTGCTTCTTCCTCAATATCTTCACCCCGTACCTCCCTGACTCACGGTCGAGGAGAAAGAAACACTCACTCAAGCCGGTCATGTTCTGGATCCACGGGGAGCCTTCACTGGCGGAGAAGGCTCTGACCCAATCATGGACGTAGTAACATTGCCTCTCGTGGGGATGTCGTCCTTGTCACCATCAACTACAGACTGGGTACGCTGGGATTCCTTGCGCTCGATGACGGCAAAACAAATGGGAACTTCGGACTGGCAGATCAGATCACGGCATTGGAATGGGTGCGCAGGAACATTCAGGATTTTGGTGGCGATCCTGATCGAATCACTATCTTTGGTCAGTCTGCTGGTGCTGCGTCTGTCCGGGCGATGTTGGCCTCTCCCAAAGCTAGGGGCAAATTCTCCGGCGCAATCATGCAGAGTAACCTCGGAGGACTTGCATACGGCACCACATATTCCGACTATACACCATCGACGAGGAGATGAAGGTGGTAGGCAACGCTATTCTCGAGGCTACCAACTGTACGACGGCAGCACGCAGGTCGATTGCCTCCGCGCTGTGCCAGCACGTACCATCGCTGCTCTTCAAGACACTGCACGATATCTCGTCGTCGATGGAACATACCTCACCAGCACTGAGTTGAATCTCAAGAACCGCGACGAAACAGCCAACGTACCCTTGCTTATGGGTCTCACACGAGACGATGGAGCCGCGATGATCGGCTATCCCCAAGTCAACGACACCTTACTCACATTCCTGAAGAAGTCCGGGTTTCCCCTCCGTGCCACCAGACCAACTATCACAGCTCTTAGGGCTGTTCCCCATCCCAGACAGCTCCAACACCACTCTTAAATCTTCAACACCACCGCTCGGGCTGCCACGGACGGCATCTTCCGTGTATTGACCAAGCCACCGCCTATGCCGGGGCTGTCAACCATATCTTCCAGAAACATACTTCTACGAATTCAACCGACTTACCAGATGTCTGGATGGTCTCCAAACCCCCCTCTCTGTGAAGCACCCATCACGGACGACTTCCCGCTGGTGATCCAAACAAGGAGTACTTCAAGTGCCACTCCGGCGAGCTATACTACGTGTTTGGGAATCTGCGACGACAGGGGCTGGCTCTGCGTGATGACTTTGACCTGCCATTTGAGCAGTTTGTGCTTGACTCGTGGGCGAGCTTTGCGCGGACGGGGAATCCGACGCCTGAGGAGGGGTATCTGGCTGCGAGGGGATATCTGAATACTAGTGAGGTGGTCAAGAGGTCGGGCAAGTGGAGGCCGCTTGGACAGGGTGGTGGTTTGACGATGAAGCGGTTGCAGTGGCCGGCCAGTGTGGCTCCGTTGGAGGAGAGAGAGCAATGTGAGGCTTTGGGGTTGCCACTGGGTATTATCTGTGAGGTTGGATGTATGGAATTTGTGTGATGGTGATACCAAAGGGGCATAAGAAATGGAGGTAGAGGATCGTATAGGCCTTGGCTACGTCATGTACAGATAGGAGGTGGGATTATCAGGAAATAATGGTATCAAGCGATAGCAGTACAGTCAAGTATAATAATGTATTGTGTCAAGTTGTGTTGAAATATAATGACGCCAGCATCACCCACCGCTAACCCAATGTTGATGCGATGTGGTCATATTTACGCCAAATTTTCACTCCCAGAGCTCTACTATAATTCTCTTTTTTTTTTTTCGAAGTTACCAAGTTAAACCATCCACCCACATCCTCGCCATGCCTTCAAGCACATCGTCCTGGACAGAAATTACCCCCAGTAGCTCTCTGAGTGCAACGAACGGGCAGCGTATCTCATGGCTGGAAAGGCTACCCCCACACTCATATACAACAGATCGCGAAAGATTACCTCACTCCAGCAGACGCTGCTTCCTCGGTGCTGAGTGACCCTAATATCCTCTACGTCGTGGGCACTTGGCCGCTGACTGCCTCCGAGAACGACAAGGACTTACGGAAAGACTTGCTCATGCGGATCGCAAAGGGTAGTCCCTACTGGTACTTCTGCCACGACAGCTTGGACCTACAGGAAGTTGCTACGATGGACCCACCCTGGGAGTATAGAAACTACAAAGCCTCATATCCCGGTCATGAGCAACATGCGGTCAAGATGTCAGGATCGCAGTTGAGTACTCCAGTGGCTGGTTAGAAGCATGCGCTATGCGATTCTGCTATCTCGAACTCGTCATGAAACGGTACTATCAGGGTGCACCACATGGAATCCCGATCGAGAGATTGCGCTTCTCTCAGTTCAAAAAAGGCAGTCCAGCCACGTGGATATCGGCAGAGCCTCGGATTATCCCCACCGACAATGGAGCAGCGCTGGGACTGAAAACGCAGACCTGGTTTGTGTACGGGTCTTGCCCCGGGGAGACAAGTTTGTTTTCGGTTGCCTGGATGGATACGCAGCATGTGGTGATATGCGATCACATTAGGCCCGATGAGGACGATTGGATCGAGTTGATCGTTCACCAAGAGTCCATCCGTGGAGGCCGCATGATAGATCTCTGCTGCAGTATCTGTGAGACGGTCTTCATCGATGTCAAGTCCTGTGGTGAGAATACCAAGGCACTTGTCCTCACAAAATGGATGGACTTGGGAGCAGGACTTGATATTAATGATCCCAAATGGCAGCGACCGTTAATCGGGGGGGGACGGATTGAGCGTCCCGGGAGTGCCTCGGGGCGAGGTTATTGGTATCACACCCCTGGAGCCTTGATATTGGCGAGCGCAGATACAACCCGTCGGTGGTATGAGGGGGACGCTCAACACAGACAACTATACTGGGATAGATCCGATGACAAACGGAACGAGGAATGCCGGCGAACCGGGGAGTATTTGGATGCTGAGAAGGGTTGGGAATTGACGCACCGAGAGCAAGTTTATACTATGAGAGGTTTGGTATGGGGAATCATCGGTATGAGCTAAGAGAAAAGTGCTAGAAAGTGTCATATAGATGTCGAGAGAATTGCTATGTAGCTATAAGAGGAACGAAGCCTCTAAGAACGAGACGCAGGCAGTAATGATGAAAGCAAGAGCCTACCTTATGATGTTTTCCAGCCACAATAAGCTTACAGCTGAGCGAGACGATGATTGCCAAAGGTGCATGAGATACCAGAATGAATGAGATAGGTTAATGAGACATCGAATGTGATCGGTTGGATGATATGTATAATGTCTATGTGTAGATTCTAGAACACTCTATATGATGCGCAATGCACAATCCCTTTATTAAGTAACATGTGAAGAACTAGAACACCCGAAAGGAATTTTATCCCACCATGACCCGTCAATGAAAAGTTCAAAGCTTCTTCTTACCCTTAGGCACACGGAAAAGCCAGTAGAAGCATACCGCAGCGCAGATATTGAAGACAATAAACGCCCACATCAGTCCAAAGTCTCTCCACCGCGTGTTAAAATCGATGTTGACACCCAGAAGATACTGATTAGTGTTGTCCATCGGACAGAAAGAACAGAATTCGGCAGCCGAATCAAGCAGTTTCCCTCCGTTATTGGAGATATAGTCTGCCATATAAGACTCGCAGCTCATATTGGCCGGACGCTCGAAAGATAGGATTTCATTCTCCGCACAGTACATCGGGGCATCTCCGACACACGTGGATAGGAATCCCGCCACGAGGTAAGTGAATGGGTTGACTCTGTACATGAAGATCCAGAAGCCGGGAGTGCATCGGGGCCCGCGAGAATACCGCAAAAGGCGTACATCAGGATGGACAGAATGTTGGAAAGACTGGACGCGACATCCGGACTGTCCATGCCGGCGATCAGCATATGGGCGAAGGAGCTGGCGAATAGGAATGTCGCCCAGATGATCAGGAAGGCGAGGGTACTCCGGTAGTGAAACTGTGTCGGTCCATTCGGCATTCCGGTAGAAGCCTACAGGGTAGAACCATACCAGGAAGCAGAAGACGCACATGATCTGGGGTGGGTTAGTCTGTTTCAATGGGTTGCCTGATAGGACGATTTGACAAGGAACGTACCGTGTTCCAGAAGAACTCGACAGCTATGTTGGAAAAGATAAAAGTTTGCCACGAATATGTCTTGACTGCCGCTCTCGAGACTCATACAAGGTTCGCTGGGTGTGTGAATGATGGAATGATTTGCAGAATGAGCTGGACGACGACGAAAAGGAACACGAAGATACCAAACATTTTTTTGCAACCCCTGTATGGTGTTTTCGGCCTTGAAGAAGGAAAATCCAATGAATAGAGACTAATATAATGTCAGAGGTATGCGTGAAAGATCGAGTCAAATATGGGCTTACTGTTCCGATAGTGAGAAGAGCCTTGGAGTAGATATACGAAGGACTCCGCCACATCTGTTGAAATACGCGACGTCCAACTTGGACCAGCTGTTCGCTGAAGGGAGCTGCGAACTCAGCATAGCTAGACTTGTCATCCTCATGGTTTCCCTGGCGATTGGCAAGTCCTCTCAGTTGCTGAAGCTCCTCACATACAGCCCGATATTCCGGACTGTTGCGCCAGGTTTCCGGCCAGTTGATATCGCTGTGTGCGCCAGGTGCAGCACCGATGACCTCGAGCATATGCTCCGCTGGATTCCGACCTGCGGGACATTCGGGTCCACCATTGCGAACGAAATATTCCATAAGTATTCTTGATCCCGACCCGATATCGCCGAATATAGACCGTCTTGCCGCCCTTGGCCAACAAGAGGAGTCTATCGAACCGCTGGAAGAGCATCGCAGAGGGCTGGTGGATGGTGCACAGAATCGCCTGTCCATTTTTGGTCAAAGTCTCGAGAAGTGAGCAGACAGACCAGGAGGTCTGACTATCCAGCCCGATGTCGGCTCATCAAGGAAAAGTAGCAGTTTGGGACGCGCTGCGAGCTCAACTCCGATGGTAAGGCGCTTCCGTTGTTCCACATTCAGACCTTCACCAGGAACTCCGACGATGGCGTCCGCATATGCCCTCATGTTGAGCAGGTCGATCACGGTCTCAACATACTCGAGCTTTTCCTCGCGGGTGTATGTTGGTGGCTGTCTAAGAAGGGCACTAAACTCGAGAGCTTCACGGACTGTCGATGTATGGAGATGTAGATCTTGTGTGTTGTACGTAGCCAGTCTTGCGTTGGAATGAGGTATCACGCTGTCGACCGTCGACGAAGATATCGCCGCCAACGACTCCGACGGTGGTTCGGCTGGCCAGGACATCGAGGAGGGTGGTTTTACCAGCACCAGAAACGCCCTATCGTCTTGTCAGCTGCCTCTTGCGGAAGAAAATTGTATGTATCGACTTACCATAAGCGCAGTCAAAGTACCTGGTTTGATCCAGCCATCAACATGATCTAAGATACGGCGCGTTTCCTTTTTGATTTTGACATCGTAGCACACATTTTCCCAGTGGAAGATCGACGATTGCTTCTCAACACCTGCGATGATATCTGACCCTTGGGTATCCTTTTCATGGCGGACTTCGGCTCCGGGCTGCTCTTCATCCGACTGAGTCTGTTTGGTGCGCTGCTGGTGAGCCTTACCACGACGGAATACCAACACCTCTCCTTTAGATCGCTGAGCGGCAACAAGCTCACTGGCGACCAGGTGACAAATGCCAAGGAAGATCGTAAGGGCCACAATGATGCCAAAGTTGCGCCAGCGATGGCTGTTGAGGTAACCATACGATGTTTCAACGAAGGCGGTTCCTGAAACCATATCTGATCCTGGCATCGCACCTTTGGTCGAACACACCCGATTCGCATTGTCGATGTTGTCGTAGTCGGGGACGAATGCGCTGCAGGGGAAGTCTCGTCCGTGGAACTCGTTGACCATCACTGCTTCGAAGCCATATGAGACAGGATTGAGCCAGCGGATCCAGGATGCCCAGCCGCGCATGTAGCTGACTGGGATGGCGAAACCCGTGTAGAGGACCAGTGCCATAAGAATGATAGAAGACGGAGCAAGTGCTTGGGCGATGGATTTGGTCAGTGATCCGAGGAAGCGGAAAAACATCGACATGGACATCATCATGAAGAATGAGATTAGGAAGTAGAAGAAGAAAGGTCCAGGTTCACGACGTAGATTGCCCATAAAGTATAGCGTGATATTAACCAGAAGCGAGTTGCAGATCTTATACGGCATGTCCATGATCATAGAGGAGATGGACTCCGCGCTGGGTGGTAGAGAGCATATCGGCTGTGTTTTTCGACGATTGTGCGCTTTTCGTAAAGACTCAGGATTTCGAGCATGCTTGCAAAGGCGTTGAGGAGAACCATCATGAAGAGAAGCGCCCCGCGTGAGAAGAAGGAAGCCGTAGTCTCGGGCAGGTTGTAGAAGATACTCGCGATGATGAGTGCTTCAAAGAAATTGCCGATAAGCATGGCCAGGGTCACACTCGGGTCGTTCAGGAGACGCCTCAGCTCCCTCCACATGCAGAGACGGATTTGTCCCCAATAGGATAGGGTGTATGGCGACTTATGGCGCTGGAGCTTGGACTTTTCGGAGTCCCGAGAGGCAGAGAATTGATCAAGATCGCTCGAGTGGAAGGGGTGTTCGTCCATGTACTGATCGATCTGACGTAGTAGATGCTGACGCTCAGGGCTCTCTTTCCAGCGCTTTGCAAAGTCTTCGGCCGTTCTGGGGACAATATTCTCGTAGCCAGGTCTAATAACACGCTCCGAGGGGCTCGACATGGAGGTCAGGAAATCCGGTGTTGTCTGAGATTCAGGACTGTTAAAACCATGCGTTGGAAATAATCACGACCCTCATTGGCAGGACCGAAGAATATCTGACGGCCTTCATACA
This sequence comes from Aspergillus micronesiensis, assembly GCA_039763685.1. Classification (NCBI taxonomy): domain Eukaryota; kingdom Fungi; phylum Ascomycota; class Eurotiomycetes; order Eurotiales; family Aspergillaceae; genus Aspergillus; species Aspergillus micronesiensis. The sequence continues at coordinate 135,892 of JASHHO010000018.1, forward strand.
GAACGATCACTTTATCGAACAGCTAGTTTTATGTTAGTGGAGAGCTCGTAATCTCTAACAAGTTGACTTACATCGTATGCGGCCTGGGGCGCCTGGTAGATAGCGACACAAGACGTCAATCCAAAGACATCGCTCTGTGTACGAAGAGTGCGACAGAACTCGACTGCGTTGGCGCTATCAAGACCTCTTGTACTGTTGTCCCAGCACTGGAGGGGAGCATAACTCAAGGACGCCTCAGCGATCGTCACTCGCTTTCGCTCGCCGCCACTGACACCACGGACAAAGTCATTACCGACGCGCGTGTTGATGGTATGACTGATGCCAAACATTGCCATGATCACGTCTCGCAGGTTTGTTGCATATTGGTGACGATCCACGGGAATGTCGCGGGGGGTGCGAGCGAGAGCAGCGAAGTATAGACTATCTCCAACAGGAAGCATCGGGTAGTGCGCATCGACCTCGGCGGTGTAGATAGCCTCACCACGGAAGTTGACGGACATCTGCTTTGGTGTGATTCCATGATAGTTAATCTGCGCAGATGGGTCGACTTCAAAACCATAGGTCTCTCCGGCTATCGTCCGTAGAAGCGTCGAGCAACCTGAGCCAGGAGGCCCCAACACGCAGAGTTGTTCCCCGGGGAGAATCAAACCCTCGAAGTCCTGGAGGATGTCAATCTTCTGCTTCTTTCCTCCAATGAACTGATACATCATTGTTGGCATCTTGAGGAGGGCGTTTCCGACGCTCATCTGATAGTCAACCGGGCTGCCATATCCGTGTACATTCAAGTTCTTGAAGGCAACTCCTGTTGAACGCGAGACCCGTCCTTCGGCATCGTTGTATCTGACATTGTAGAACGCTTTCGCCCAGGCACGAGCATCGAAGTGAGGGTTTGCGGGGTTGAGACGGCTTCCCTCTGGTGCATCGAATGGCGATACATGGGAGGAATGCCCAGATTGCTGGCTTGTGATCTTGCGCGCAAGGCCTGCCAACTCCTGATCCACCTTTGTTTGGTCAACTCCGTCGCGATCGTCTTTGAGACAGGAGACATCGCTGCTGGAGCAGGTTCCGTTCGTCACCGTATTCGAGTCGGACAATTCGGGCCGTCTGACCCCCGGATCGTCGGTGGATGCCATGTGGTGTCGCATGCAAGGATGGTAATTCGGATAATAAGTTAGAGTAAGGGGTTGAAATTGTCCTTGTCGGGGAATTGAATAGGAATTATTTGCAGGCACAATAGACCTACAGGATAGGATATTCGTGTGATACGAGAATTAAATCTATAAATGGAGATCCCTGGGAAAAGCTCTATATACCCTACGCCTCGGACAAATCTAACACCATTTTAGACGGAAAAGTCCGAGCCCAGAGTCCGACGCGTGCAGGTTCGGACTTTTCTGGACGACCCAGCATGCGCAAGAGCTGCAGAGCTGTCTGAGAGGGTGCGAGAATGACTCCCGCCGTTCTTGGCCTCGTCTTGGCATCATCATCCGCCTTCCGCGGGCACCGAGAAGGGAAAGTGGCCACCGTCGCTTAGAAATATCTGGCCTCCACATGCTTTCTATGTCTGAAATGTCCGGTGTGGTCCATAATGTCCGAGAAAATGGATTCCTCTTCGAGTACAGGTGCTATGAAGCTATCGGTTAGCGTTTGTCCCTTCACATGGCCAGAGCTGGCTAATGCAAACGTAGTGTGTGCGATGCAGAAGCAAGAAGGTTCGCTATCCTGCACATCTAATGCTTTCCAGCTGCTGAAATTGCATTCAATGGCCAGCTAAAATGCGATAAAACATACCCCGAGTGCTTTAGATGCCAGGCAGCTGGTACTGCCTGCAGTTTCCCGTCTCGCAAAAGACGTCACAGGTCAGTAATGATTCCCACAAAGCAAAGGAGCTCCATTAGATAGAGCTACTATTCACATTTGTAATAGATCTGAAGGGGGACGAAATGCTCTTCGTCATCAGGCGATTGCAATGCGTCAGCGGACGCCTGCTTCCGATATCACAAAGCACCATGCTGTGGCTCCTGTCGATCCCACGACCCGGCTAAGGGATACGAGACATGACACGAATCGTTCAGCCAACTCCGAATGTGGGTTTTATTTTGGAATAGAAACAAAAGTTCATTGTACTAATGGGATTAGTATGGGTGTATAATATGGTCAATGGCGCCAAGAAGAACATTGAGAATCTGAAAGTCACAGGCCGCTTCATGTCACCAAGTTCCCCCGAAGCAGTGCGTCCAGCTGTCGAAAGGGCAATCACAGACTTGAATAATGCCCTTGGTACACTACGTGAACGCATGCCTGGGTCGGATCAGGACCCCGTTGCCTCGCCAGAGTACACTGCCTCATTGGATGATCTGGAGCGTCATATCGAGTGTAAGCACTTTCACCGTCACCATTAGTGCACCAATTACTGATATCTACGACAGTGTTCCTTATAACGGTTCGCTATATCCCGTTTTCTCCATTTGAACCGTTGTTGGACGCCCACATCCTAAAAGCGCTTCCCCGTCTGTTTGCCTCGCCGTATGTGCAAGTAGATCCCGCGATGAAGGTGGTCTATTACTGTGCCATCTTCTTCGGACAATCTTGTGGCACCCCCATGGAGCAGAGTACAATACCCAAGACCTACTACAAGTGCATAGTGATGGCACGGGAGTGGCTAAAGTCAGCAACTGGGACTGAAATGGACTTGCTTGCTGCAATGATGACGGTAAGGGTTCTTTCCCCACAGGATTGGAAGAATGATTCTCACATACGCTCCAGTCGTGGCTTGCGATAAATAACTTCGACTATCATCTCTCATGGAGCTTTCACCGGGAGGCTTGCAGGTTCGCCAGCATTATGGGCCTCCACCTGGTCGACAAGTCGCTTCCCACTGGGCTTAAGGACGAGGAGAGGAAGGAAAAAAAACGGCGCATTTACTGGTATCTTGCGCAGACAGATCTGATGTTTCAACTATGGTACGACAAGCCACCAGCTCTCGAAGGACCTATCTCAGGCGTCAGGCCTCCTAGTGTGATCCGGCCCGGAGACATGGCCCAATTGAACGCATGCGAGACCGTGCTTCAAGTTGTATGGACGAGGACGGTTTTTATTTTGCTGGAATACTTTGACTCTTTCAACACAGATGGAACTGTTCGGTCCGACGGGGATAAAGATACTATTGACGGCTGTTGTGTTCGAATTGAAGCTCTGCTGGCCGACTGGGATCTGGTACCAAATCCATTCCACAAACTCTATGCTGATAATCGAGAATCTAATCATTTGGTACAGTTAACGTGGTAAAATCTATGGCATCGGACGACTTGATGACCTGGTTCTATGCAGAAACAGTGATTGCCTTATACAGCTTCATTGTCTTTATGAGACGCAAAGCCAGCACGACGACGAATAACGTTCATCCGCAGGCCGTTGAAGCATCGGGGTAATCATTTCCATCATCATTGATTTTTCAAGCCCGATGATCTCCTTCTCCGGCGCCCACCGTGTGTTCAATTTGCTGTATGGCAGCCCCAATCATACCTGAGCTGGCTTCTTACTAACACGCGACAGGTTCATCTCCTTCTATCCCTTCTGTGCCTTCTTCACTCTGTACCAGAAGATCATTACCGCGCCTAGCCTCGAAGAATGCGAGAACGACATTCTTTCCTTGGAAGCCGTGGTCCGAGAGATGACACGGCTCACCTCGATACGCTCGGACTTTGTCCCCATCACCAACGTTATGAATGCGCTCAATCGGGTCTCGCGTGCAATCCATGGTGGCCACCAGAAAGATTTCGAGTCCGCTGCATCACTTGAGACTCCCAATCAGTCAAAAAGTCTCGATTCTCCCCCTCAACAAAGTCTTCAGACGAGGAATCTGAACATCCCGACTTCCGACACTCAGCAGCAGACTACAGACAATCATAAGTTCTTTTTCGGGTTGCCTTTTGAAATGGGATCCGACGTGGGTCTCCCATCTGTTGGGAATTCGACCAGCGCAACCACCGCGACCGGCGGGAACATGCCCAATGACGAGCTTGAAGGCATACATCAACCTGTAGACTTTGTCAGGGCTATAGAGGAAGAGTTTGTCTGGCGTAACTGGCATGATAACTGGTGGGGGAATGGCCTTGGGGATATATCTGCCTTGGGCGCCCAGCAATGACATGCTCGGACCTTCGCAAGGACCCTGACTTTGGGAGTCGACGGAAATCAAGATCTGTCGACTAGTGGGAAATTTCCCACTGAGTTATCACGCTATTTTATCGATGATTGGCTATTAATGTCAACGTTTGAAAGGGCGTTTTATCATTTCAAACACCTTCGCGTGATATGGATCGTGAATCGGCCAATGGGATCATGGCATACATCATGGAAGAATGAGCGTCGTGTAGCTGGCCCGTGGCATCAACACGGGCCACTGATATTATTTCAAGGCCACTCCATCCTGTGCATAATAATAATCTATCCAGCTGACTCGTGGTTGCTCTATTGCTGATTTCTCGGAAGCGGAGAGTCTTGGCGTGTTTGTTGAGCTGGATATATTTCCGCAATAGGCAAGTGGCCGCACCACTCTGCTCATGGATGAAACCCCTCACAGCAGGGAATTTGCGGGGTCAAAGCATCAGTCAAGTATGAACCCTATTCTAGCTGTTCATGTTACCCGGGGGGTATCGGGTGGGTGGGAGGTCTAGCGTACATCTGATGTCACATCTGGAGCGTCGAATATATAAACACTCGAGAGGTGTCAATTTGATAGCGCATGAGCACTCATTCTATATCAACAAAGTACAAATCATTATTATGACCGCGACTAAGCCAACAGCACCAGTTGTGACCAAGATGTCCTTTGATCCATCCAAGTATAACGACGAGGTCCAGAGGGTTCCGCAAGATACACCCTTGGAAGAGATTCTGTATCTCCTCAAGCGTGACGGAGGCGTCTTTATCAAGAACCTCATTCCAGAGCGACATCGACCAGGCCTATAGTGAATGCAAAACCCGTCTAGACAGTGACGTCGAATGGAACGGCTCCTTTTTCCCAGGTATAGGTCCACCACCACGGGCACGTTCAGCTTGAGATGCTAAAACACCAAAATAGCACAAACGCAGCGAGCCCGTCGTTGGTCGCTCGCAGCCCTACCTATACGAAGACACAGCTTATGAACCCGCTCTATCGGCAAGTCTGCGATCATTTTCTTACCACACGCTCCTCTTTCTGGTGGGGCGATGAGAAGAAGGTCTCCGTGTCCCGGCCGTATGCCCACTCTTGCACCGCTATGCGTATTGGACCAGGCGGCAAAGCTCAGCCTCTTCATCGGGACGACTATATTAGCCATCGATATCATACGGAGATTGATCAATGGGATGACGCCCGTGATATGGACCGTGAATCGGCCGTTGGGCTTTTTGTCGCTGGCTGTCGAGTTACCAAAGAAAACGGGGGCACCCAGTTCATCCCTCGCAGTCACCTCTGGTAGGTCATGTTGTCTCTATTCAATTTTCTCTTGCTTAGTGATCACTTTTCCTAAATACTCAATACTATAGGGGAACTGACCGTGACACTCCCCCACGCGTGGATCAATGCATCTTCGCCGACATGGAGAAGGGCGATGGCTTCATCATGCTGGCTAGTGCTTTCCATGGGGGAGGTTCTAACGTGACCAAGAACGAGCACCGTCTCGTGTTCTCGACATTTGTGGTTCGAGGGTTCTTACGCCAGGAGGAAAATCAGTTCCTTGCTGTTCCACAGGACGTCGCTCGCGGGTATGACCGAAAGATTCAAGAATTCTTAGGATACTCTATGAGTGACCCTGCTTGCGGGTACTATGAACAGATGGATCCGATCTATTATCTGAACCCGGAGCTCAAGCAGGACTCACGCCCGACGGATTTTTGAAAGTTGTTGGTTTACGATTTCTGGACAACGCGTCTCTGTTTCCTGTTTGGTAGAACTTCAAGATTGATTGTGATACCACTATCCTTAACTTGAATCATATCTTTATGCGGCCGATGTGGAGGATTCCGCAGCGCTGACGTTGGGCGCTAGTTTAGGCAGTTTCTAGCACGCAATCAAGTGAAAAGAAGCTAACCTCTTTCATTGCTTATCTCAAAACCTACATGATGAAATCAATTCTTCCCCATACCCTGTCTCTTTGCACCGCTGCACTAGCTGGTCTTCCCAAGACCAACCCACACAGCAAGAATCCATTATGGCCCAACTTTCACAGGGTCCCCCGGCCATATAATGATGCCTTCTACGACACCCTACCCAAGAATGAGCAAATATTCGACCCCGAGGTCCTTGAGATTGCCCCGACACCCATTATAACGTAAGATACACTCCCAGGTACCTAGGTAGTCAACAAACACTTCCACCCACTCAGCTTTACAAGCACGTTGGCCAATGTCGAGAAAATGCCAAGACAGCTAAGCTAG